>JAINUG010000119.1:1152316-1314816 GCA_029706075.1 Aldrovandia affinis
CAGTGCCCCTCCTCTGTCTGGAGCAGGACACTAATGCCCCATAAAGGCCTCACTTCCTGGAAGCGCATGTCCTTCAGTGCACCCACCCCCCTCCAGTCGAGCCGGAATGGCCCCACGCTCGCCTTCGTTCAGTGACTTAGAGGGGACTCAGAGGGGAAGGGTGTAACATTTTTCTGTCCGGAGCCAGAATGGAAGGGTTTAACATGGAGGAAGCCCTACGGTTGCAAGTTTGGAGACTGGGCTAGGCTATTAGCCGACTGTGACTAATACACAATCGGCCGTCGGGGAGGGTGGGTGTTGGTCACCTGATGTTCCCCAGCTCACCGCTGCGTTAGCTCCTCCCGAAAACACAGCAGACGCCCACAGGCTGCCGCACGCCATCAATGAGGGACACCTCTTCTGATTTACGCCAGCTCTCATGTAGTACTGTGTGGCCTGGAGAGTGTACAGTTAACTCGCTCATGGGAGAGTGTATTGGATGAATGCACACGGTTCAGGTGTCACGATGGTGACTCTAGAGCAGTCGTTCTCAACCCTTTGGACATATGGACAATATGAACCGTATGTTCCAGCTGGAATGTGCCCTATATATATATATATATATATACACCTACTTACACAAACATACAACTTGATATATTATCCACATGATGTGATTTGGGCCACAGTTTGGGAAACACTGATCTAGATGCATGATTTATTAAAAACATGAAAAGAGGGGGAAATAGTTTTAAATTGCTGTGGTGGAGGGGCTGGGGGGGACAGTTTGTTCTGCAACTTTACCCTCATTATATATTTTTATTTTTATATTTCAGGCATTTAGCTGACGCTCTTATCCAGAGCGACTTACACAGTTTACATTTCTTTACATACAATCCATTTGTGCAGCTAGATATTGTACTGAAGTTCAGGTTAAGTACCTTCAGCTCAAGGGTACAGCAGCAGTGCCCCAGGTGGGGCACTCTCCCACCTCCTGCTTCACGCCGTGACGTCCCAAAGCCCTCACAGGGGGGTCAGGGTGCGGGAGCGCGGCCCGGCGGAGTGTGCACTCCAGGCCAGTCCCTCGCCCTTCGTAACCGCGGGCCCTCCCAATGAGGCCTCAGGCCTTGGCCTGCCCGTCTGATCGATCCCGTCCCAGGACTGCGAAACGGTGACACGTCTGCGTCGTTCTCGCCCCCAGATCCACATCGACATTCCCAGGACCAACCCCTGATCCCCCTCTTCCAGCAGCCCCTGGTGCAGGAGGTGAGTACCGTGCCCTGCCTGTCGTCTCCACACACACACACACACACACACACACACACATTATTCAACAAGATCATAGGAGGTGAGGTGCAAACTTCTCCTCCTATTGATTTGACAAAGAGAGGGGGAGAGAGAGAGGGGGCAGAGAGGGAGATGGAGAGAGCGGCCAGCCTCTCATTCATCTCACTCTCCTCGCCGCATTTCATTATGTTCCACTTTCCTCTCACCACGGGCGTTTTGAAAAATATTATTGGCAGTTAAAGTGTATTGAAGTACGCCGCGGCTGACCGAGGGACGCAGTTAACGCGCTGGAAGTGAGGAGGAAGGGTAATTACACAGTGTTAATGGAGGGAGTGTTGGGGATCTGCATGCCTGCCATCGTAGTTGTTTTAATTGGGGGGGGTAAAGAATGCTTAGCTCCTATTTAACTTCTGACAATGAGCCACAATGGACGTCAGTGTCCTACCCCAGCCCTCACAAACAGCGCTGGGAGTTGGCTGTGCGAGACTGTCCGAGCCAGTGTTTTTGACAGTGTCCTGGTGAGCATACGGAGTCTGTACACACGTGTGTCCGCCCCGGGCGATCCTCAAGCGCGTGACGTCAGCGAAGGCGTGCCGACTGCAGTACAGGAGGCCGGCGCTGCGTGGGGGAAGCGCTGTGCGGCCTGCTCGCCAGCAGGGGGCACTGCAGCAGTGCAAAACGCCTCGCTCCCTCGCCTAGCGGAGGAGCGGGGAGACGAGAGGGTCACGGCGGGGCAGACGGAGCGTGCAGAGTTCTCCCCATCACTATTCACAGCCACGCTTCTCCATTCCATCTTTTTCTTTTTTTTTTTTTTGTCCTCACGAAGGAGCGGAATATGCAGAAATCTGATAATTCAATTTAGCTTCAACTTCGGGAATTACATTGAACTTAAATACGGTCGTAGAATAATTGAAGTGACGATTTTATATATATTTATATGAGGCTGGCGCTCCGTGGCACATTTTTTCGTACGATTAGAAGTGTGCCACGTGAGTTCGCCCTGCGGTAAATGAAGCAGAAGTTCCTGGTGGCGTCTCCGGGTTCCATTTTTCCACATTAAAACGTCGAACCTCATCATCGCGCCCGCTGGGCAGAGCAGACGTCTCCTGAGATTGAAGACGCGCGGGAAAGCCAGACTGGCTCCCGCGGCCCTCGGGCGCGGTAAAGCACAGCGACGAACGCAACGGGCCTCGGTCTGCAGCCGGCAGAAAGGGTGTCGGTCGCGGGGGGATTTTACGCAACGGCGTACGTTTCATTCACGGGCCCATAAATCTACCTGCCGTGCCGTCGTGAGCTCCAGACGAGGGTAGTTGCGATTCTGGGGAGGATGGAGAGCCCACCCGCTGGGAACGCGATTGGTTCAAACGCAGTGTGGCGGGGGGACGAGGACGAATGGGCTCTCTGACGAGGGCCCGGGAGGGGCGGGGACTGAGTCTCAGACTGGAATAATGGAGGAGGGGAGCAGGCCCTGGAACACCACCCTCGCAAAGGGGCTCTCATCACTTTGTCCTCATTTGGCTCGCGCTGGCCTTCTCTTAGTGCTTCTGTGCGCTCGAAAAGCAGAGAGAGCGAGAGAGGCGTGTGTCGTACGCTTCAGAGAAGAGCGAGATGCTTTGCGTGACGATGTTGTTGTGACACTTTGGTACTCCTTCAGGGAATCGTCTTTATGGTGTATCAGGGGCGCCACCACCTGCTAGCTTTAGCTGGAGCTTTGGAGTCGGGAGTTTAGCGGAACACACGGAGACACCTGCGTGACTCGTTTCCCCTGGCGGGAGATGGAGATGGAGATTCCCTTCCCTGTCTCTCTCTCTCTCCCCCCACTTCCCCCAGTCCTCTATGATCAAGCTCGAATCCTCCCCAAGATCACGTCCCCTGGGCTCATTATCACGGGGAGAATGTGAGCACTCCCCGTCTGTAATGAGCACGAACACACGGCCACTCGAGCAGATACTCGACACGGGAGGAGGGGCGTTCAGCAGGTCTACAGTACGCTACCCATTCACTTCTTTCATTCAGGGTTGGGAGATTGGCAGGTTTTTAATGTGCATGCATGACTAATTCGGTACATATATTTGTAAATGTTTTCATAAAAATGCGCCAAAAAACTGTAGGTAGGTAGTCTGTTGATCACTGTGTTTTGAGCCCCCCAAGGCAAAATTTTACAATTTACATGGAATTTTAACTTGAATAACTATTGTACCTTTCATTTCAATTTTTTTAACATTTTTTAATTTATTGTTTATTTAACCAACCTTTATTAAATCTTTATTTAAGTTACTTTGTGCTCCCCTAAAACGTTTTATATACATTCAATTGTCTCTTTATAAGTGCACAATATATAAGTATTTATCAATCGTAGTTGCTTATTTAGGAAATTTTCCTCATACAATAAGGTTTCTTATGTAACATTGGATTTTTGGGAAAGGTCTTACTAGTATGGTAATTGTGTCATGTTGTGTCAGATAATACTGCGTCAGAATAAAATATGTTTTTTGTTAGAAAGAAAAGCTAGGAATTTGAAATCAAACTGATGTCTTTTTATGGGTTCAGAGAGCAGTTTCTGAAATATCCCCATCAATTCATTTTGAGATCACCTAAAACATTGCAGCTGAGTTAAATCTCATGGAAGACCAGCATAAAATCTAGCCTACAGTGAGATTTTTACCAAGTGAAGCAAAAAATAAATAAGATATTGAAGAGATAAACATCAAAATGTTTGACTTTAAGCATAGAGTGGACTTCAGACTGCAGAAATGAAGATCAACGTGGCATTTTTTCTGTCCTATGCGTCTGTCCAGCGCGTTGTTTCCACCTATTGGTTGGAATGCAGAATGCACTCCTGGTAATGCAGAAAGTCCACTTGGCTATCAATTTGAGTGTTGAATTGTGATGTCCTTATGCCCTACCAGTGCTAATTGCTTGTTTTTATTGTCAGTGGCCATCACCATCTGTGTTGTGTGTGTGTGTGTGTATGTGTATATGTATATGTGTCTGTGTGTGTGTGTGTCTTTAGGTGTTTGAAAGAATCCTGTTCATCTGGGCTATCCGTCACCCCGCCAGTGGCTACGTGCAGGGCATCAACGATCTGGTCACCCCGTTCTTTGTGGTCTTCCTCTCAGAGTTTGTCGGTAAGTCTCCCCAGCGGTCAGCGCGTGGGCCCCCGAAACCGTTTTGAAACCGCACGAATCTGCGCCTTGCAGCTATTTCCCCACGAGGCCTCCTCAGCTATGCTTCTGCTGTCCGGTCACCGGGGTGTCGATCAAGTCGACTTGTGAGTCCGTGGTTTCAGTCGTCTGCATTTTCACTGTGAAATTCCCTCTCTCAAAATGTCGGTGGAACTCTCCCGGGGCGACGTGTCAACGGTGTCTGTCGACACGGTGGCACGAGTCGTTTCAAAGCAAAGTCAAACCGATGATGTAACAGTCAGGGGCGGCACTAAAGGGGGGGGGCTTAAATTACCATAGCACCACCAAGAAATGACCTGAAGCCCTACCGTAGCACCGGCAAGCACCGCCTCTGGTGACAGTCCATCAGCTGTTCGGTAAGTCAGACACCGAGGAGGCGGCTTGACTCGGATGGAATGTGAAAATGGCTCGTGAGCAATGTCGAATGTGATTGGACGCTGGGAATGCAAACGCAGAAGAGCAGGGGGCGGGAGTGTGGGAGTGAGAAGGGCGCCCCCTCACCCCGGGGGCCGGCTTCTTCTTCCTCCTCCTCCTCCTCTTCCAGGGAATGAACGCTGCAGCAGGAAGGCCCCGGCCTTTGGTCGCTGCGGGGGAAACGGGAACGATTCCCCGGCTGAGAGGATGTCCTGCTTTCTCCAGGGCCCCGAGATCGGCCTCCGTCTCGGAATGACGCCCCCTCTCGTTTTCCCCCGCCCCACGACGGCTCCGACTCCGTGGCCCCCGCCGCAAGTGTCATTTAGCCCTTCCCCTCCACTCCGTCATCATTACAGGAACGTAAAACCATAGTGGAGGAGGTTGTAAAACACCTTTTATAGACCCATTACGACGAAGCGCTCGGCCCGTTCGGCGTATATATATCGTCCGCGCGTTTGCGCCAGAGGTACGCGGCCTCACGTCGACGCTAATAACAGGCTGTCCGCTCATCAGCGGCGGTGATTTAGCGGCGTGTCACGTCGCGCGCGTGCGGAGTGTGTTTTTCAAAACACCACTTTACGCAGATGGAGAACGACTGCGGTTTTGTAGGGCTGCAGTGAAACGAGCGGTTTCATTCTCGGATGTGTTTTCCTAATTGAAGTCATACTCAGCTGTGGGGTCAAAAGCAAATGAGTAAAGCAATCAATCAAAATCCGAAGCAGCCGGTCACTTAAAGCTGATAAAACCAGAACCGCTGCGGTCCCTGAGGGTTGGAGTGGGTGGATCACGGAGGGTCGGTGAATGCGATTGGCCCCCAAGCGTCACAGTCAGCCCCTGGTGGTCGGTGAGCGCAGTGCAGGGTGCTGCCCGGTCCGGTGCGATGGTGCAGATGGCCGTGGGGAGTGGAGTTGAGACGCTCTGTGATTGTGGAGAACGGGCCGCTGTCCTGCCTGCTCTGGGTCAGAGTACAGAGGGCCGCAGCGGCTCTCCTCATCGCGGTCTCTCCTCTCTCACTCCCACCCCCATTTATTCATTTCCCTTTGTATCTCCCGCGAAGGTTAATTACTTCTAGATAGTTAAGGATTAGTGAAGAACAAAGGCTGCCCATTGATCCCTTCCCTTCTGTGCCACCCCAGCAATGTCACCCATCTCCACGTTAGGACATGCGCCAGATTACCCCGTGGGCCCGATCAATGGTGGCTTCTCTCTCTCCTTCTCGCTCTCTCTCTTTTTGTCTCTCTCTCTCTCTGTGCGTTTCTCTCTCTCTCTCTCTGTGCGTTTCTCTCTCTCTCTCTCTCTGTGCTTTCTCTCTCTCTCTCTCTCTCTCTCTCTCTCTCTCTCTGTCTCTGTCTCTCTCTGTCTCTCTCTGTCTCTCTCTCTCTCTCTGTCTCTCTCCCTCTCTCTCCCTCTCTGTCCCTCTTTCCCTCTCTCTCCCTCCCTCTCTCTCTCTCTCTCTCTCTCTCTCTCCCTCCCTCCTTCCCTCTCTCCCTCTCTCTCTCTCTCTCTCTCTCTCTCTCTCTCTCTCTCTCGCTCTCTCTCTCTCTCTCTCTCTCTCTCACTCTATCTCTCCCTCTCCCTCCCTCTCCCCCTCTCCCTCACTCTCTCCTCCTCCGCTCTCCCCCGGAGCTCATTATTGAAAAGTAGATTTTTCACACTGATGCCTCCATCCACCTCCTTTTTCCATTTTTTGGCTTTTTAATTTGCTCCTGCGTCCCCCCCCCTCACTCCCCCGCCGCACTCAGTCGGGGGAGCCGTTAGTCAATAGCTCAAGTGGAATGAGCTCCATTGATCGAGGGATTTAGCTGTTTACAGAGTCGGGTGATGGCTGAGCAGAAGGGCTTGTGGGGCCGATCAATGCCCATGAATGATACTCATAATCTGAACACGCCGCCGCCGCTCCCTTCGCAGAGATGAGAGGTGAAGGGCCCGGCCCCCGGAAACCTCCGCGGCGCACGCTCCTTCGTTCACACGCGCCGCCATTACCGGCGGCCCTCAGCCCGCGCGAGAGCGCCGTGGAGACGCGGTCGAGGCCTCGGGCTTCTGGTCACGGAGGCTGTGGGTTTGACGCCCGGCCCCCGGTCTCGTCCAGCTGGCAGCATTTGATAATCGTTATCCCTCCTCCGCCCGTGCCTTAGCCTAGTCAGCTTCTCTCTGCTTATACCGTGCCATTTATGTGTTGCCCTGTGCTTGACACTGCCCCTGCTGCTTTGTGCCTAACTGCCCCCCTCTGTGCCTCCCTAATCTGCCCCCTTTCTTCCCCTTTCATTATTCCCCCCGCCCCCTAATATACCCCCCTCCCTCCCCCTTCTTACCCACTGTAGCCCCTTTCACACTGACACGTAAAGATGCCGATTAGACGCCTTGCCGGGGTATTCCGAGATGCCTTTGTTTGAGTATGAATGGCATGACCCCCAACCCTGCCTTTATCAATTATCAAGACGCCTGTAATACGGCCTTTCTTCCGAAGTGAACAATTGGTGCCTGCATTGCCACGGTAGCGAATGGCCAGAGTTTGCCCGATGTCACCGCTTGCCCTCTCTTAGCAGCGCAGCAGTTGTACCACATATACTTCATTTCACTGCAGTTGAACAGTTTCTGAAAGCAGCTTCATAAATCCTCTTAATTCCCCATAATGAAAGCGACGCGGGCAGTTCTTGCACCTCCGGTATATATTGATAATAATGGGTGCTCAAAACGTCCCATTGAGTTAAAGTTGGTATGAAAAATAAAATGGCTGCCGTGTCTAAACACCCGTATCGAAATCTCCTGCGTTTTACCACTTCTGGGTCAAAAGATTTAGCTGACTAGCGAGCTACCAGCCAAAGCTGAATTTTCTTTAAGTGAAATGGAACCTTATCTGGTGAAGTAAGTTCATGTAGTTAGCTGCATATGTTTTGATTCATTCCATTCTGCTGTTAATAGTTGCCTCTGAAAGACACTGAAAGAAAATTAGAATAATAAACCTTTTTATGACAGAGATGCTGTGTGGAAAAAAAAACCCAAAATATTTTAGTTCACAAATCTAGGCCTGCACCTTTGCCTAGCTAACTTGACTAGCTAACCTGGTAGCTGACCTTTCAGGCAGCGTTAGCCTCCGGCATGAATGGTTAGGAGACGGGTAAACGCTGTCCTTCTGTAGCCGCCAAATCGCCGGCACGTTCGGCGGTGCCCTTGACGCGAGAAAGATTTGTGTGTCCTTCCCTCCTCCTCCTCCCCTTTCCCTTAATCTCTCTGTTTACCTCCTCACTGCTCCACTCCTCTCTCTTAATGGTCTCCTGGACCAGATGTTTTTGGCTTTATATCCATAGAAGGGGGAGTTTTAAGGACACCCCGTTGACAGGAGTGTTGTGTTTTTAGGATTTTTTTCTGCTTCTGTGTTTTAGCAGTTTTATGGCTCCCCCGAGTGCACTTGGCCCCGATGCTTCTCTCCTCAGGTTCACACGGCGTACGAAGCTCTCTTTGGGCACACCTTGCTTGTGAGGGATGTTCGAGCTGAGGAGAAAAAAGCAGTAAAATCGAACTTGCGTTGGGGAAGTACTTGGACAGTACTGCGCGTGACGTTCTGCGTATGTTGCGCAGCAGTGTAGTGTAGCGGTTAGAAAACTGGGCTTGCAACGGAAAGGTTGCAGGTTCGATTCCCAGGTTGTACCCTTGAACGAGGTACTTAACCTGAATTGCTTCAGTAAATATCCAGCCGTATAAATGGATTGTATGTAAGGAAATGTAAACTGTAAGTCGCTCTGGATAAGAGCGTCGGCTAAATGCCTGTAATGTAATGTAATGTAATGACTGTCATTGTTGCATATCAGTCATTTCAAACCAGAACGGCGCAGCGCACACAATTTTGTGGGTGGGTCCTTGAGTAACGCCTTTGAGGCTACTCAGGAAGTTCATAAATGGGCAAGGGACTGGGCCGAACCCGCATTCAGCAGAGAAGAGGAAATGTTGTGTGGAAACAGTGGGGGTGGCGCAGAAGACACTATTGACCACAATGGAATGCAATTCCATTTCTTTTTAAACCCAGCGGAAATTGCCCTTGGTGTGGGAGGTTAATCCCCGATAACAGCTCATCTTCCAGTGGTCTAGCACATACAGTCAACTCCCAAATAATTCACACCCTTGATAAAGATTAAGCAAAAAAGCCTGCAATAAAATAAATACAGTTGACAAGTTATATTGTATGCTCAAAGAAGGCAACATTATATTAATATATAGTAATACAATTGCTCAGAGAAAATGTTTTTTTCCTGAAAAAAAATGTCATATCCACACCCATAATACATAAAATACAATAAAGGTAAATCATTAACATGTCTTCCTTTATAATATTCTTTGAGATACAAATTGGGGGGGAGGTGTGGGGGGGTGGAGTCTTTGACCATTCCTCCATACAGAACGTTTACTTTACTTTTTGGTGCGTAGCTCAAGAACTAGCAGTGCTGCTATTTTTTTGTTAAATGCTTATATTATGGATTATTCCGAATCATTCAGAAGAGTAAGATCAGTAAAGATTATATTTTGTGTTTGATATGCACCGGGGATAGATTTTGCAGTGCTGTATGGGTAAGATGTTCCTGCATGATGTTCAGCTCTCCTGTGGTGGCAATCGAGCCTCAGGACACTGCAGGAGCTCAACAATGTGATGGCACTGGGTTATGGTGGTCCGCAGATTAATTAGTGTACTCAAAAAATAGTGTATCTGAATATATATATGTGTGTGTGTTTGTGTTTCATAAAATATTGCTATACTTGTACTTATCAGATTTACAATAGCAATTTCTGCGGTTTAAGATCGTTTAAACCCATGTTTCTGGAGGATCAAGGGCAAGTGTTGATACCTATTTTTGGAACAGGATGAAGCAGAGTAGGTGAATAGGATTTTCACAGCATGACACTGCGTAGAAGAAGATGAATACGATTATGATATTCCTGCAAATTATGCAACCCAACTTTTGAAAATTGGTGACTTTTTAATATCCTGTTGAGCCATGAACTAACAATGAACAGAAAACAGAACAGATTTGAATCTTTAGGTAAGGTGCGAGGCTCTGCTGTTATTGGCACGGCAAAATACACGTCGACAAGGTCACCATGTCTTTGTATACACAATTGGGAGATCAACAAAGGCAATCATGGAGGGGAAAAAAGTGTTTTTGCTAATCAGACCCTGACTTGACAGCTGCTGCAATCACTATTGTAGCTGTGTCAGGCACCTTCAAGGGTATGGGGAAAAGAAAAAAAAACATTGTTTCAAATTTGACTACACTAAGCCTCATCAAGATTATGAGCAGGTAATGAATTCTGGTATGGCTTAAGGCACATCCGTGTCCCAGATTGAGGTTGAGGTGTTGAGGTTAAGTGTTCAATTATAGGTTTTTCTGAGGTGAGGTGTGACCATTAATGAATGAAATTGAACATGTTTTTCTGGGAGGTGCTGGCAGTGGTCTGACCAACCTAAAGGTCTGAGGTTTCAGCAAAGATTGAGAAAATGGTGAAAGAGGGAGAGAGAGACAGAGGAGGAGGAGAAGGAGAAGGAGAAGGAGGACTTTGGCATCATTCTCAGATGTAGTCTGAGTGCTCACAGTGAGAAACCCCATGTGCTCCCCTGCAAGAGATCACACACTGACACATCTCCCACAGGCATCAGCTGCCATGCAGAGCTCCCTCCGTACCAGAGCTGAGGAGCACATCAGTGAAATCCAGAAATATTGGGACCGTTGATGAAAATGAGCAAAAGAAAAAAGGCTGTGTAAAATAATAAACACCGTTAATGAGCTATATTTCCTGCTTAAACATATTGGGAAAACGCTATACTTTTATTCTAATACAATTCAAATTTGTCTTTTCTTTTTAAGTAATACTATTTTTTTTCCTGAAAAATGTAGGTCTTAAAATGATTGGCAGCCCTACATATTATTTTAAATAAAACCAAAGCTGAATCTGCAATACGCTTCTACTTAAGTTCATCTCAGTCTAAAGGAACTCTGTTCACTTCCTGTTTCACTAGGGGATAGAAATGAGGTAACAACGCATGTAAAATACCTTTGTCATCCATCCTGGATATTTTAGCCTAAAACCTGGTTGCCTCTGTCAGGAAGCTGAGGGTTGGCTTGACTGTAGGTCATGGGTGGGCAATTCCGGTCCTGGAGGGCCGGTGTGTATGCAGGTTTTTGTTTATACCACTTGCCCAGGCTCAATGAGCTAATTAGTTGGATATGCCAATGCTGGTTCACTTGTAGATTAGACCACAGAAACATGTTTCATATGGGAACACAAGAACAGTCTTCAGCTGCCATGCATGGGCTTATCAAGACATTTTGCCAGAATGCCAGATCACGTAAATCATTGGGCTAATTAAATAATTAAGAACAGAAGTTGGCATGAAATCCAGAAACTGATCCGGCCCTCCTTGCCCACCCCTGCTGTAGGTGAACCTTCCGACCAGACAACGACCCAAACACACCCCACAATTAACACAGGAATGATTCAATGAAAACCAAATCAGTGGTTTGTAATGGCCATCTCAGTCTCTGCACTTAAATGACTTTAACCCTCTCAAAAACCTGTGGTCTAGATTGCAGAGGGCAGTCCATAAGCACAAACCTATGGATATTTTAGGGAGGGAAAAAAATCTTTAGCGGTGCACGACACCCAGAAGGTCCTCTGCTCGGACTCAGGGACGACAGACACTGGTGTCGCAGGTCGATTTGGGTTTAGTTAAGACGTACCGGGAAACTTCTCTGAACTCAATTTCAGTAGAATCTCCACGAACAAAGGAAATGCATATACATTTATAAACTTTGGTAGTGGGTGTGGAAAGTTCTGCTTCTTCTGATGCATTGGTTATGTAAATCGCTCATGAAGTTAATTGTATATACGCCTTTCACGTCATCTGCTAAGACGAACCGTTTCTATGCCTGCGTGGCATGCAAAACTTCTAGAAGAGATCCCAAGGAACGGTTCCCTCCCATCTCCCCCCCCCTCCCCAATCCGTCTCCTAGCAACCTAGTCCTACAATTATTTTAAAAAGCACAGCCTCATGTATAAGTGCGAGGTCACCACTGTTCTAGTATGTAGCAGTGTTATCTCTTCAGCTGAGTTAAACAGCTCACCTCTCCCACACTGGTCTGACCTTCGCTTCCTGGCCTTGGCCCTCCCGAGAAATGCATTCCGCACATCCCAGAACACCCCTCTCAAGATGAGAAAATTCTCAACGCACAAAAGAAATGAAATAACACCACACGCATTTGTAGTATGAAATCGACATTGTTCTCTACATTCAGGGAAAGCCCCTTTGCTCTGCTACCATATCACAGTTCCGTCCACAACATTCACGTGCACCCTTGTTTTGCTTTGTTGTTGTTTTTATCCAGTCATCCCCTCCCCCGACCGTATAAACCAATTTATGTACCTCGAATGAGAAAGCACAATGGAGGAACGTTAAAGGATAGAGACAGATTTTATTCTGCTAGAGCAATCAACACTCTAGACTAAACATTAGCAACATTTGCACTGAGTAGCCTACAGAGAAATGAATTGCTAAAGTGCAATGAGGTGACAGTATTTTTAGTTTGCTTTAGATGCAACATTAATTTAATTGGTCTCCTCACAACTTTGAGATGGTTGTTATATCCAGCAACTAACCAATGGGGCGTTCTAGCTTCGATAATGTTAGCCAGGCTACTGTTGTGAAAATATTACACCGCTAAAATTCAGGCTTGCTATGCGGTGAGTTTCCTCTGTCATCGTTTAAGAGTGAGGAGGCAAGAGTTGTCAACCATATGTTGACACTACGGTAACGCATCACTGTCACTCTGACAAATAATCTCTTTGGTTGTTAATTCAAAACGAAAGCCTGCCCTGTGGTGAGTACATTGTTTGAAGTAGACCAACATGGTTACAGTACCGTAGCAGGTGTCGAGGCGTTGTGTGTTGGAAGCCTTGTCAGTGCATAGGTCAAGATCCTGGCTGAGATGCTTGTGGGAATTCTGTCTGACCACACCAGGTTCCACTCCTGTCAGCTAAGAACAGGAAAGTGAGGCTACAGTGGGCACAGGCTCACCAAAACTGGACAGTTGAAGGTTTGAAAAACGTTGCCTGGTCTGACAAATCTCGATTTCTGCTGCAACATGCAGATGGTAGGGTCAGAATTTGACAAAACAACATGAATCCATGCATCCATCCTGCCTTGTGTTAACAGTTCAGGTTGGTGGTGGTGTAATGGTGTGGGGAATGTTTTCTTGGCACACATTAGGCCCCTTCATACCAATTGAGCATTGTTTAAATGCCAGAGCCTACCTGAGTCTTGTTGCTGACCATGTGCATTCCTTTATGGCCACAGTCTACCCATTTTCTGATGGCTACCATCAGGTTAATGCACCATGTCACAAAGCACACATCATCTCAAGCTGGTTCCACAAACATGACAATGAGTTCAGTGTACTCCAATGGCCTCCACAGTCACCAGATCTCAGTCCAATAGAGCACCTTTGGAATGTGGTGGAACGGGAGATTCACAGCATGAATGTGCAGCTGACAAATCTGCAGCAACTGCGTGATGCTGTCATGTCAACATGGACCAGAATCTCTGAGGAATGTTTCCAGCACCTTGTTGAATCCATGACACGAAGAATTCAGGCTGTTCTGGGGACAAAGTTCTTCCAGTACTAGAAAGGTGTACCTAATAGTGGCCACTGAGTGTATATATAAATATAAATTGTGTCATATTTTCATATAATGTAATCAAACATATGGGCTGCTTCTGCTGAATTCAAATGTAGCACGCATAAAAGGAGGACAGGGAAAATGGTTTGGAAATGGAACATTTTCTACATGGAAGTTTCATGTATAAACGCCTGTTTGAAGGATGAGGAAGCAAGACGGTCGATAACAAAATAATCATAAATCTTTGCTGTTTGCCTGAAACTAATAATAAGTGACTTCCGTTGAATAAATGGCCTACATTTGCGCAGGCCTACAATGTACGAGAGCCCTGCACAGAGATCGAAATCCTAATAATATTAGTATCTAGTATTAGTATCTAGTGTTTCACAAGAAATATACAGAAGCATGAAACCCTAAAAAATGAAAGAATGGGTTTATTTTAATTTTTAATGCTGGGTGTGTTTTATTTAGTCTTTGTGAAAAGCCTACATGCTATGGGACTGTTTGTACCCTGCTTGAGAAAGCACCGAAGGAAGCGAATTAGCCAGGACATAACGAGTTCCTCACACAGTCTCATTAGCTTTGTGTTCATCGAGATGTGCTCTGCCCAGATCAGAGAGGCCCTGCGAATGAAATCCCACTCTGTGTGCGATCCAAGCTCCAACACTACCGACTCACCTCGAAGCAGAGGCGGGCGCTCGGTCCGAGTGGCGTGTCAGCCGTCCAATGAGGCACTGCGCTTTCATCTCGCCAGGTTACAAGCCTGCATTCGACGACTCCTTTATGGCTTTCAGTTCTATTTCAGAGGGCCGGCTGTGCTTGGAGAGCGCGGGTATTGACCACTTAGCCAGTTCAATATCAGGGAGTGATGTGTTGAAAGGAAGGCGGAAGGCCGGGAGCTTGGTGCTCGGCGGTGTTAACATGCCATCGGGAGGCCCGGCTGCTTTTTAAGAGTGCCGTTGAGAACCCCCCTCCGGGCCCCGTCACCTAATTTTCCCTGGCAAGGCTGCCGAGACGGAAACAAAAGCAGCTCTCACCCAGGGCACCGCGGCCCCTACCCGGCTGCCTCACTCGACCTCTCTCTCAGTGCCGTTAGGACTATTTAAAGATGCAGAAGGAATCATCGGCAGTTGTAAAAATCAGTAACGGTGATGTTTGCGATTATAGTCCTCATCCACCGTGCTGCTCTTCACACGGAAGTTGTACCGACTGTACACCGTTGGTTACAGCCGTGGGGTCGTCAGCTTTTTTTATTTAAATGCATTTTTATTTTCCACATCTGCAGAGATGATTACCTGGGCCGTATGTAAAAAGATTCTAAGGGTTGGAGTGCTGATCTAGGATCAGGTTTCCCCTGTCCATATCCTAACCATATCCGTTATGAGCTAAAAGGTTAAACGGAGCCTGGATCAGCACTCCTACTCTTAGAATCTTTGTACGTACGGCCCCTGGTCTCTTTGGCGGGACTGCACGGCCCCTGGGTTTGTAACTGGAGCGGGGGGAGGGGAGCGCTCGAGATGGGCTCTGGGCACGGCGACCCTGGCAAAGGGGGCGTGCGCACTGCCTGATTTCTGTGAGGAGAGAGTCCAGCTAATATCTCAGGCCGGGTTGTGCGCTGAATATTCACCATGTGGAATGGTACACTTCCTACGGCACGCACAAACAGGATCTCCTCTTCCAGGGAGGAAAGCATTTGCAGCGGAGCGGAATGGTGTTAAACTCCGGTCACTTGGTGGAGGAGTCCAGTCCTGTGTTTTGCGGGGAGGGGATGTATAAGTACCAGGGACTGTATGGCCACTATAGACACAGGGGAGTGATCATGTGATCATGTTATGATGTTGTAGTTTCAGTCCAAGTGAAGGGGTGGGGAAGGTTCCCCACTGGGGCCACATGAAAATGGAATATGTGCTGTACATATGGCATATATTATTAATATACCACCACCATACACACATGCACACACAGTCGGTACAGTGATGTGTAACAGCCAGCATTGGTATAGTGCAGGCACAGCTCACTGTGTCAAGCTCTACCCCCCTCCTCACACACACACACACACACACACACACACACACACACACACACACACGCACTCACTCACTCTCGGAGGAGGTCAAAATGCTTCAGTCTGCAGTACCTCCTTCCATCTGGCGGCCTAAAGCCAGGCCTAATGTCACGGGAGATTTAAAAGGCCCCCACTCTTGTGAATCTGAATTCAGCCAGCGCCTCATTGGCAACCCCAGAGTGTTTCAGTGTCATGTCCTCCATGCGTGTAACATGGTGTAGCACATTAAACAGGCTCAAAATAAACACACAGCTCTCCCCTCCAATGCAAAGCAAGCCCCCCGCCATCCCCTTAATCCCCAGCCCCTCGCCGCTGTCCCGCATTTCCATTTCCCACCAGTGCTCCCTGTGCCTTCCTTCCTTATCTTTCCCAATTCTCTCTCCGCTTCCATTGTCCTCATACAATTCCCTCCTCTATCGTGTCCGTCCCATTGTCCCTCCCTCTCCACCCTGTCCTCCTCTGCTGTGCCTCCCTCAGAAAGGCACGGAAAAGGAGAAAGACTGTAGACGGCACAATACTTATCCATGTTAGAAGTGGTTCCCTGTGGCTCAGTTGGTAGAGCACAGCGTTGGCAACGCTTAGGTTGTGGGTTCAATCCACACTGGGGCCACATATACTGAAAAATTTCTGCATTCACTACTGTAAGTCGCTTTGGATAAAAGCGTCTGCTAAATGGCGTATATTATTATTATTATATTCGAAGTGTAAACGCCCTGGTGTTTGTGCATGTGGATATTGGAGCGGAAAGTCCGCTGCAACACTCAGCGTAAGACTAGCCCTCAGTTTGAGAGTAGTATCTGTGTATGGATGCTGTTTCATTCAGAGGTTTAAAGAGCGCTTAAATGTCAGGCGGCGAGGGAACCCCAGCGGGGGGAAGCGATGAATGTCAGGGGCCGAGGCTCTTAACGCACTGTCCGATAACACCGCTACACTCTCGCACTGTTGGCGCGCACACACACAAGCCACTTCTGCTCTCAGGCGTATCTAGAGTAGGCCAGCGTGCATCTGAATCTGTGTTTGTGCGGTGGCGAGAGTGGACTCACACTGTGCTCTGTGGCGTGTCGTGTGTTTGCACAGAGGAAGACGTGGAGAACTTTCAGGTCTCGGCCCTGTCTCTCGACACGCAGAGGAACATCGAGGCCGACAGCTTCTGGTGCATGAGCAAGCTGCTGGACGGAATACAGGTCTGTCCGTCCATCTTTCTGCCTCTCTCTGTCTCACTAACACACACTCATACACACTCACACACAGACACTCGCACTCAAAACACACACACTCTCACACGCACATACACACACACACACTCACACACAGACACACACACTCTCACACGCACAGACACTAGCATACACATTCACACACATACACTCACTCACACACACAGACACTTAACACATACACGCACTCGCACACACACACACACCACACATACACACACACATCATTGCTTGTGCACTTTCACAACATTCTCTCTCTCTCTGTTCTGTCTATTTGTCTTTGTGTACTGGCTGTCCTTCCTCTGCGCTCTCTCCCGCCCCGTGGTTGTGTTTTAGATGCTACTGCAGACTGCCACACGTTTGGTGGGTCGTGCACCCCTCTCCTCCCACTGTGTGCCGGGGCTTCTCTCAGCTCCTCTCACGGCACCTCTCATGTTTCCTCTCATGGCGCTGATCACTTCCTGGATGCAGCCCTCCCTTATTTCATCCCCCTCCCGATATCTGTCAAGGTTTCTAACTCTCCCTTTCCCCTCCTGAAGGAAAAATCATGTTCCGATCGGCTCAAGGCTGAAATATGATACTGGGAAGACAAGTCGAGGTTGAAGGAATAACAAATTTATTGAATGTTGGTTTACAAAAATGTCATAAAAGACATGGCTTTCCAGCCATTCGCCAAACTGCAGAAACAGTACTTTTTCCACTTCTCTCAAATGTTTTTTATTTTATTTACTCTTGTCACCTAACCTAATATTTATATATTCCGATACCTGGCAAAAAATTATGAAAGTTATAAAACATTTTACAATCCCCCATTCGTACACACCACTTCCTCTTCAGCAAAGATGTAATCATGCTGTCATCGCTCTTATTCATCTGTGTGGCTCAGTAGGTAGAGCATTGACAACGCTTAGGTTGTGGGTTCGATTCCCATTGGGACCACATATACTGAAAAATGTATGCATGCACTACTGTAAGTCGCTTTGGATAAAAGCATCTGCTAAAGGGCATATGTTATATATGTTATGTTATGTTCTTATTATGTTCTTGCTCAAGCCACTGTGCTGCCCAGTCCCCCGATTAGGCTCACTGGTGCTGCTTGTATTCACTGCAAATTAAAAAAAGCCTTACTCGCCTTACTTTGTTCACTGTTCTGCTCTACTTTGTCTTCAGTATGTCACTACTTACTCTCTCCCTCTCATCTTTTAATGACGGATTCCATCTCTTCCCTCTCCTTTCTCTAAACCATGAAAAAAAAGTTCCCTCTTCTCTGCTTCCCCAACTGCTCAGTGTCATATTACCATGCCGTGCCTTAAGTGGATATTACTCTTTTAACAATACCACCCCCCCATCTAATTTTTTATGACTCATTTAATTCCTTCCGTTTGCTCGCCTCTCGCCTCTCCCTCATAACCCCTTTGTGGTATTTTGCCCTTTATTAGTGCGCGTCGTTTTTCATCTCACAACCCATGATTTTTGTCCCCGCATTGTGCTCCGTGGACTTGTTTTATGAGGGGCCGTTTTAAACCCCTGAGGTCCGTGCTAAGCTTTTAGACGTTTTTAGATTTTGGCATGGTCTGATATTTATCTCAATTTCATCAATTTAACACACACTTACTCCAAAGTGTTTGATATTTTTATTTGAAGGACAATCACAGCTACATTTGTATGCCATCAATAGTTTGGTCAGTATCATATGCAGCTTGTAAATAGATCTACAAACACACAAGTTAAAAATAGTAAATTTTTCTGCTGTCACAAAAGATGTGAAAGCACACACTAAACTATAGTGACGAATTGTTTTGCCAATGTGCGTTTGTTCACCAAGGTCTTGGTTATGTAAGGGTGTGAAAATAGTTTAGCACATCTGAGATCTAAATAGCTAAAAACCTGTTTTTATCAGAACTGGTCACATTTATTTCAGGCTGTGGGAGGGCTAAATGCTAAATACCTGAATATTCATTTTGGCTCTTTGTTACGTTGCAACACGCGGAATGTTTGGCGTCACAACACGCGATATTCATAGGCTATATTTTCACGAGTATTTGAAAACAAGCGAAATAAAATTAATATCAGCATAGACTGTTGCTGGCAGATTGCAAGCGTAAACACAGACAAGATGTAAAAAATAAAAAACAAGCGAAATAAAATCAATAGCATAGACTGTTGCTGGCAGATTGCAAGCGTAAACACAGACATACGATATATTTTATAACATTTTACGCTGTTTGAAAAGTATTTTGTGTGCCTATTGCAATTTGTTACATTGCGACATGCGGAATATGTAGTCACAAGGCGCGAATTCATATATTTTCACGAGTATTTGAAAATATACTCGTGAATATACTGTTGCTGGCAGATTGCAAGCGTAAACACAGACATACGATATATTTTATAACATTTTAGGCTGTTTGAAAAGTATTTTCTGTGCCTATTGCAATTTGTTACATTGCGACATGCGGAATATGTAGTCACAAGGCGCGGAATTCATATATTTTCACGAGTATTTGAAAACAAGCGAAATAAAATAAATATCAGCATAGACTGTCCTCTTCAGTTTGTGTTGTTTATGCCGGCGTTTTCACACATGGCCCTACGCACCTCCCCGAAATTAGCACCTCGTTAACATGTCAATAGAAGGGGGACGTTACTAAAAGGTAAAAAACAGAGTAAAAAGCAAGGTTTACTTTTGGTCTAATTAAGCTAATTTTAAAAATCCCATTTGATTTGCCAGTGCTCAAATCGGAAAGTCGCGATTCTAAGGTTTCTGTCAATGTTTTTGCCGCGTGTGTATGATAAAATATCGCGAAGTTAGAAATAGTAATATACTTGTATTGCTGCTTGGATCGGCGCCGATCCAGCCGACCTCAGGGGGTTAAATGGCATGGATTCTTAGCTGAACATGCGTTACTTCGTTTTGTATTTTTCATTTAAATGTGACATTTCGTTGTGGGCCTTGTTCCATTCATCCTTTGCCGTTTTAATTAATGTGCTGAATAGCAGTTTGCTGCGGAAGATCGCGCTTCCTAAGTGACTTAATAATAATGTCGTCGAGCGGTTTGGTGATTTCCGGAATGAAGCGTCGCTCTGGCGCCCTGCACGCGCTAGCGTGTGCCGTCAGTAACGTTTAAGGGGAGAATGGGACCAGTCGGTGTGCTGCCCGGCCACTAATAATCCAGTATTGGAGCGGTTATGTAATGTTGGCTGCATGCTGGCTTCCTTATTAACCGAGGCCAGGGTGTGAGAGGTCAGCAAAGGACCTCGCGCTCCTCCAGAATCCATCCTTCATATTTAGTTATACCGTGTACCTGGGATCCATGTAAAGCCTGGTTGGAGCTCAGGAAGCCATCGGGCAGAAAATTACTAAAATGTATATTAAAAAAAGCCCATTCGTTAAGGGTCACGGATCTTCGATAGGGGCAACAGGTTTTTGCAGGGCCCTTGTTAGTCATGTCTCTCTTTGAGACGAGTTCTGGCCACCTCGTGCCCACTCACACCTAGACCTTCCCACGCGGCTCCCGGCTAGAGCTTGGGTTTATGTGTCACCCGAGGCCTGGATCACCACCTCAGCTTGTGAAACACAGCAGGGGCGGAGAGGGGAGAAACGCAGCACGGGCCGGAGGGAGCAGGGGGATGATCTGCTAATGAAAGAGGATGGATGGCAGAGCCTGTGAGTGAGTGAGAGTGAGTGAGAGTGAGTGAGAGAGAGTGAGAGAGAGTGAGAGAGAGTGAGAGAGAGTGAGAGAGAGTGAGAGAGAGTGAGAGTGAGAGTGAGAGTGAGTGAGTGGTGAGTGGTGTGAGAGTGGGTGAGTGAGTGAGTGAGTGAGTGAGTGAGGTGTGAGAGAGAGAGTGAGAGAGGTGTGAGAGTGTGTGTGAGTGTGAGAGTGTGTGAGAGAGTGTGTGAGATGTAGCAGCACCCCTTTTCTGAGAATATTCCATCTCTCCTTTTTCGCATGTCTGCTCATGTGCATCTCCCCAGGATAACTACACGTTTGCCCAGCCTGGGATCCAGATCAAGGTGAAGGCGTTGGAGGAGCTGGTCAGCCGGATCGATGGTGAGATATCACTTTGAATTACCCCGGTTTCACCATTCTCTTACATTCAAACCTTTCTGCTCTCGCACGTTTCTCCACACGCTCGTTTTCCTTCACATGCGTTCTTTTCTTCACACCGCACGGAACGCACAACCGCACGCTCGCGTGTGAAGGATCTCTCCTGTCTGGTCCCGCAGAGCCCTCCCCACACACTGATTTACCGCCTGGCCATTATCTTTCCCGGTGTTATTGTTTCGCCATAATAATAAGTTGAATTGCGATCGACAGCGGGCCCATAAAAGACGTTGCGGTGTGAGGTTGCGTCTGCGTGTCATCAATCAGAGCCGCCTGCGAAAACACGGGGATCCTCTGACCTCCCTGCAGGGGAAGAGAGAAATTGATTTTTCTACAAGTCACAGAGATCGGAGAGGGAGGGAGTCTGAAAAGACTGAGCCTAGTTGAAGGAGAGATCACGACAGAGGGTGCGAGAGAAGATGAGGACGACGGGAGGGGAGGGCTGGTGTTCTGACTGCCAGCTCTCGTACCGGTCCCCTCTGGTTTAGACCAGCTCGCAGTCTCATCTGTCGGTCTGTCGACTTGCCCTTTCCTGGTACTGTACGTCCACTCCGCGCCACACAGGGCTGAATCACAAGTGCTTTTTTCTTTTTTGGCCATCAGTTTTCTCACATGAACCATCTTGCTAGAGATGAAGGGGCAACTCTTTGTTAGAAGGAGCAGAACAAGCGAGCCAGAGGCCCAAAGTCAGGGTAGCGCTTCCTTATCCAGCGTGGCATAGCCTTTCAGCGGCAGCCGTGGCAACCGCACAGCTATCTGCACGATCACAGAAGGGCCGGACGGTTGCCAGGCACACTAGAAAGATTTCAAACAAACGAGCTTATGACTTGGATGGTGGTAGTAATGATACTTTATTGTAGAAGTTGGCCCTGAATTCCATTCTTCTCTCTCTCTCTCCATTCTTTCCCTGGAAGGTTTCCACGAATCCCCAAGACTGGCATTTGTCTAGCTCAAACCCAATACAAAAGGGCAGCCGTTATTTCCACACTTCCATTATTTGTTCCTCCCCGTTCAGAGTTTCAGCCAACATCCCCAAAGGGTTGACGTTGATCAACATCGATGATGGCAGCGTGATTTTCTCCTTCTGAAATTCATTTTCTTTCTGTCGGGAGGAGCAGATTAACACAAAGGCAAGGAGAAAACCGTTTGTGTCTATTTATACTAAAAGCAAACCGTCGAAAGAAGGAACCAGACTGTTTGAAGTCAAATCATTAAAAAAAACTTCAAAAAAACCCCAAACTCATTTATTGCCTTTTCCCCCCCTGCCGTTGTCATGGGAGTTGACACAGAACAGCACAGGGTTTTACAAAGCGGCACACATTGCACGTTTACCAGCAGGGCGAGTGGGCCCTGGCTGCATGTGTATTGACACAGGCTCTGTGTGCTCATTGGTTGAGTTTGAGCACAGAGTTGCCTAGCAAGGACGGCCTAGTGAAGTTATTTGGACTCTGCATGTGACCACTTGTAAAAAGAAAAAACCCAACAGGCTGACTACTGACTACTCTGTCACATTTCCCATTAAAGCAACCCCCAGTTGTCAACTTTTTAATTCCAAAAATGTGTCTTAGTCACAGTATGAACTTGGTCACGAGTTCCTTTCGGAGGGCCGTGTTGCTGTAATCTCAGCAATCCCGGACGAGACCCCTAGCCTGTCGTGCCCACTGTTTAAAGTAGCCAATGAAGTGTGAAGAGATGAAGTGTGGCATTGATTGGGCTGCGTTGCGTCTCGGGGTGCGTGTGATTAAGATGCGGGGTGCAAGCTGCTGCAGACTGGGAGTCTGAGGAGGGAGATAAAGAGGTTAATTGGGGTTCGAGGTAAAGACACTCAGTAATGTGATTTATCGTCGGAGACTGCAGACGCTGCACCGAGGCTCCTCTCTCTCTCTCTCCCTCTCTCTCCCTCTCCCTCTCCCTCTCCCTCTCCCTCTCCTTCTCCCTCTCCCTCTCCCTCTCCCCCTCCCTCCTCTCTCTCTCTCTCTCTCCCTCTCTCTCTCTCTCTCTCTCTCTCTCTCTCTCTCTCTCTCTCTCTCTCTCTCTCTCCCTCTCCCTCTCCTCTCCCTCTCCCTCTCCCTCCCCCTCTCCCTCTCCTCTCCCTCTCTCTCTCTCCCTCTCTCTCCGCCCCTCTCCCTCGCTCTCTTTTTCGTCTTGAATCCGCGGAGGCTGGACGCTAAGACCTTTGTGAAAATGTGCGTTTGTGTGTGAGCGACCGTCTCAAGCACGAACACACGTACGCGCCTTCTCACGCAAGCCCCTCGGGTTTCCACGGCCCCGGCGTCAGTGAGCGAGGACGTGAGGGGTTTCCACGGCCCCGGATGAACAGCAGTTGTCCCTCTGTCTCTCCCGCAGAGGACGTGCACGGCCACTTCCTGAGGTACGAGGTGGAGTACCTGCAGTTCGCCTTCCGCTGGATGAACAACCTGCTGATGAGGGAGCTGCCCCTCCGCTGTACCATCCGCCTCTGGGACACGTACCAGGTACCCCCGCCCCGCCAGAAACACACCTGCACGCTCACCTGTATATGCCTGACACACTTACGCACATGCGTGCACGCTCACCTGTATAAGCCTATAAGTACAAGTTCAGCTGCTCTGGTCACTGAAGCTCCAACAAGTGCCCCAACAATCGCCTCTCTTTCCTGGGCCATGCTAGCCAGAATTCTAGGCAACCAGGCCCGTCCAGCATTTGTATCCATGATCCAATGCATGCTGGGATGTTATTCGCTTAATTAACGGATGAGTCACACCTGTTTTGTAGCTTCTGTTTTACATACACTTGTCTTCCATTTACCCTCATTTTGGTTCATTGCTTGTACATGAACACATGGAAAAACACTCTCACGCACATGTCTACTGTAAGCCAACTCTGTAAGCACCTGACATCCACTTACTTAGCATGTGTGACGCCATTTTAGTTTAACGCTCCGTTCGATGCATGCCGCGTCCCCCATGTGAGCGCCACTTCTGAAACGGCAGCAGTGTCAGCGAGGGCCTCTTCAAATCCGACTTCGGAAAAGAGAGAGAATGAAGAAGTGAGGGAGGAGTGGGGAAGAAAAAGAGAGAGGGAGGAGGATGGGGGGGGGGGGTATGAGAGAGGAGTGAGACAGGTACAGGCTTTTAGTGCTTTGGATGTAAGCGAGGGGTATTAGTGGCGGAGGAGGAAAATGAGGTGACAGAACGAGGTTCAATCAGGGAAGTGGGATGAGCAGACGGGCTAGTCTATTACGCGCGGGAGGAGCGCTAAGGCCGATCGCGGCGGGGGGGACGGAGAGGAACGAGGGAGAGGCTGAAAGCGCAGCACAAACGAGCTGCTTTCTAACAAGCAGGAAGGGACCGGCGATGAAGACATTAATCCCGGCTTAATGGGATTTGCGGGAGAGGTCAGCGCGGTTCACCGTCGCCACGGCGGCACAGGCCCCCTCCCCCCGCACTCTCTCCTGAGCGCTCACGCCGAGGGTCACGCCGAATGTCACTGAACACAAACCCGCCCGTAACCGGGCAACAATGGCTGAGGTGACCCACCGCCGGTCCATTACATTACATTACAGGCATTTAGCAGACGCTCTTATCCAGGGCGACTTACACAGTTTCACATTTCTTTACATACAATCCATTTATACAGCTGGATATTTTACTGAAGCAATTCAGGTTAAGTACCTTGCTCAAGGGTACAACGGCAGTGTCCCCACCTGGGATCGAAGCTGAAACCTTTGCGTTACAAGCCCAGTTCCTTAACCATTATGCTAACGCTGACGGACGGCTGAAAGGACAACAGTGGCCGAACCACGGTCCGCATCGTTCAAGCCGAACCCGGCGTTCAACAGTCAGGTCCAGTCAAGTCTATGTGTCACGTGTATGCAATACAGGGAAATGCATCGCAACAACGAAATGCTTACTCGCGTTAAAACACTCCTCGCTAAACCGTAGCGCTAGCGAAACTCCTCAGCTCGAAGGGCGCGCGCATGCATGCGCTTTGGGTCGCTGTGGAGTGTGAGCTCACCAATTATGGATATGTTCCCGCCGCATCTATTTCAAGAGTGCTAATGTGACGGTAATTGCATATCGCCAGCAATTAAAAGGCGCTGTTTTGTCATTCAGATTGCAGCAGGTCTTGTGTGGCTCCAACTGGGTGTGTGGAAGTGCCAGGAAAGGAACAGGCGGACAAACAGACAGGCAGACAGACGGCGAGCTGGTCTAAATCAGAGGGGACCAGTATGAGAGCTGGCAGTCAGAGCTGATTTTGTAAAGTAGGGGGAGTTGTGTTCTCCATTATAGACGTTCAGAGCCGATTAAAAGACACGCAACTCCATTAGCACAACCTTAGCAACGAGGTGCTGGATCCACAACACACCCGGCGGATTAGAGCCCTGAGCCCCACAGCAGGGGTCTGTGTTCCTGCCACACACACACACACACACACACACACACACACACACACACACACACACACACACACACACACACACACACACACACACACACGCCGTGCTCACCAACATACTGCAGAAACATGAACACGACCCCCCACACTCACTCTCTCTCTCTCTCACACACACACACACACAAACATGTTGACACACACACACACATAACACGCCGTGCTCACACACATACTGCAGAAACATGAACGCGACCCCCCACACTCACTCTCTCTCACACACACACACACACATAGAAACACACAAACACACACACAACACGCCATGCTCACACACACAGTAGACACACATACTCTCAAAAACAGACGCACATGCATGACCCCACGCTCACTCATATAGGCGCATGGGACCCTCCACACACATGTACACACACACACAGGCACACACACAACTCTGCACACTCACATACAGAGCAAGACACATACACACACGTTTTCACAGCGTGACACATGTCATCTTGTCCCAGGGCGCCTGCAGTGCCCCAGGGTCAGAAATCATGTCAGAAACCCACAGATCATACTCACAAAGCACCCCCCCCCCTCCACCCCTCTCATCTAACCTTTCTCTCTCTCTGCTCTCTCTCTCTCTCATCTAACCTTTCCTCTCCTCTCCTCTCCCCATCCACCAAGAGCATCAGGATCACAGAATGATCTGAGCAGGGCGATAGTTAGTGGCCAGTGGGGGTTCCCTGTCCTCAAACCCAGGCTTTGTGATCAGCTCGTTTGCGGCGGGCCCTCTGAGATCCATCCTGTCTTGGGACGGCGTCTTCCATAATCCCCTCCCCGTCCCGTCCCGCCCTGTCCCAGGGCCGGCGTCCTCCTGTCTGAGGCGCCCGCCCTGTCACGGAGTCTGCACTCCGCCCTCACCACGAGCGGGGCCGGCTCGCCGGGGGCTATAAATATTCCAGCGTGTTAACCAATGTAGGGTAATTATGGCCAGAGCACTTGAAAAAGGCCTCCTCCAGATTGATGGATTAACTATTGTTATTATATTCCCCATGCGCCGATTCTAATGATAATTACAGGGCGGGGGCCGGGGGGGAGTGGAGGCTTTAGCGTTCCGCAGGGCCTGATTCGCCACGCCGCTGCCCTCGCAGGGTAAATAAGCGCTTATAGGCAGGGGGGTGGAGGTGGGCCTGGCACAGCGAGCCGTCGAGCTGGCGCGGCCACCAAACCGGCCCGCACCACAGCCATGGGCCTGGCAGAGCCGCAGGTTAGAGAGCGGTGCGGGGAATCTCTCAGCCACACAATCGTCTCTCCCCTTTTATGTCTCTCTTCTCTTTTCTTCCCTTTTGAAAATGGTGCTTTATTGAATTATTCAGACATATCATCAGGTACAGTACAAAATCATTTTTCACAATATATATATATATATATATATATATATATATACTCTATATATATACATATTATGATGAACACATCGCACCAACATTTACATAGTTAATTTCCTAAAATAAACAGCGACATCCTTCAAAATTCAGTAGCATCCATGGTGTTTTCTTTCCTTCCCTCTTACATTTACATTACATTTACGTTTTAAGCATTTAGCAGACGCTCTTATCCAGAGCAACTTACAAGATGCACAGTAATACACGATAAGAGTTTGCGCATGAGATCAGTGCAGTAGCACAGCGATAGACATCGTTGCAGGCAGCTGCGCACCGTACCTGTAACACTGGGAATGAAAAGGTTAGAGATTGTTTTTTTTTTTTTCACCAACCCCCTCTCTTTATCAACCCCTCGGTGCTATCACAGCAGGGGTCAGCGGGAGGGCAGCCAGGCAAACCCATAATAGCTCACCTTGTTTTGGTGACGGGGGGGGGGGGCGGGGCGAAGTGGGGCAAAGCAATCTTAGTGCACAAAAGAGAGACTGTAAGGGAGCCAGGCGCCCTTTCAGAGGTGGATCCATCGGCTGCCTAACCCCCGGCCTTGTTCGATCCGCCCGCGCCTGCACAGACATGGCCCGTGTGCGCGCGCGTGTTCCTTTGGAGATAGCGGCGCCTTTGTGCTCAGAGGGCTTTACACGGCCTATCTACAGCGATCGCGCCCCGATCGCATTGCACCTGTATGGGCCGCGCGAGTGTCTGTGATCTAGCGGCCGCCCCGGTGCGGGACGTCCCGCTGGCTCTCTCCCCGGGCCGGGGGTTACCGTCGGCTGGCGGGGAGCACGGGCCTTTCCTCCACATTTGTGATGCAAACTACATTCGCCTCGCGCTCCTTTATCGGCCTTCCTGGCTAATTGCGGTGTCAGGCCCGGAGCACAAAGGGGTCCGCTTTCGGAAGAGCAATTAGCCGCTCACAAAAAGGGCCGAGACAAAGAGGGCAGAGGGACGGAGCAGAGGACAAAGACTGAAGCGATGTTGGCGTCTGTGTTTAGTGATAAAGCATCTACGACTTACTCTCAAGCCATTAGCCGGACGCGTCTCAGAGGGGCACCGCTGCATACGCTGCGCTCGCTCGCACGCACACACACACTCACACTCACACACACACATACTCACACATACTCACATACTCGCACACACATTCGCTCACACACTCGCTCACACACACACACACACACTCGCACACACACTCGCTCACACGCGCGTGCAGGATCACTCACTCACACACACACTCGCACACACTCGCTCACACACGCACACACTCGCTCACACACGCATACAGGATCACTCACTCACTCACACACACACACACACACACACACTCACACACACACACACACACACACACACACGCACGCACGCACATGCACGATCACTCACACACACTCGGTCACACGCATATGTACAATCACTCACTCACACACACACACACACACACACACAAACACACATGCATACTCACTCACGCTCACACACTCGATTACGCACTCACACACACTCACTCACGCATGCACACACTTGCATCTGTGCACAGGTCCACACCAGCCAACAGGCTGGCTCCCACTTACTGTACTCTCCTCCTCTATCTCGCTCTTCCCTTGTTCCTCTCTGGAGCTGTCTCCTTCTCTTAACTGCTCTTGATTTTGCTGGCTCTTGCTCCTTCTCTCTCTCACACACACACACACAGAGACACACACACACGCGCGCAAAACAACGATTTCACTGGCAGCCTTGCGAACGGACAAATAAAGCTCCGCAGCTATTTTGAGGGTGTTCCCCTCCAGTGTCTAAACGCTCCGCTCTGCGTGTGCGGAGCGCGAGCGGCAGGGGAGGAGAAGAGAGGGACCGGGGAAGAGTGAGAGAGGGATGTCAGAGGGAGAAGGGGAGAGGTGGGCGTACAGCAGGGGAGGAGAAGAGAGGGACCGGGGAAGAGTGAGAGAGGGATGTCAGAGGGAGAAGGGGAGAGGTGGGCGTACAGCAGGGGAGGAGAAGAGAGGGACCGGGGAAGAGTGAGAGAGGGATGTCAGAGAGAGAAGGGGAGAGGTGGGCGACAGCAGGGGAGGAGAAGAGAGGGACCGGGGAAGAGTGAGAGAGGGCTGTCAGAGGGAGAAGGGGAGAGGTGGGCGAGCGGCAGGGGAAGAGAAGAGAGGGACCGGGGAAGAGTGAGAGAGGGATGTCAGAGGGAAGAGAGAGGTGGGCGAGAGCTGAGGAGGGATGTCAGAGGGAGAAGAGAGAGGTGGGCGGGTGTGACAGTAGCGTTGTGATGCCTCCCACTGCGCCGCCGCCTCGCCTCGCTGTCTGCACGCCTTTATGCTTCTCTAGACGCCGCGCGTCTCCCTGGCGGGCGCCTCCCTCCCTTTCCCGCACAATAAACGGCTGATAGAAGTGGCTGTCTGAGTCCTCGTTGAGGCGTTTAGACCTGTAACCTTGTGTGCGGTGAAGAGTGTGTGTGTGCGTGCGTGCGTGTGTGTGTGTGTGTGCGTGTGTGTGTGTTCATTTCTCTGTCTCTCTCTCTCCCTCCCTCCTCAGGCTGAGGCAGAAGGGTTCTCCCACTTCCATCTTTACGTCTGCGCTGCCTTCCTCATCGAGTGGCGCAAACAGATCCTCTCCATGGTCGACTTCCAGGTACCTAGTCTGTGTGTGTGTGTGTGTGTGTGTGTGTGTGTGTGTGTGTGTGTGTGTGTGTGTGTGTGTGCGTGTGCGTGTGCGTGTGTGTGTCTACATTATTTGTCTGGTTTGAATGTGTATGTGCTGTGTTTATAGTATTTTAATGGTCTAAATAAGTGTATAGTGTGTATGTGTATCTACAGTATTTGGCTGGTTTGAATGTGTATGTGCTGTGTTTATAGTATTTTAATGGTCTAAATAAGTGTATAGTGTATGTGTATCTACAGTATTTGGCTGGTTTGAATGTGTGTATGTGGTTTGTTTACAGTATTTTAATGGTTTAAACAAGTGTATAGTTAAACTGTTCTACTAAATAACATCTACAGCATGTGAATAGTTTAAACATGGGCGTTGTGTGTTTATGTACGTTATTTGCTTCTGAAATGGTTTTGCTGCAGTTGGAATGATTGGCCCTCCAATTTAGCTCAGTAACCAAATTTCACACCCCACCAAGTTTTCACACCTCGCCAACTACAAAATTAGAAAATTAGAAACTGTGTTATTTGCCTTTGCTCCTCTTTCCTCTTTGGTGGCTTTAGTTGTTTCTGCAGTCTGTCAGTCCTGCCCTGTGCTCCTGGGGCTTATCTTCAGGCCATGCAGGGGGCCTTTCTCCATCTCTCCCTCTGTCCCTCTCTGTCCTCTCTGTCCCTCTCTGTCCCTCTGCCTCTCTCCATCTCTCACTCTGTTCTTCTCCCTCTGCCTCTCTCCATCTTCTCCCTCTGCCTCTCTCCATCTCTCCCTCTGCCTCTCTCCATCTCTCCCTCTGCCTCTGTCCATCTGCCTCTCTCACTCTGTTCTCCCTCTGCCTCTCTCCATCTCTCCCTCTGTCCCTCTCTCTCTCTCTCTCTCTCTCCATCTCTGTATTTTCCTCTCTGTCTCTGCCCCTCTTGGTCTCATTCCTTCTCCCTCTTTTCCTCTCTCTCTGTCTCTCCCTCTCTCCCTCTCTGACTCTCTCTCCTTCCTCTTCCTCCAATCACTATTGTTTAAAAAAAATCTTCATTTCTCACTTTGTTATAGAAGAGATGTTCCCTCTTCTCCGCATCTCTCTCCATCTCTCCCTTTCTCTTGATATCTCTCCCTACCCCATCTCTCCCTCTGCGTCCCCATGTCTCTTCATCTCTCTCCACGTCGCTCCCCCTGTCCCTCTGCCTCTCTCCCTCTGTGTCCGACCGCTGCCGTGTTCTCTCAAACACTTCTCCAGTCTAACCCGACTGCATTGAGAACTGTCCCAGCACCCAGCCCCCTCCACACAGAGCCAAAACCACTGCTGCTTTTTTCCCCTGTGAGAAACCCATCACTGTTTGCATGTGCCTCCTCCAGGGCCTGCTCATGCTGTTGCAGAACCTTCCCACAATACACTGGGGCAACGAGGAAGTTGGACTGCTGCTCGCCGAGGCCTACAGACTCAAGTACATGTTTGCCGATGCACCCAACCACTACCGGAGATAAGTCCACCATTCCCGGCCTGACCGCACGTGCACCGACAGACTCACAGACACGGACAGACTGAAACCGAAACCCCTCGCAAATGCGCTCGACAACACACTCCCTAAGTCCCCTTCCTCCGACCCGCTCAAACCTGCTGCGCACGCACACGTCGCATACACAGGTCAACACGCACACCGGTCAACACGCACGTGCGGACAAACGCCTATCGACAGACCCGCAGGCGAACGGGAGGACACGCAGACCCAGCCAGCGGCGGAGGGAACGGTGAACCCTGCCTCCATTTGATCTGATCCTCCTCTCCTCCCCCTCTCCACGCGCCATGGCAGAGAAGTGCTTGTGGCTAATTCCCCGGGACCTGGCGCTCATTGCTCAAAGAGACGCAGCCCTGAACACCTGCCAGCCAGCTTGTCTGTTACAATTTACGCCGAAGGACTCTAATGGAGTCTGTGCGTGGTCAGCCAGTCATCAGAGACAAAGCGCACCTCCGTGAACCCCTTAATGGTCGGGGGTCACACAGTGTCATCGACTCGTTGATTTGAACCAATCGGCATTTGGCTGCAGAGGGCCACTGGCTCGCGGTGTGCGGTGCCTCCACGGCGTGTTCTCAAAGGCCCGCTCGCCTCTCGTTATTGACCGCGAAACGGAGAGGAGGGGTCACATTGCGTCCCTCAGGACGGGAGGGAAAGACGAAGTGAAAGGACTCGTTTGTTTGGCTGAAAGTGGAAACAGACGGGCAGACGTCCTCTCCTCCCGGAGTCCTCCTTACGACCTCTGTCTCCGCCCTCAATGCACTCCGAGCCCCCCTCCCCCCCCGTTTGACGTTGTTCTCCCTCTCGTTTGTGACTCCGCCCCTCTCAAACAGGTACCTTCTCAGTATGGCGTAGTGTAGCGCCGCCCGGGTTGTGCGCCCCCTGGAGGACACATCAGGAGCCAGACCCGGGGTTTGTTTGCAGGAGTCGATGTTTTGGGCTTCACTTCTAACGATTTATTTATTTTTTACCTTTAGTTTCCTTGTGGTGTCTGTATTAGACAAGCTATTAATATAAATGTGTGTAAATATTTAATTAAAGTTTGAATATATATATACATATATATGTGTGTGTGTGTGTATATATATATATACATGCATACATATATTAATATTAAAGTAGATATAAATATTTGGTTCAAAGAGGATATAGAGAGGTTAAAATGTGGTCCATAGCTGAGGATGACCTGAATTTGCACTCATTGCAGTGGACCTCTCCCTGCAGTTGTGAGAAATGGAGAAAATGTTAAGGTGCAGATGGAGGGCTATGGGTGTTAGTCAATCTGCCGAGTTTAATTTAGTGCTTTTCCCTTTGCAACGGTGTGCCGCGCGCACGCATTGGCCCTCAGCGTACAGAAAACGGCGTGTTCGCGGTGAGTCAGTGTGCCTGTGCTGCTTGCTGAAAACCTTCAGGTCCATCCTGAGAGAGCAGCCATGGCATGCTCGGGTGGAGGAGGGTGGAGGAGCCCATGGCTCTGTAGAACTGTTGTAGGCATAAGCCTCCATCTCTCTAGTGAAGCCTCACGCGCGCGAGAGACAGCTTTGGTTTGCTCGTGTGAAACTGGAACCCAAGTTCGCCCCAAATTCATAGACACAGCCCCTCTTCCTGCCAGTGTCCCGTTGTCTTACAGCTTGTTCAGTCACATGATACGGTCCCCTACGTCAGCGGTCCCCAGCCCAGGTCCCAGGCAGGCGTGGTTGGGTTTAACCTGTCATTTATCCAGGCTACAGGCTTTCAGCGCACTGTTAAATGACTTGTTCGTTACTGAGTGTATTGTTCAATTGTTTGTTTGGTCATGGGCTAGGGCTGATTTCTGAAACATGCTGGATAGAGGCATCCAGACCTGGTCTTGGGGAGCACTGCTCCATGGTTAACGGACACGCCTTAATGGTCCAGTGTGACATCTTGTTTATCGCTGTTAAAAACCAAACAATAGATTTCTCTGTTCGAGCTAATAAGTAACAATCATGTGCTACAATTTATGTATGAAATTTGAGAGAAGAACCTTTAACTTTAAACGTTGGAACATGAAAGTGATACAATACTAGCAGTGTTTCCACTATTTCTTCGTATTGTCTGGCCATTCTGAGTGATCACCTTCATCCTGTGGTGAAGCATTTCTATCCAGATGGGAGCGGTCTCTTCCAGGATGACAATGCTCCATCCACAGGGCACGAGTGATCACTGAATGGTTTGATGAGCATGAAAACGATGTAAACCATATGCCACAGCCATCTCAGTCACCAGATCTTAACCCAATTGAACACTTAAGGGAGATTCCGGAATGGTGCCTGAGAGAATATTCCACCACCATCAACAAAACACGAAATGATTGAATTTCTCGTGTAAGAATGGTGTTGCGTCCCTCCAACTGAGTTCCCAACCCTTAACAATCTACCAACACGCAATGAAGCTGTTCTGCCAGCTCGCCGTGGCCCAACGCCTTATTAAGACACTTTATGTTGGTGTTTCCAGTAGGTACAGCCTGGACCTTTTCCCTTTCTATCTTTATCTCTGACACTAGCTCTGACGCTTACTTTTTTTTTTTTTGTACATTGCACCTCCCACAATCAACATTAGCGCTAAAACACCACTCCCGATTGAGAACTATAGCAGGCTCAGCTTATTCAGGCTCAAATAAGCTCTCATTTAAATGTGCATTTTACAGATCTGTTAAGTGCAATTCGATAGCAGTGGCTAGTATAACTGTAGAAAAGACGACAGGAGTCATATGCGAGGCCTTTGCAGCCTGCTCTAATTTCCTGCTGTTGAATTTCTAAGGAAAACTTCAGTCTCTTTGTAAGTTTTCTCTTGCTCTTCCCTAATGATATAGCATACTATATCCGTTGGTATGGTTTTGTGGTAAAGTATACATGGATGGTATAGAGTTTGTTGTAAAGTACATTGGGGAAGGTTGCTACATTTTGTCGGATCCAAATGTTACATGTCAGGCAGATTTCACTGTGTATATTTTTTATCAGCAGAACATCAAGGACTCTCTCCTGCTGAGAACATTGAGTCTTGCCCTCGTTCATTAGCTACAGTAGGTGTTATCGCAAATGTGCTTGTTTTTCATTTGCCATTGACAAAATATATGTCCCTTGAAAGCTACTTAAATGATATTACATTGAAGACATCTTTTTTTTTGCTACAATCGCACCTGCCCATACTGACACCATTTAAGATTTACAAAGGTGAATTCATGGGCAAAATAACCAGCCAGTTGTATAATTCCATGGCTGTAACTCAGTTTAAATGCATCTACCTTTACGCTGTCTGTTTTGGGACTAGAGGACCGGAGCAATCAAGGACACTGGTCGGTCAAACCCTGTTTCTCCCCCCGCATGACCGCAGAAACTCCCCTTAATTCTGCGATGTTGCTTCGTGACCAAATCGAACAGAGGGAACATTTCAGCAGAAATGTAACGGATGTTTCTGTCATTGGCCTGGTGGGACTAGCTATGGTTGGAGAGTTATAGGGGAAACACTGGCTAGTATTTGTTTCATCAGCACATTGCTGATTGTGTGGAAACGGCAGGAATTCATTTGAACGGAGTGATACGTGGAATTGCCATTGCGCGCCGTAGACTTATTTTCTGCTTCTCACCTTGAGAGAATGGGTTCAAAATGACCCTATCATCTTGTGTATGAGGGGGCCTAACTTCCCATTCAAAAATCAATTAAATCCCTTTACACATTATGTTAAGTGACTAATACTCATTCCAAGAGGTGCTTTGTCTTCATTTTTTCATTGTCGTTGGTTTCGCTGAAAGGAGACGTTTGCCTTTCAGTCATCAGTGTTGATGGAGGGGAACTGATCACAGTTCATCCTAAGCTGCTATTCCTGCAGTTAAATACCACAGTTTCACCTCCACTTTGTCCCCACTCCGAGCCTGTCTCGGCATCTTATGCGTTTCGGGCCTGGAAATGGAAGAAAAAAACTGTGTTTTCCTGGTCTGTGCACGGAGGTGAAGTTCGATTGGCACTAGGTTTTTTCATTTGTATTTTTTTATCCGTACGCTTTGTGTTTCATTGTGTGTTTCAGACGATGTTAAATGGTTGGGGAGCTGGGTGGTGTCGTGTAGCAATTTGCTCCCTCGTTCCGAACATAATGGTTATTTTCTTGGAAATTCTAATTCTGTTCGTCTGACTCATGCTGTTGTGATGAAATGATGCTTTCGTTTTTACAGAAATGGGATAATGGTACTAATAACATTCAAAAGGCAGCAGGCTGGAAATGTCTGCATGTATTATACTCATTTTAGGAGTAATAGAGCGATATTCATAAAAGTCAGATAAAATATATATAAATATTTTTGGAAGCAGGTTTTACCATTGCGGTTTTGACAGCATCCTAGTGGGTGACAGTAGAATCATAGCAAAACCATTTTTGCTCATTTAAACGAAACAACAACAAAAACGATACGATGACTTGGCAACAATCACCAAAGTAATGTTTTATGGATTGTATGTAATCACATACAGTTATGCAGAGGGCGGGTGTTATTGAGAGAACTAATATGTTCTAAAACATATTGCATTTGCGCCATTCATTTGGTTAACATACGTGTCTGGGTTGATTATATTCTAGTGGTAGGGAGGTAATTAATGATTAGTTTATTAAAGATTGTAAGTAGGCTACCTGTACCAGCATAGGGCACCTGTCTGTATTTCTATCCCGTTAATAAACCTCGTAGTAGCTTCGGTTGATCAACTAATTAGCAGGTGGGTATTTTCAATTAGTAAAGTAAGTTTTCCCCCTTATGGTTCTGTGTGGCTCAGTGGGTAGAGCACAGCGTTGGCAACGCTTAGGTTGTGGGTTCAATCCCCACTGGGGCCACATATACTGAACAATGTATGCATTCACTACTGTAAGTCGCTTTGGATAAAAGCGTCTGCTAAATGGCGTATATTATTATATTATATTAACCTCCACAACCTGTGGTGCAGCGAATTTCTGCGAATTTCAATAATGGAAATGAGGTTGTGGGGGGGAAACGAATATAGAAGCCCACCCCTCAGGTAGCTGCTTGAGGGGGAAGACTGAACGCGCGTGTCCCAAAATAAGAGAAAAGGTCCAACCGAGTTCCCCTACCCGGTGTCCCGTTGTGTGCGGAGCACGAGCGGGGGAATTGCTTCAGTAAAATATCCAGCTGTATAAACGGATTGTATGTTCAAAAATGTAAACTGTAAATCGCTCTGGATAAAATGCATCTGCTAAATGCGTGTAATCCCGAATCGCGAACGTAATCCAAACAGAGTTGTGTCTTGTAGCTCTCTTTTTTCCTGAAGAGGAAAATCTTGCCGACGGCAAATGATGACAGCATTTACAATCTCGAAGCGGCGTTGCCGAGGAGGACACGCGCTAAACGGAACGCATCGTCTGGCCCCGGTTTTAAAGCGAGTTTGTAATTGAGCGTTCTCAACACTCGTGTGGTTGTTTGTTTTCCCCCCTTCAAAACTGTACAATTGAGAAGCCATTATCACTTCCAGCTTTGAAGCTGTTGCATTCATAAGCAATCTTGACGAAGCCTTCCATCTACACAGTATTTACAGTTAGAATTGTTCGCCCGGAATCCTGCATCCAAGAAATAAGAGAGCAATGCGGTAAAATAGGCTACTTGTGCATCCCACCTGGAAGATAATATCATTTGGTATTTGGCCAGAATTGCTCTGGCAGTGGTTTAACTGAATGTCAGAACCTGCTCACAGGTGAAATGACCCGTTTAATGTTGAAATCCCCCCGGAGCCCGGGAGAGTGGCTAGGCCGCTTTGAGGTGGTCGGTCTGTGTGCGTCTGAGTATGAAAGGACGCCAGGGTGCGAGCGTGCATTTAAAGGGTGAGCTCTGGAATCTGCGAAACAATGAGAAACAGACTTGTTTTATCTGAACGTGGTTGTTTCGAGAAGGTGCGCGTGACCATCACCGCTTTGGCCCTTTTTTCCCCCTGCTGTAAACATGTCGACTTTGTCTTTTTTTTTTTTTTACTTGTATACATGTGCTTTAATTTATTGGCAGGCCATCTTCTGCAGCGAGTGACCCCTAAATGAGTATGTGAAACACGGTCTGATGTGCGTTCATCCCGTGTGTCTAATTATGACATTATTCGGTGTCAGTCCCTTTCTGCGGTTGAGAGAGCTAACCACTCACACACACACACACACACACAATAAGTCCCTGTTATACAATGATGATAATAATTGATAACGATAATGTTAAATAAATACTTTTCGATCAAAATAAATACATATTTTGCATGGCGTTTCTTGCAAAGCGAGAAACATCCAGTTCTTTTTGAGGAGTGTATACAGTAGTTCATCAGTGTTGAAGAAAGGTGGGTATGTGCTCCCAGGTCACGGACATCCTTTTCAAATGTAACGTTTCACGACCGGAGTCAATACACAAACTCCGTGTGTAAATGTGTCCCTGACCAAGCGCACACACAGATCGACCCTGATCGATACCGAAACCACAAAGCTCAAAGTGCGACTCCAGGGATTCCAACGCTCCGCCACCAACGCCACAGTGAAATGACTGTTACATCCTTGTGTGTCGATTCGTTTCCTGTTTCCTGTTTCCTGTTTCCTGTCTCCTGTCTCCTGTCTGTTTTACCTGCGTTCCCTTGTAGGGTACCAGGGGAATTGGAGCACAAATCCGACAATGTATTCTATGATTTGTCATTTCAAGGACACAATGTTAATGTACTAAATAAATATTTGCCTTTAATCTAGAAGTAGACATGGTGCTTTCTCCTGCATTGCTCGCTCGCGTTTGTTTTATCTTGTTTTCGGTTGCACTGTAGTGTGCTTTGATGATTTTGTTTTGCTTTTCGCTTTGCTGTGTGGCAGTTTTTCAGAAGCCTGTGGCTATGTGGAGGTGCGCAGAACGGATTGGTTTTGAAAGAAGCTTGAAGCACAGTCTTGAAAGTCAAACTAACATCACAGTGCTGTTCTTAACTGCGGTTTTGTTTTATTTTTTATTGGTTTGTACCGGTTTTATTATTTTCACCTCGGAAAAATGCCAAAATATTCCAGCCATGTTTATGGATTTTGTCTGCTTAATCAATGCTTCTGTGGTGAATGATGTTTTTAAGCCTTAAGGAAAGAAAGATTACAGTTATCTGCTGTATATTTAACTCTTTTGTTTATATTAAACTATTGGTTCTCTTTAACTTGTGTTGGCGTTGACTCGTTTGTGTCTCTTTGTGTGAGTGTGTGTGTGTGTGTGTAGTGCACATTTTCCTATGTAAAGACAGCATGTGTAATAAACTGCACATGTAGGCGGCCCTAACGTTGCCTATGCACAACATTTAACTTGTTCGCTAGCTGTGAGCAATGATCTCAGGGTAGTGGTGGCATTTACACAAGAACATAAGAATACACAATGACGAGAACGGGCCGTTCAGCCCATCTGCCTCAACTTCCTGACCTGGCAAGCTGTTCCAGGCATTGACAATTGTTAAAACAAAAATTTAAAACACCTGTGCAGAATTTTCCTTTAACTAATTTCCACCTGTGGCCTCTTGTTCTGCTAACCCAACTTATCTTAAAAAATTTAAAATGTGCATATCTTATCTGAAATGTAATGCATTTTGTAAAAGAATGCATACGTGTGAATGCCAAAAAAATCTGTCATTGTGAATCCATTTCTTATTCCAATGATCAAAACCAAATGAGGAATCTGGGTTAACACTGTCAACCTTTCAGCTTCTCAGCCTTGCTCAAGACATGCACACAAATCATCTTACTGAACAGCATAATCTGTATGCACGTCTTGAGAAAGACTGGGAAGCCGAAGCATCGACTGTTCACCAATATTTTTGGCACTTATGTCTATGTATGTCTTTATATGAACACTTGGGCCCACTGTGAATGCTTTTGCTTTTGTGTAATTATAATGAACTATTTGAACATGTGCTTCACCTCCTGGTCCAGGAAGTCATTGCATGTGCAAATAGTTGACATTTTCACGAGACACATGAAACCCATAAGTTACCTGGGATGGTAAGAAACAATCGGTCCATGGTCTTCCTTTGATGAGCTGAGCATCGACGTGAACAGACGCATGTCCGTTCAGCTGTGTCCCTCGCCCCTTCCTACTTGCGTTTGTGCTTCATCAAATTACAGCAGAACCTCCGAGATGCAAACCTCTCGAGTTACGGAATGACCGGACAACCAAACGGGCGTATGACGTACTATGTTATGTGTACAAAACCAAGGTAGTGTACTCAATTGTACCATATCAATATCCGGCTTCTTAACACCGATGCAACAAGACGAGCATTAAATAGAGATGAGTCAAACTTTCCGTTGATAAAAAAAAACTCTGAAATTAGATGAAGCCTATGGGCATGTCTTTCCACTATTGCTCAAAGAATAAAATGTGGGAAAATCAACAGTGTTTGATATAAGGAAGACCTTGAACAAATTCAAACAATTCACAAAAGAGGACAGAGATAGCATCTCACGGAAAAGGAGAAAGCCGGTGTAGAGAAAAACGAATGTTCTAATGAGATCCTGAGTACCACTGGTTTGATCGTTGGTTAATTTAAATTAAGGTTTATAGCTACACGTTTGGAGAAGCCTGTTTAAAAAATGTAATGTAACAATTAAAATCAATTAAGGATTCAAATGACAAACCTTGCAGGTGTGTATTGTAGAGAACTGGTTGCAAAACTAAGCAACCAGTCCAGTGGCGATTAAGGATTTAAAGCAGAAATGCACGGCCCATTTAAAATAACCTATATTCTTCAGCAGTCCGCTGGTAGGTTCATTATCCCTTTGAAGAGTGTGAATTAGTCTGTTTGAGGGAAGGTTTGAATCCTAAGCAACCTGCCTGTGCCCAGTGGTGAGTAGCCTACATATTGTTTGAAGTACAGTAGACCAACATGTCCATATATATATATATATTCTGCCTTGCGATTGCATATTTTGCGATTCTACTTAGTTTTGTTTTGTATGTTATTTGTCTTTAATCGATTTCATAGACTCACAGGATGGGGAGAGCTCAGCCATGCAGTGAGCATGCATGTCTGAATCATCTGCATTTATTCCATGTAATTAATTTCTGTGAAATAACTGCCTAATCCTATTATATACAGAAGAATGAACAGACTGAGTCCTCAAAGTGTTATGTGCTAATTGATGAGCTTTCAGAGCCTCATTAAAAAATGTCCGATGTTGTTTTCACTCAGTTTTTCCCTTGATGGTATATGTTGTGAATGGATAAATACGTTATTAAAGGTGTATGTGTGTGTGTGTTATCTCTCAGTTTTCTTCATCTATTTATTGATTATGTATGCCAGCTTTGTGTGTTGGTGACAAGGTGTGTTCTTGAGTCAGTGTGCTGATGTAGGAGTGAATTCAGTGTGTTATTCTGTAGGAGTAGAGTCAGTGTGTTATTCTGTAGGAGTGGAGTCAGTGTGTTATTCTGTAGTAGTGGAGTCAGTGTGTTATTCTGTAGGAGTGGAGTCAGTGTGTTATTCTGTAGTAGTGGAGTCAGTGTGTTATTCTGTAGTAGTGGAGTCAGTGTGTTATTCTGTAGTAGTGGAGTCAGTGTGTTGTTCTGTAGTAGTAGAGTCAGTGTGTTATTCTGTAGTAGTGGAGTCAGTGTGTTATTCTGTAGGAGTGGAGTCAGTGTGTTATTCTGTAGTAGTGGAGTCAGTGTGTTGTTCTGTAGTAGTAGAGTCAGTGTGTTATTCTGTAGTAGTGGAGTCAGTGTGTTATTCTGTACTATTGGAGTCAGTGTGTTATTCTGTAGTATTGGAGTCAGTGTGTTATTCTGTAGTAGTGGAGTCAGTGTGTTATTCTGTAGTAGTGGAGTCAGTGTGTTATTCTGTAGTAGTGGAGTCAGTGTGTTATTCTGTAGTAGTGGAGTCAGTGTGTTATTCTGTAGGAGTGGAGTCAGTGTGTTATTCTGTAGTATTGGAGTCAGTGTGTTATTCTGTAGTAGTGGAGTCAGTGTGTTATTCTGTAGTAGTAGAGTCAGTGTGTTATTCTGTAGGAGTAGAGTCAGTGTGTTATTCTGTAGGAGTAGAGTCAGTGTGTTATTCTGTAGGAGTAGAGTCAGTGTGTTATTCTGTAGGAGTAGAGTCAGTGTGTTATTCTGTAGGAGTAGAGTCAGTGTGTTATTCTGTAGGAGTGGAGTCAGTGTGTTATTCTGTGGGGTGGAGTGACAGGCAAGCCAGAAAGACAGGAGGAAGCATGGTTTAAGTCATATGTGCTCGGGAGAATCAGCTGACTCCCCCTCCGGAAATGTCAGCACTAATTAGGACTCATTAAGCAATTGGCAAGGTTAACGACCCTGTGCTGCTGATGGAGCCTAGAGCCAGTCGCTTCTGGCAAAGGCTGCAAGCCGTCCCTGGTCCCCTGCCACTGCGTTCTATCCTGTGGGGTCTGTGTGTTTTTCTCCTGTTATACTCCATGTATGTCCATGCATACCAGTACTTCCTGTGTAGGTGATATGTACTTCCTGTGTAGGTGATATGTGTAGCCACGTGTGCAGGATTTTTTGAATGTAAGAATATTTTTGCTCGCCTAAAACATGAAAGTTTAGCTCTGGGCCCGGCCTGCTGTCCAGATGTCTCCTTCATGTTGAGCACATAACTGGCTCAATTCAATTGGCAAAATCAGCACTGTGTTATTTTTGCATATATTAAAAAACCAGCAGAACTGCAGCACTTGAAGATCACAATTGGTCGCCCCCTGCGTATGCATGTAATTTGTGTTCTTCAATTTTTTTGTCATTCAAAGTAAATAATTACAGAATATGTTATTTTAATAGTGCCCATTAAGATGGAAATGTTTGTTTTTTTTGACCTCACGCTTTTCTTCAAGAAATGGTTTGCCTCCCTGACCACTCTTCCTCCATTAACATTGCGCCATGCATGCCCTGCTATTATAAAGCCATATTCTGTCATTATTTACTTTGAATAAGAAAAAATTGAGGGCAAAAAAAAAAATACTGAAAAACAACATAATTGTCCACAAACACAAATTACATATATGCCCCCGGCATCACCAGTTGTGATCTTAGGATGCTGCAGTTCAGCTGGCTTTTAAACTTTGAAAAATATTGTCAAAGGGAACTAAACATGGGCTTAAAAACAGAAGCTGGTTGAATGCGTAGCACTGGTGCCTATTCAGTTTGCTGAAACATTTTCCTGAGGCAACTTGTAAGGTTCATAGAATTTTTTCTTCATTTATATTATTTATAGTTTCAGATTTTTTACCCTCTATTTATCACAATTCACCCTCCCCCACAAGTCCGCCGCCCATCCTCCAGGTAAGAAGCCAATGTCCCGGGCCGGCAGATCTGCCTCCTCCGAGACGGAACCCGACGACGGATGCCCTTCTGCTCCTCGACGAACTCGTGCCGGCTCACCCTCCCCTCTCCTCCTGGGCACCCACCCCCTAGGTTCATAGAATCTTAATACAGTACTTAATTCATATAAGGGCACGTGATGATGTCACCGCCTGTGGGGTGTCATGTGACTCAACCTATAGAGAGGGCGTGGCACATCCCTTCAGTGTTGAGGGGTTGGTTGGGGGTCCCGTGTCAGAGAATTGGCCATTTTTGGTAGGCCCAAAGTGGGGGGAAAAAAACAAAACAAAGATATTTCCAATCCTGTTGTCCCAGCTTGCCTTTGAGTCGCCTTTCACGACTCTTGTTTGTTCTTTCGAACTGGTGCAGTACTGGTATCATCCGTCAAGGGTGGTTGGAGACAGCGATCAGTGTAGCTTCAGGCCCACTCTCCAATTGCCTGTCCCTGACCGGGAGGCCCGGTGTTGGCAGTGGCCCCAAATCATAACGCAGGCGGTGCGGTAGCGAAAGGTTGCGTGAGAGCGATGCGTACAGAATGTGCCCGTTTTTTTTACTTTTCTTTTGGGGAAGCACTCCTCTGAAATATTAATTATAGCTTTGAGCTGAGAGCCATGGAGAGGGGGGGAAAAGAGAGAACTCTTGCTTTGTGAAAACAAATGTGAAGATGTGGACTTGCCTGAGGCCGCGGGAAGCATGAAATGGGAGTTAATGCTGCCTGTACGGATGGCAGGAGGGGGAAGAGAGGGGAGGGGGAGGGGGAGGGGGAGGGGAGAGTGTCTGCCTGTCTTTGCCTGCCACCCTGGGAGTGGTGAGTGGGAGCGTTTGGAATGATAACGCTCTGAACCTGCAGCTCAGAGGAGCGCCAGGCCTCTGCCGTCTGCACGCACGACCTTTCCTCTGTCCCTCAGTGACGCTCACCTCCTGGCTGAAGCCTGACCAATCAGATTACATCTTCGTTGAGCTCTTGAGGGTTTGACCGGTCCCTCCAAAATGGTCTCCGTTGGTTTCAAGTGACAAGCTGCAGGTGAGGTATCCCTCTCTCTTTTTACCCTTTCTCATATCTACATCTCTCTCTCTCTCTCTCTCTCTCTGGTTCCTTGTCTTCCTGTCTTGTGACTACCCTCCACGTGTTGCGGAGGCTGCAGCCGATCCACTGAAAGGTCAGCCTCCGTCACCAAAGCAAACACACTGACCTTTTCCTTTGACCACGATGAGACTGGACAGAGAAGGGAATCATGCACAGCCTGTTTCCCTTGGCAACAAGTGCATTGATCGAAGAAATGCTGTGTGTGTGTATGTGTGTGTGTGTGTGTGTATATGTGAGGGTGAGTGTGCATGTGTGTGTGTGAGCGTGTCTGAGCGAGTGTCTGTGAGTGTGTATGTGTGTGTGTGAGTAGGGGGTGGGGCTGTGTGTGAGAGTGGTGGGGGGCTGTGTGTGTGTGTGTGTGTCTGTCTATCTGTGAGAATGCATATTTGTTAGGTGTGTGTCATATGTCATGCAGTGTATTACTGTATAATATGTGGATCCCTCAGAGTTGTGCTGTGTGTCAGTATGCCAAATATAAAAGCCCTATATGAGTGTTCAGCTAGGCAGTCCTAACAATAGACACACACACACACACACACACACACACACACACACACACACACACAGTGCAGTGGAGACTTCCCTGTTGGGGAGATTTAGCCCTATTTTATGATTTTGGTCATTAACATCATTTTGTGCTTGCGCCTGCCCATGGCAAGAGATGCTGAGAGTTTGTAGGAGGCCCCAGGAGGGAGGAGGAGGAGGCTGAGCCTCACGGGGAGTGTAGGGGGAGGGGGGAGGAGGGGAGGAGGAGGAGGAGGAGGAGGAGGAGGGGAGGAGGAGGAGGAGGAGGGGGAGGAGGAGGAGGAGGAGGAGGAGGAGGAGGAGGAGGAGGGGGAGGGGGAGGAGGAGGAGGAGGAGGAGGAGGCTGCTGTCCAGGGGCCAACTGAGCAAGCAGGTCAAACACACAGACCCTGCTTTGACTCAGTGTATACACACTCCTTTATGCTGCTGCTGCTGAGTCAAAGCAGGGTCTGTGTGTTTGAGTGAGTGGGCGGGGGGGGCGGGGCGGGGGCGGGGGTCTCAGAGCGTAAGCACGGGGCACGGACGTGAGAGGAGACGGAGAGAAGGGCAAAGAGGGCCAGAGAGATGGAGGGGGGACGAGGAAGAAATAGAGTGAGGTAAAGAGGTCGAAATGGAGAGATGGAGAGAAGTAAAGGGGGAAACGTGAGAAGAAGGGGAGAAATGGCAAGAGGCGGAAAAGGGGAAGAGGACAGAAACTGAGAGAGGGGAAGGGGAGGAGTGGCGGAGTGGGCGTGGCCCTGCAGGGCGCAGGGAGGTAAACAGCAGCGCGCTCGTTAAGAAGTGAGACGGGGTGTGTGAAGTCGCGCGCGGCCGTCCGCGTGATTGATATTCCCCCTCCGAGCGGCGGGAGGAGCGTCAAAGCGGCGTTTGCGAAGCGAGCGGAAGGACGAGATCTCTCGCCCTCTCCCACTCTCCCTCTCTCACTCTCTCCCGCTTCCTTCTCCCGTTAGCGGTAGCTGGTGGGAATTTACATTTCAAAACAGGATGAGGACGAGAGGGAAACCTCTCTAATTGGATTAAAAATAGACAGCAGGGGCCAGAGTGGCAGGAAGACGGTTGACAGCTTGTCTCTCTGTTTTCAGGTCCGCCGGTGTGTGTGTGCGTGTTTGTTTGTTTGTTTGTGTGATACATACACATCCACATGTTGTTAACAGGCTTCGGTTTGCCTGTTCTAGATACGATGCTGCCATTTGAACGTTCTCCGGTGTGCGTCACGAGAACAGAGAATGCGATCCTCATTAGAGCTTTGTTCCCCTGTGCACCTCTCTGCCACAGTCTATCCCCACTTTCAGATGGTGGTGCTCTCCAAGCTTTTCTCCTCCCCCTCCCCTTAAACCTTTGTACTCCCTTTTCTTCATGCCCCCACTCCCACACTCCACCGTGTAAACACCTCGGTGACCAGTAGCACCAGGCAATCCCCCCTCCCCTCCCCTCCCCTCTCCGCCCTTGTCCCTGCCGCCCCGCTCCGCCCCCTCGCCCTGCACTGACAGCTTCGCCATGAAGATGAATTCATCGTCAGCAGCGCTGAAATACTCCAGCCAAAACAAGTAATTTGATTGCCCTGACCACAAATTAAGTTAGTGTGATTCAATTTTCGATTTGGACTTCTCCTGCAGCCATACATCACAGTCGACATATTTCATTACGCAGCTAAACCTCAGGCAGCGAGTAGTGACTGCCTCCATAGGAAGACATCATGGGAGCATTATGACATTTACTCAATAGTGCTGGAGCGGGCCTGAGAGGATAGCACCCCCGCCCCCCGTCTCCCACAACAGGCTATTTATAAAGCCTGAGTGTAAACACAAACACACACACACACACACACACACACACACACACACCCGCGGCTCTCTTACCACACACTCTCACGCTTCTCTCTCCCCACACACACTCTCTCACACACTCACGCTTCTCTCAGCACACACTCTCACGCTTCTCTCACCACACATACTCTCACACACACTCTCACGCTTCTCTCTCACCACACACACTCTCACACACTCACGCTTCTCTCAGCACACACACTCACAGACACATACACATGATTCTCTCTCAGCACACACACTCACCAGACCCCCTTGAGCTCAAAACTGAAAGCCTACACATTGCCTGAAATACTCAATTTGAACACAGACATGAATTACCCCCCCCCACCACCCCCAGTCAATTCCAGGATGACTTCTCAGTGCATGTTGTTCGCAGGAGGAAAAGTAGACAGATGAAAACATTACAGTCACAATGAAGAGTCATGAGGATTTATTTTTACAGGCCCGGGGTTCTCCGTCTTGTGTGGATCAAAGTTTCAATTTAATTCACGCTTTAGGATTTTGATTTTACCTTGTAAAAAATGCCCTCATCCATTTGTCTTCAATACATACGGATAATGCATAGACTGAAAGTGTTAAAGATTTTTTCATAATAGTGAGTATTGTAGAAGTTCTAATTGGTCACACTCACTGTAGCACAGTGGTTCTCAAACCTCTCCTCGGGGACCCCCAGCCAGTCCATGTATTTGTTCAATTCCACCACCAGCACACCTGATTCAACTCATTACTACTTAACAAGTGCTGATTAGTTGAATCAGGTGTGCTGGTGGTGGAATGTAACAAATCCATGGACTGGCTGGGGGTCCCCAAGGAGAGGTTTGAGAACCACTGCTGTAGCAGACTTAAGAGGAAGAGCAGCAGTGTATGTGTGCAAAGTGTATGTCTATGGGTCTTATATGAGAGCCCCTGCAAGAATCACACTGCTCCCTCTGAAACACCGCCTCCATACTGTCACCCTGCTCTCTGAAACACCCGGTCCATACTGTCACACTGCTCTCTGAAACACCCTGTCCATACTGTCACACTGCTCTCTGAAACACCTTGTCCATACTGTCACACTGCTCTCTGAAACACCCTGTCCATACTGTCACACTGCTCTCTGAAACACCTTGTCCATACTGTTACCCTGCTCTCTGAAACACCCTGTCCATACTATTCACACTGCTCTCTGAAACACCTTGTCCATACTGTCACCCTGCTCTCTCTGAAACACCCTGTCCATACTGCCACCCTACTCTGAAACACCCTGTCCATACTGTCACACTGCTCTCACCCTGTTCAACACCCTGTTCATACTGTCCACACTGCTCTCTCTGAAACACCCTGTCCATACTGTCACACTCTACTGAAACACACCTGTCATACATACTGTCACACTGCTGTCTACTGAAACACCCTGTCCATACTGTCACACTGCTCTCTGAAACACCCTGTCCATACTGTCACACCCTGTCCATCTCTGAAACACCCTGTCCATACTGTCACCCTGCTCTCTGAAACACCCTGTCCATACTGCCACCCTGCTCTCTGTAACACCCTGTCCATACTGTCACCCTGCTCTCTCTGAAACACCCTGTCCATACTGTCACCCTGCTCTCTGAAACACCCTGTCCATACTGTCACACTGCTCTCTCTGAAACACCCTGTCCATACTGTCACCCTGCTCTCTGAAACACCCTGTCCATACTGCCACCCTGCTCTCTGTAACACCCTGTCCATACTGTCACCCTGCTCTCTGTAACACCCTGTCCATACTGTCACACTGCTCTCTCTGAAACACCCTGTCCATACTGTCACCCTGCTCTCTCTGAAACACCCTGTCCATAACACCTCTCTCTGAAACACCCTGTCCATACTGTCACCCTGCTCTCTCTGAAACACCCTGTCCATACTGTCACCCTGCTCTCTGAAACACCCTGTCCATACTGTCACCCTGCTCTCTGTAACACCCTGTCCATACTGTCACACTGCTCTCTGAAACACCCTGTCCATACTGTCACCCTGCTCTCTCTGAAACACCCTGTCCATACTGTCACACTGCTCTCTCTGAAACACCCTGTCCATACTGTCACCCTGCTCTCTCTGAAACACCCTGTCCATACTGTCACACTGCTCTCTCTGAAACACCCTGTCCATACTGTCACCCTGCTCTCTCTGAAAAACACCCTGTCCATACTGTCACACTGCTCTCTGAAACACCCTGTCCATACTGTCACACCCTGCCATACTCTGCTGAAACACCCTGTCCATACTGTCACACTGCTCTCTGAAACACCCTGTCCATACTGTCACCCTGCTCTCACTGAAACACCCTGTCCATACTGTCACACTGCTCTCTCTGAAACACCCTGTCCATACTGTCACCCTGCTCTCTCTGAAACACCCTGTCCATACTGTCACACTGCTCTCACTGAAACACCCTGTCCATACTGTCACCCTGCTCTCTGAAACACCCTGTCCATACTGTCACCCTGCTCTCTGAAACACCCTGTCCATACTGTCACCCTGCTCTCTGAAACACCCTGTCCATACTGTCACACTGCTCTCTGAAACACCCTGTCCATACTGTCACCCTGCTCTCACTGAAACACCCTGTCCATACTGTCACACTGCTCTCTGTAACACCCTGTCCATACTGTCACCCTGCTCTCTGGAAACACCCTGTCCATACTGTCACCCTGCTCTCACTGAAACACCCTGTCCATACTGTCACCCTGCTCTCACTGAAACACCCTGTCCATACTGTCACCCTGCTCTCTGTCCACCCTGTCCATACTGTCACACTGCCATCTCTCTGAAACACCCTGTCCATACTGTCACACTGCTCTCTCTGAAACACCCTGTCCATACTGTCACACTGCTCTCTCTGAAACACCCTGTCCATACTGTCACACTGCTCTCTCTGAAACACCCTGTCCATACTGTCACCCTGCTCTCACTGAAACACCCTGTCCATACTGTCACCCTGCTCTCTGAAACACCCTGTCCATACTGTCACACTGCTCTCTGAAACACCCTGTCCATACTGTCACACTGCTCTCTCTGAAACACCCTGTCCATACTGTCACACTGCTCTCTCTGAAACACCCTGTCCATACTGTCACACTGCTCTCTCTGAAACACCCTGTCCATACTGTCACCCTGCTCTCTGAAACACCCTGTCCATACTGTCACCCTGCTCTCTCTGTAACACCCTGTCCATACTGTCACACTGCTCTCTCTGAAACACCCTGTCCATACTGTCACACTGCTCTCTCTGAAACACCCTGTCCATACTGTCACCCTGCTCTCACTGAAACACCCTGTCCATACTGTCACCCTGCTCTCTGAAACACCCTGTCCATACTGTCACCCTGCTCTCTCTGAAACACCCTGTCCATACTCTCTCATTACAGATTGTGAAGACTGAAGAGGAGTGCAGTGATCACACACACACACGCACACACAAATACGCACCAAACATTTCTCTCCCCCTCCACTCCCACTCCCAATCATCCTGCCTGCAGCTTCCTAATTAAAGTGCAGTCTCCTCTCCCAGGTAACCACGGCAATGTGCTGAGGACCACTCGGATGCAGATGAATTATTCACTGCATGTGCGTAGCATATGGCAAAGGCGCTTCGCTTATTCATTAGCATGGGACTAGTAATGTAGCTTAATTACCAGCGATCTCTTACTAATCTTGTTTTCTTGTGCTGTTTCAAAAGCACACAAGTCCTCTCGTGCATAAGGAATCTGCACAAAGGTGGTGTTGTGATGCCGGGGCTCGAATCCTTTGTGTGTTGCCTCTCTCTCCTATGAGTCTAATTTGACGTGCGGCTGATGTAGAGAGCTAGTTAGCCTCGGAGTGAACACAGGAAGGGGTCGATACTAAGCAGCTTCAGATGCAGCAGGAATTTCCTGTGTCTCACTCTTTGAATAAGTGGAAAGGAGCCTTATTGATTGGACGCGAGCTTTTGGCTAATGGATGGCTCCCAGCTGCGGCGCGACTCATTTACAACGGGGAGGAAGGGACGGATAACATCTACGGCCTGCGATTATGCTAATCGCCCATGTTTCCGTGTGACCGTCGGTACTGTAGTGCGAGCTCCTGCAGAGCGACACAGTATGTTGAGCTGATTCCCTGCTCTCCGCGTGGCCGTAGTGTCCCGGCCTGGGCATTGCGTGCCTGGATGCTGACTCAAGTTGGCCGTCCTCGCGCTTTTCACTCTGTTGATTGGAGAGAGCACCAGCTGCACGCTTGGATGAGGCCGAGGCTTCACCCACTCAGTGTGAACCGGGGGCCGATTCGTCCCGGTCCATCTGGGCCTGGCTTGGGTCTGTGACAGCGATGGCCCCTTGTGTCCACTCTCTTTAGCACTTTACGGGTACAGCGCGCTCAGCAGGCTCGTGCGACTCAGGGATCGTGTGAGTCTGCTTTAGGGGTCCTCTGCGTGTGCGCGTGTTCTGGGGTTAGCGCGAGGGGCGATGTGTCTTCACTGTGGAGAGGCGCGGAGCGCGCCTCGCACGTTTGAGGGGAAGGCGGAGGCCGTGGCCCATCGGCGTTCGGGTGGGCCACCCCGGAACGCCAAACCGCAGCCGTGAATTTTTCAGAACACGTTTACGCTTGATTGCCCCTTATCTACGCTCTCCTGCTCCCCTGTGCCTTTCCTCCCCCCATCGCGCTTTACTTTTCTTAATCTCTCACACACCGCCCCCTCCCAAGACAAATTCAGTTTCCAGTGGACATTATTGGCATGACAAAAGCATTTAGCCAAAGCAGTTTTATTATTGAGGTGATATAACCAGCCGACCACAAGGTTATTGTTTTCCCGTACGTACATGCCTGCTTCCTCATTTCGAGCGGATCGATATTATAAGCAGTTCCCTCCCGATTCGTAACTCCACTCGACACAAAGGGCCCTCCCCCCTCCCTCCCACGTTCTTCCCCGGGGAGCAGCCCCCACCCCCCATACTGTGGTGGAAACACTTTGTCCCTTTCTGTTCCTCAATGTCATTCTGCTGAAGTTCAGACGCTGAACCAGAGCTTTTGATAATATCCACGACTGCAGTGACCGTTCATTTCAAAGTTTGGGCCTGCTGCGCCCCTGCTGCGCTGTCTTCACGGTTCTCTGTACAAATTGGTTTTGTACATGTGCGACATTCTCCAGAGCCCTGGACACTGGCAGGCCAGAAAAGCTGGGTCTCTTCCAGTTGGTCCTCGGCAGAAATCGCCAGACGGCCGCGCTTTGTGGTTGGATGGTCTTAAGGACTGTGGGAAGGCTGAAACAATGGCCTTGGCATGGGTTTCCCAACCACTAAAAGCAGTGGTGAAAGTCTGTTTTGTGTATCTCTTTGCAGTCGCTGGCCGTCTTTCGGTACAAAATGAAAATCCAGCACTACTCATTGTAGCTAGCATTCCCATGGATATGTTGAACTTTTGCCAGTTCTGGTTATGTACGCACTTTGGGCCCTATTCAGAGTTGACCGACTTAAGTACCTGCTTAAGTTCCTCCAGTTAATGCAACTGTTGCACGGAAAAAGTGATCTTGTATTCAGACTTCTGCTACACGCGTGCTTAACTCTGAATTGTGGAAATTAATCATTTCAAAATACCTGCCAGACAGATGGGTCACAATTCATCCCTTTAAGGAGCATGTGAGATTTTGCTAGTTGTCTACTATTGCATGTAAATAGTTGTAAACTATGAATGAGCATTGACATACAGTATATAGGATATATATATATGTGTGTGTGTGTTGTGTGTGTGTGTGTGTGTGTGTGTGTGTGTGTGTGTGTGTGTGTGTGTGTGTGTGTGTGTGTGTGTGTGTGTGTGTGTGTGTGTGTGTGTGTGTGTGTGTGTGTGTGTGTGTGTGTATATATATATATAGTGTGTGTGTGTGTGTGTGAACTATATACACGCAGGGTGTTGTGATGCGTCTAGTGCAGTAGTGCAGTAGCTAGAGGCAAGGTGCATGCTTACTTGCCATCTGCTTGCAACCCTCTCGCTTACAGCTTGCTGCCGCTGGCTAGCCCTTGTGGTGAACAGAGAAGCAGCCCTGTGTGTAAGCCTTCTCCTGCCAGTACACAGCCTCTCCCTCACCAAGACTCCTGCCGGGCCTCCTCGTGGCCACACACGGTAACTGGGTGTCTCGCGACCCCAGGCGAATCGGCAGGGGATCTCGGAGCTGCAGTGGTCCCCAGAGGTCTAATGCCCAGGCCCACATGTAGTGGACACGCCCTGGCATTGACCAACCACTGTCCCGCTGCCTTGTGGGTAAGTCTAGGAAGACAAAGGCTAGGGGAGCACACCCTGAGAGAAAAGCAACGTGATTGGCGGCACACGATAGGCAGTCCTCCGAAAGACTGGAGCTCCGGCAGCCTCCTGCAAGAGTGGAAGAGTGCCGGTCATCCTGGGTTTTCTCTTGCCACCGGATCCCACCCTCTCGCAGTGAAGAAGTCTGCTGGGACATGCGCACCCTCAATGACGCTCTAAATAACCTCGTTGCGCAGGTATCCACCTCTGCCTCGGTGAGACCAGCAACCGGAACCACAAGAAGACTCACAAGTAGCAGAGGCAGGATTGTCATCGTCGGACACGACGGACAACCTTAAGCATATATATATATATATATATATATATATTTCATTTATATTACAATATATGCCATTCAGCTGAGGCTTTTGTCCAAAGCTACTTACAGTAGTGATGTATACATTTTTCAGTGTATGTGGTCCCAATGGGAATCAAACCCACGACCTAAGCATTGTCAGTGCCACGCTCTGCCCACAGAGCCACACTATCATCTGCAATACGAACAGACAGGTGAGGTGCGTCGTGTTTTTTTACTTCTCTCAAGTTGCATGCGCTGTTTGTGATGTATGCGTGATTCTTAAGTTTGCCCCTTCTTCACTGTGGCCCTTGTGCATAACAATGTGTTTATGATTGCAGTGTTCTCTTTTTTATTTTTTACAATGGCACTTTATTTTTGATTGTAACAGACCTCCTCTGTAGCTATACTGCTGTTCATCAACCCTAATTATATGTGCTGTTTTGTGCTCTAGATAAGAGCATCTGCTCAATTTACAAATGTAACTGTGCTGACAAATATCTGCATGCCAGTGGGACAGATGCATTTCCTTCTCCGAGGACATAAAGCAGCAGCCAAACTCATGCATCCAAAATAGCAGTGGCAAATCAACTGAATCGGTTAAAAGGGAGGAAAAAGAAGTTTGAGCTCCCTCTCTCTGTGATCTTCTTGGCTGTCCATTACCTCAGTACAGCTGGCGTGAGACTTACAGAACAAGGCAGCGCAGAGTTAAAGTGTTCGTGTACGGTAACGCTCTTGCGTTAAACATAGCCTGCCGACCGTGCGCATCAAAACTTTAATGATAATTGGCACGTTGGTTGCGAGTTATGCAGAGACAGAGAGACAGAGAGACAGAGAGACAGAGAGACAGAGAGACAGAGAAACAGAGACAGAGAGACAGAGAGACAGAGAGACAGAGAAACAGAGAAAGAGAACAGAAGGAGGGAGTTGGAGTGAGTGTATCATCATTTCACAGTGCTCTTTCCAGACTGAGGCAGTGGGAGTGATGTTATTTCCACAGTGTTGCCACTCATTTGATATTCTGCTGCCGTAATTCGGGTCCAATTTCACTCTGCCCACCAAGTCAGTCTTGTCTCCAGTCCTGTTCAAAGAGAAATGTAAGGAGAAATGTAAGGAGAGGTGCCGTTTGATATTCATGTCTTTTTATTCCGTGTATGGCCCAAGCCATCTTTTCTCTGGAGGAATAGAATAGAATTGGTCACATCAATGTATTTTGAATTCCCAGGTAGCCTTGATATAATATCATTGCAACTTCCTCATTGGCTGGGATGTATTTTAAGAGCCACACATTCCAATTGAGAGTAATCCCCAAAGCCTCATCAATACATCATTATTTAGCTGTGCACTGTAAAAAAAAATCATTTTCTGTGTACAGATTTGACCATAGATTTAATCTGATACACTTCTAAATAAGGACAAATGCCATTCAATCTGACAAGACTTCAATTTAACCGGAATTCAATCAATCTAAAGGAAAGTTGTAAAGTGACTTTAGCCCCCTCTCTAACCACTCTTTTTTGCTCTCTCTCTGTTGTCCCTCTAACCTCTAGGGCCAGATTTACTAAAGGATTGCGACTGCTTTTGCTTTGCAAATGCAAAAGCAGTTGCTAAGAGGGCACAATATCTACGTCAGATTTGCTAAGCTGTTGCAAGGGGTAAAATCACTATTAGGATGTTATTTGTGGCTTTATGGCTTTAGTCACTTTATGACTTTCCTTTAGATGAATACTTAAATCTGTTCATGCATATGTATACCTGGGGTGAATGAACTAAAACAGGGTGGGCATTTAGTAAATTAGGTTGGTTAAGTGTTCTGTCTGAGTTACTAAAGCATGCCTTAATTGTGACTCTTTGCATGAGAATTCTCTTGAAACCAAGTTGTATTTTATGATATCGCCTAGGAATTTCACAATTCCTGTTTTGTACTCTACTTTCCGTGCTGCTAGTTGTTGTCCCAGCAATGCAAAACAAATAGTCACAAATTTGGTTGCAAAGTACCCCGGTTCATATCACGACAGCTTTATTTTCAGGAATACCTGTATCTACAGACCACTAAGTCAAAATTTCAAATATACATGTATATTCTAATTAGCATACATATTATTTTAATACATTTTATTTTTCTTGTTGTTCCCTCGCTGCTTGTGCCTGGTTGAGGCGTATCCATTTTCTTGACGTGATCTGGGCATGTGAGCGTTCTATGTTGTTTTGGACCTTTTTTTTTCTACCGCAAATTGCGATTCATTTCTTTGATTGCGTAATTTCAAACAGTCTTAGTAAATTGGTCATTAAATGTATCACTGTTTGTGATTGCAAAATAGCCGCCACAAAATAGTGACCGTCTTTCCGCTGTGACTATCTTAGTAAATCTGGTGTGGCGTGTTGGGAGAGAGAAAAATAATGAGTGATTACTGACCTTTAGGAACGACCCAGTTCCATTACTGCAAGAATCCCACAGAGGCTCACACTTAGCAGGCAGAGAACACACACCATTTCTATTCTCTCTCTCATGCGCACACGTGCACACACACACACACACACACACACACACACACACACACACACACAAAGAACCAATAGGTCATCTTCTTCTCAGAGAATCCATCAGACCCAAAGCTGAAGCATCAGACAGTCTAGAATTGTGACAAGGTTGAAAGCAACGACGAAGGACAATCATCGCCATCAACACTTGTCCATGCTTTTCCCACTTCCCTAACGAAAGTCGAAAGCTCTGATTGCAGCTCCTCTCCCCGTCAGAACTTCTGAGCGTCACCTTCAAACCGGGTCGATGGTCCGTGCATGTCGCAATCCAGTGCGCTCAAACGCAAATGTCTAAATAAATAAGAGCCGAAATGAAAAGGAGGCTCGAGCCACGTCTCGGAGGCCGCGTTGGAAACTGCGTCTGTGCGCTGGCTGTCAGGCAGTGGAGAGCGGGGGCCCCTGGAGCGGCTGAGCGCTCTGTCAGAGAGCAGCATCTCGCTCGGGGGCTCGGGGACTGGAAACGGGCCTGTCTGCGCTAACAGCGCGTGGCAGCTCGCATCTGCTGGTGCCAGCGACCGGGACACCGCTTTCACTGACACCTACACGTCCTCAATCCTACACAATCAGCTGACCTGCCTGTGAGCTGTCCCTGGGACTTTGGGGAGTGGCGGACGGGCCGGGCCCTCCAGTCAAAACACGCCCAAATGCCTGCTGGGAAAAGACGGGTGCCCACGGCACACAAACACGTGGCCTTCTGGTGCACCCAGATAACCTTGCAGAGGCAAATTATTTATTGCATCGCTGCCACCTTTTGTGCGAGGGAGCGGTTATTGAAACAGACGGTGCTGTTCTAGACGGCACTCGAGTTTAACTTCAGGGTAGTTGTGATTGGCTTCCTGTCGATAGGTTAAACTGTTGTCCCGCCTGATTAAAAGGCTGGATATCGCGGATATTTGTTTGTTTACTTATTTGTTCGTTCCTTTATTTGTTCATGCATGCGTTCATTCATCCAGCAAATTATTTAGTTATGCCCTTGAGGAAATTATAGCATAATTGGGACAGGGGTTTTTGCTAAGATGTTTAAAGTACACAGCTCATCTAGATGCTGATAAATCTTTAAACAACTGATGGTTTAGAGACAATAGAGGACTTCTTATCAAGGTTAACTTGCGTGCCGCCACCAGTGCCAAAGCCTTTAGATGTAGCACGCACTCTATATAAAAAGGCACCATGTGCTTCACTTTTACAATATAGATAGAAAGCGGTAGAAGAGCTGTTTGACTGCCGGTGCGGTGGAGGGAATAGTCAGTGCAGCGGAATGTATGCCTCTACATGAACGCGACACACAGTGCGAGCCACGGGGGCTCCTGGGATTCGCGGTGTTGAGAAGCGGAGGCAGGGATGCCAGGAATCCAGCAGCTTTCCTGAGGGAGGCTTCCCCCACAACAAAGCGCAGTGTCATAAAAAGTGTACAGATGTACTGCCACTACCCAGGGAGCCCCACAATGCCGAGGCTTTAAATGCAAATGGAATACGATAGCGCGAGCGGAAGGAACATTAGGGAACAATGGGACGGAGCCGAGTGCCACAGGTGAGCGCAATTACACATCGGAACATGTGCGGGTCACGGAGAGACAAAACAGCACAGAATGTACTTTACCGGTAATACACGTCCCGGGAGTGCGGCGAACAAGGCCAGAGCGAGGCGAAATGACTTATCAATAATTAGAAGGATGGGATACCCTCAGAGCTGAGACACCGCGAGACAGCGTGCGTGTGTGTGTGCGGGGGGGGGTGCACCTGATATGGAGAGGGCCTGACTTAATGCACTGCCACTTGAGGGCCTTCTGTGTGTCTCAAGAAGTCCTTACCCAATGAGAGTCCTTATGGTTTGGGTAGATGTGTGCATGCTGATTAGGTCTTCAGAAGATTTTTATGTGATTTTTAGACTGAACACGTTCATTTGCATTTTCGGCCACCCAGACCTAACTCAGAGCGCATGGTGTTATGTGCTAGTTTGGTAGAGTTATTAAAGGGCATATATGAACAGATAGGGCATAAATGAGATAAATACCCTCATCAAACAACACTGTTTTGTGGCTGTTCTGTATTTCACTTCACCCTGTGGCAACTCGTTCAATAAGCAATCTGTATTCAACTAAGCAGTTCAAAATATTTGAGCTTTGCACTTTGTAAGGAGTGATTTCATGCATTTCAATGAGGGAGAGACCAGCCCTGCATCTGTGTAATTGTGTAAGATATGTGTTTTTTTAAAACAAACCATTATTAAATGTTCACTCCAATAAAATGTAGGCTACAAGATGTAGGCCATTGTATCGAGTGATTGCAGAGGTTGGATATGATTGCACGGGAGAGGGATCTTATAGCAAGGAGTAATAACGAAAGAAAATCAATGAGGTGATTGCTGATATTGTTGAGATAAAGTTCATACTTTATTTAAAGTGCGGTAGGCTAATAGTCAAAAGTGAGCAGCAGTGAGCGATTTTAAAACGTTCTACTTAATATTCTACTTACTTCTAGATTCTACTTTTACCGTTATAAAAAAATAGCAAAACGGAGATATTTTATTATACAGGACAAAGTCTGTCGTTGTGGGACACGATTCAAATGAGTCAAGATGCGGGACATCTGGTCACCCTATGTGGAGCATCACAAGTGCAAAAATGAAACGTAGTTAATAATATATGCGCCACACATCTTTTTCCTCCTCCCGGACAACGATATCAGTGTCCTACTGAGAGAAAGTAGGAAACGGAGACACAAGCACATTAGTTTAGTTAGGGATAGTTTCATATTGCTGTATGATACATCGTCCAATTAGGTACTCCATTTTATTGTAGTGAACGCAAGTCTCTCTAGTGAAAGCAACTTGCTCATTAGACATGATGAAATTGCCAGTTCACTATGGCAAAGGTATTGAAGGGGACAACGCTGATGATGTGATTGGCCATAATGAACCAAACTGTCACCACACCCACAGGTAATATTTTTCTTCTAAAGACAATTTCTAATTGTAGCGCAATATTCACAGATATACAGTGGAAAGATATCAGCTACCAGTGGATATACTATAGCAGTGAGCAATGCAACCCATGGTTAGTTTGTGTTGTAACTTCAAAAGTAATCTATGCCCATCTCAGTGATATCCCAATTATTAGCTATACCCCCACCTGTGACCCTCATCATTGTTCATGAATAACTCCTCCAGATGCATCCAGCTCATCACACATTCAGCTGCATTGCTCTTGTACGAAGAGTCTTTGACAGCAGCAATGAGAATCCGTGTGAAATCATTTCGAGCGAATTCACGGTCGCACTCTGAAGACCAGAATGCGTCCTGTCTTATCATAGTCCTTAAAGTTCACCCCACTGTGTTTCAGAAAGAGAGTAAGTGGCCTGGCAACCGCTGTGTCCTGGACAACGGTCCCCCCCTCTCAAAAGAAACAGTTCTAAACACCTGGTCACAAAATCCCCCCATGGTTAATTGGCAGTGCAATCCCTTGCACCTACCTACCCACCATGTCATCGCTGTAAAAGAAAATTGAGTTGTGACCTTCCTGGTTAAATAAAGGCTGGATAAGAAAAGGCTTCAAGGGGGCTGTCGGCGTTCACAGCACAGCACAAGCCTCATGAGCTCTCAGACAGTACGCCCGTTGCCTGTTGGATATTTCCTTTTACACAGAGGTAGCCAGGTGCCTCCTGTAGAAATGAAAGTCATTGAAAAGAGTCATTGTAAACAATAAACCATAATCACCGGTGTAAACACCAAGCAGAGATAATGGAGAGCACAGTAAGTAAAACGTTCTCCACTCTCACTGGTGTTACTGCAGCCGTGGATAACTCATTCTTGCAATGAGATCAAAACGAGCGGTAGCACTTTATTTTACGCTACGCTAATTACTTACAATTTACTAGATAAGTATATGTAGTAATAACTGGTAGTACTGGTAGAACAATTCCTATGAAATTAAAAGGTAATTGTTTAGTAACAAATCACAATGATAATGAATATTTACTTAGTAATTGCATGTCTAGAAAGGGTAATGAGATCAGTTAAAAATAACGATGGTCATTTTGTGGTGGCAATAAATGGTACTTTATTTTAAATTATTATAAAACTACTTAGTAACTAATTGGTAAATCCCAGAAACATTAATATTTACAAGGAAATGACATGGTAACAATTCTATGAAGGGGTATGTCCGAGAACTCTATGCATTCTCTGATCCTGTCCAGGCAAACAGCATGTGCCCTGGCCTAATCTAAAGCTATGTCTCTATCCTGACGCACTGATTGAGGAAACGTGGGTTTCCCTGGTCAGGAGTTTGGTTCAGTTTGGTTTGCTCTGGTCCTTCCCAAATTGTAAATTAATCATGCATGGGCTAGGGAGAGAGGGGCTCCCTCCCCCTCTCCATTGAACACTTAAAGTGTGACTGGCGGATGGCTCGAGTCAGGTTAGCATTCTTGGGTCTTATTCTACACAATCCCTGCAATCTGGTCTCGGCTCACACTTTGACTCATTTTGCTTCATTTCCTGGCTGTGTGTGTTTGCATTTCATCTCTTTCTGATTGTTGCGTGTCATTTTTATGTCTCTGATTTAATGTTTGTTAAGATAGGTAGGTAGATACCTGTAGGTCTGTAGATTTGCCATTGAATATTTTGTCTTTGTCTTGTACTGTAACTTAATAAGCCAGCTTCTAATTTCAATTGAATTGTGAGTGAATTTATTTGAATTGTGTATATTTTCGATGAAGGTTGATCCAGATAGCTCTGCCTATCAATTTGGTGATTTAATTGATAATTGGCATCCTGTGCCATAATTATTCAATTAAATTAAATAAATATATTTTACATGTAGAGCAAGTGAGGGGTTTTAAGACATAATACCACTTGTGTATTCAGAGTGCTGCACCTTAAACAAGAGCATTTGACTGTTAAAGCTACTGGATTCAGGGAATAGACTCATTTGCTCAATTCTCACTTTCCCAACAGGTTAAAGTTCAACATGAGAATGGTATGCTAGCATATGTACCAGTACTTACTAGGAAATGGTATACAAATGGTAACAATTAATAACAATTATAATAAGTCATTTCAAATAGATTACAATCAATCTAATTGTTAACAATCAACATTAACTTAGTATGCTGTTTACCTGGAAATAAACTGGAAACTTCAGAAATATGTAGTAAATGCTAGTATACATCGCAGCTTCCACATAATGTAATCATCGAACCCATGCATGAAAAGGTTATCATACATTTTACCCCATTATATTTCAGTAATTACCAATAACCTACATGTTATTCACATGGGTATAAATATATACCCAATATGTGGTTTTTAGCAACGATCCTGTTGTGGCTGTCTATCCCTGTCATTGAGCTTCGACCTGCGACCACTGTTCCTCTTTCCCGATGCAGTTTTTCCTTGTTTGGCATATACTGTCATGATTTCTGACACTGTTCCCCTCGACACATTCAGTCACTTTGCCGTGTCATTGACTGACATGCCTACAATTCAGGGACCCACTGTTTGACCTCTTTCAAAATCTGTTCGATCTCTCATGTGCTTTAGAAACGCATATATTAAAGTATTGATTTTAAAACATATTTTATAGCAGAAACATATTGTCAATTAGTATTGGCATTAATATGAAACTCATTTGTACACTTCTTTTTAATTTCAATTACGTTCTTTTTAAGTCCTTTTTCGTTTGGTGTTTCCGTTATGTTGTCTACCCCTATATGCTAGCATTTATGATTTTTTTGACGCATCCTATTTTTAGGTGATCACCACACCAGGCTTAGTTCATGTTGATCATCTATTTTAAATGTGTTATTAGGCGTCCAAGCAGCTGTTCCATTTTTTTTCATTATTATTATTATTATTATGCCCTAAAAGTGTCTGGAGCTCAGAAACTGTGATTGAAACCAAACTTTGATTGGTTCCAAATCTTACCCAGTACTCACTGAACAAAACACACCGATCGGATGGGTGCTGGTGCTATAACAAACGATTTTACTTTTTGTTCTTGTTCATAACTTCTGACCTGTGAAGCCTATAAAAATGTTTTGGTAACACTTCCTATGAATACCATCATCATAATGCATTATAAGCATATTTATAATGCCTTATGAGCTATTCATATTGCCTTATAATGCTTGATATAGATGCTAATAACTGTTTATAAATGTCTATAGCTATAGTTATATAGCATTTTCAAAGCTGCATTGTAACATTGCATTATAACATAACATTATATGGCATGCATAGGTCATAAGTCATTATAAATACACTTATAAAGCATTCTCATGAGGGTATTCATAGGAAGTGTAACCCAAAATTTTTTTCCCTTGAATCAGTAATCAGGACAAATCTATTTGATATAATGTATTCACTTTTTGCCATATTGGATTTTCAGCCACTTTTTGTCAAAAACACATTTTTAGCTTCTTATCCTACAAAGTTGATCCAATCTTCACCAAATTTCACTGTTTTTGATGCTTCAAACCAGTTGGCCGTTATGCGCAAATGAAGTTGATTGTAAAGATGTAAACAGGAAGTGAGGCATAAGTATCTGTTGCTCAGAAACTTTAAGGCCTACAGCAACTTGGCAGATAGGTTCCAAATCTTACTACTCAGAAAAACAAAATTAACCTGATAAGCCTGGTGGCGCTGTTACAAGCTACTTTGTGTTTTGACCTGTAACTCGTTTAGTCTGTAGTTTAGATAATTTTCCCCCCCCGAATCCTTGGTTTAAGGCAAATCTAATATAGTATATAATGCATTCACTTTCAGCCAAAGTTGATGACGAAGACTCATAAACAGGAAGTGAGGCATAATTACTAAGTGCTTTATACTAGAGCAACCTCACTTCACAAACTTGTTAAGCAAGGGCCCAAAAGTGACTTTTACCACGTTTAGTAGCACCAACAGGGGAAAAAAATGCAATTTTGAAATGGCCATATCTCAGGGTCTGTTTGACCTATGATCATGGGACTTGCATTGTAATGAGCAATGAACTTAACTTCTTGCTAATGCCTTCCTGAGCTTGTAGACTAAACTTTTGCAGACTTTTGCACCATTTATCCAATAAGCAACGATTGGCACATTTTGCCTGGACCCCGTTAATTGCGGATTGTGGCTATATTTACCAATTGCTACTTTTTAATGTCCAAGTACAGTACTGGTAAATATGCTAACATACCATTCTAATGTTGGATTTCTACCCCTTAATGTACTTGTTACCATGTAATCTCCTAGTAAATTTTCTTGTTTCTAGGATTTTTTACCTTTTTATGTATCTTTATTTAAATTATGTTAGTTATTGCCTATTGTTACCGCAAAATGGAACATGCCAGGTACCTCATCCATTATTTTCATTTAACATAGTAAAGCATGTAGCATCATTTTGTATCCCTTCTAACAGTTAAAACCAATAGGATACCTTCAACTGTCCATTAATACTTCTTATTTTTCATTGTTGCACAGGCTTTGTTTGATTTGGCAATAACAAAACAAGCATGGATGTCAGCAACAGCACAGGTGACAGTGGGCGAAAGTGCATTCCGCAGGGTCATGACATCCGCGCATTAGTTCCAAGTGCAAGGCAAGACAAGCGAGCAACCGCAGATCCGTTTCAAAACGACGGTGCGAGCAGCCATTTTAATTAAAAACAGTGATGGCTCAACATCCTATTAAGTGGCTTTACATGGGTGTTTACATTGTATTTTGTTCACCTGCAGGTAATAGTAATATCTGTCCCGAAAGGTCTCAAGAGAAACAGAAAGACCTATTTGAGCTATTCCTCATACAAGTAGCTACGCAGTTTTTGAGGAGAAGAGTATTTGCAAAAATAGTAATAACAAGCATGTTTCTTAAGAGACAGATAGGGAGAGAATAAATGGACTCTCAGGAAACAGCCACATGAAATGTTAATATTTCATGTAATGCTACCTGTGGTTAAGGTCAGATAGGAGCAGGGGAAGGGGGTTGCTGGCTGTCAGAGTGAGGCTGCATTAGTATAAGCCACTGAGACGGCCGGGCTGCTCTTGCTAGCTGGTGTCACTGCAGCTTCTAACAAAAGAGCACAGACTCCCCGCTGACTCCATGTTTTATGCAGGGGCATTCTGGGAGATGGCCTCGCTGTGAGGAGAGCCAGTGGGACGCCAGGGCTACACTGAGCAGGGTGCCAGCCCTGGGATTAGCGCAAAATCTCACATGCACGCACACACGCACACACATATGCCCACACACCACTGCACTGCTAATATTACACTAAATCCATACTTTTCCAACATTACTGCTGCCCTGTTGAGGGCAGCGGGGAACTTATTAGCCACCTTCCCATTTTACAATGGATGCAGCTGTCAATTCATTTATACCAGCAAGAGTCACTGTAGGAGTGTTTCCACAGAGACGAGCAGGACTCAGTGCCTGATTGGAGCACAGAGCACTGGCTCAGAATGACTGTCGTGCTATTTGGGGGACATGCTGGTGCATCGTGCCTGATACAGCCCCCCCCTTCCACGAAGTGGACCTGCGCCGTCCCCCCCAGATGACTCTATCCCCAGCGGGTAACAAGCCACAAAATCCAAAAGTACGCTTCACGGGAGTGCTGGGAATGCTGAGCCTCACTACCTCTCAAAGTGTCCTTCAATTTCGAATAATCAAAGCACCTTCACAACATCAAATAACTTCTAAGAACAGGCAGGAGTTTCATCTTGCATCTTTACTTTTTGATGGAGAAGAGGGGCCAAGAAGCTCTGAAAGTTAATGGAAGAACTCAGATAGGGGAAAGTATGTGTGTGCGTGTGTGCGTTTATGGGATGGAGGAGGGGGGGTTAGCATTTGAATTAAGAAGGGGGTGGGTGCTTTCCTGTTCATCTGTGTTCAAATTTTCAGGCGTTACATAGCAATGTGCAGTAGATTGAGGTTTTATATAACAGTAAAGTCTGCTCACTGCCTAGTTACATCTCAGTTTTCTCAACTGGTACATTAGAGCTTGCATATTCAGTAGGAATGGTGGCTTACTGGTATTTATTCAAGCGAGTGAATTACTAATAAACCTACCTCTTCTTTCTTCTTCCTTCTTCACGATCAGCAGCTGCGTGAGACTTGTCTTGGTACACGTGTGAATATGAGTGATATAGTGCACCATCATGTCGGTCCATCATATTTCTACAGTTATGGGAAAGAGTTCTGGCAGATAAAAGCAATCTATCACCCCTTCTCCACTGATTCAGACTAATAATCTCATATTCTCCTACTTCGGATGGAGTACTAGTGGAACTCCAGTAGAACCAGACACCTACTTCACAGATTTCCTAAGGCCAAAGGAGAGCTGTGGATGCCTTATTCAGTGTAGAATACGTCTGGAACCAAGTGAATGTCATGGGTGCAATATCAGTGAAAAACATGCACGTTTACCATTTTGTGTCAGTGCATGCTGCCACCGACTTCATATGCTTTTGTTAGTCAACAGTCGCTGGTAATTGAATCAGGGGCGTGTCCAGAGAGGGGCCTGGGGGGGCACCTGCCTCCACAGAAATTTGGTTGGCCACCCTGGGTGCCAACCTACTTCATCTAGCTCTTGATAGGTTATTAGGTTGTCAATCACATCTTTTCAAATTTAATTTCACATTCTATCCAAATGTCCCCCCCTGTGTAGTTCTGGCCACTCTTGAGCCACCCCTGTTAAAGTGGTTTGGGCCCGCCACTGAATTGAATCACCGAAGTTTTGAATATATCAAGAAAACATGCTTAAAGATTCCTGTTCGTTTTGGCATGAGCCATGGTCCTTCAATATATCGGTTCTATGGAAATGTATGGGGCTTTATTTGTGCTACGAATCGCTTCAAAATGTGTGAAAACAATGCTGTTCTTGTTTAGAGCCTGTTACAGAAGTAACTAATTGCGATAATTTATTTTACTTTGTGGGTGGCTGTTTGTGTGTTTTTCATCACAGCAGTCAGACCATAAGATGTTTCAAGAGCATTCATTCCCGTTTCCTGCAGGGCCTTAGTCCAGCAGGTTTCCATTGTACTGGAGTTCTAAAGCGCTTGATTCAATTAATTACCACCTTAATTGAACCAATTTAACCACTCTTCCCAATTCAAAGGCTGGTGGTCATTACTGGAGAGTTGAAACACCTGCTGGAGGCGAGCCCCCCAGGACATGGACTGTGCGAGCCTGTCTTTTCTCAAGCCAGTTCTGTTTACCTGAAACACCTTCCAGTTGTTCCAACCGTGGGGGTGTCACGCGAAGCTGCTATTCAGGCTTACTCCAAGTTAGCTTCCCTTCAGTTAACACGATAATCTAAGTCAGCCTCATTTGCGTTTCATCCCACCTTTAATTTGAGGATTAATATGAGGCTAATGTTGGCTGCCTGGCAGAAAACTGGAGACTATCAAAATGTGAAAATGTAGAATAGGCTTTATAAATAACAACTGAGTGTGCCATAATGCATCATGCAGTTGTCCACTACTACAGTTGCGGGGATTTAAGTTGTGCAACATAGTGTTCAAATTATATTACTCGAACTGCGGAATTATAGTTGGAATGGCCTACTATTATTGTACTTTGCAGATTAGTTTTGATACTGCAACAACGTGATCAAGAAAGTAACATAGTTTAGGGTACCAATGAAAAAGCTATGAAAGAAACAAACACTACATTGTCATTCATTTTTGCTACATGGTTATTTAATCCTACCTCGTGAAATTCTCCCTACATCAATATTAAGAAATTTGTCCACACTTTATGTAAAGTAAGTGAACGAGAAGCAGTAAACAAACCTTGTTTTGTTCTGGGATTGCAGACACGTCATTATGGTGTTTTAGCTATCTTTTAAAGTTAGCCATTCTCTCTCCTTTATTCGTAGGGGATGTTTTTTTCTCAAGTTTTTCTATGACCGTTATTTTTTTCTGGCAATGGGGGGTGACAAAAGGAGTGTTATAAAAACACCACGTTCCGGATGTGGAGGAAATCGGAAATATGTCACACGAAAAGACAAGTGTAAACGGGGCCTGAGAGTTAAAGGGAAAGATGATTTAGAATGTCGATTTTCAGTTATGTTTTGTGTTTCCCCGGCGGAGCGAAAAGGTCTGTTTGTGTCACGGTGAATCCAGCCGAGTGACAAGGATTAAAACGCCATTAAAGAGATTCACGTTCTCCTGGCAGCTTCCTGTGCACTCAGAGGGCTTCATGTCTGCAACACACGCCTCACTCTATTAAACAGGACAAAGATAGTGGAATAAATTCATCTTGGCGTCAGGCCCCATTCTGAAAGTTTAATTAAAGCACAAGAAGAATATGTGTTCAGCTAACTCAATAACACCTGTCCAGTTAATGCAGTCTGAAGAGCATGGTGTCGAAGAGAAAGATTGGGTGTGTTTAAAAACAAATGACCTGTATTTCTTTCAAAGGTTAATACCAGGTAAAATGTAATCTGAGTTTGAGGGCGTATGTGATGGCATGGTGTATATTTGGATAAAGATTCAGGAGCCAGAATCACCCCCCAAAATAAGAAAACGAGCTGTCCACAAAGATTAGTGTGTAGTGTGGGTGAGTCACATTGCAGTCCAGCTGCGTGTGTGTGTGTGTGTACGGGGAGGAGTGAAGCAGCTTAGGAAATAGGGGTTGCCTGTTCCACGAAAATATCCAAGAATAAATGTAATCTCTACAAAAGTCTATGAAAAATAATTCTGCTGTTGGCTTCTCGAACGTCTGCTGATTAATGACCACGGTGCTCTACTTCCATTTCCAAGCCGGAGGCTTCCCCTGTCCATATATTTGGATCATATGTTTGGTCTCTAACATGATCGGGGTCTGCAGTATACACAGCCCATGACCAGTACACACATACCCTCCCATGCATCAGCACTGCTCCCAGACAGGCCTTTTAATCAACAGGGCCCACTGCGACCGTTTAGAAAATCCGCCATAGATATTGTGGCCTTGTTGCAGCTGCTTTTGTGTTCGAAAAGCAGTGGTCTGGCCCTCAGGCCCTCAGGTCTACAGCTACAGAGCATGGATAAGAATGAGAACATATCATAATGCTTAGAAAATGTCAGTGGAATGCAATAATAATAATAATAATAATACATTTTCCTCCAGGTATGCAGAAGCTTGACTGAAATTCATTTGGCTTATGTATTTTGATATGAATCAACTAGGTACTCTTACTTTAACTATGGAAATCAAATGTAACTGAAGTTCAGCATGCGAACAGACATAAGACATATTTGCTCCTATAAATTGAAAGATTGTGGATTTTGACTGTGGAAAGCCCAAATTTGAATGCAGCTTGTAGTGTTGTGTGTCACTTAAATTTTTGAACAGTTAGCAGCTTCTGCTTAGCTGCAGCACTTTGATGCAAGTACATTCCAGCTGTGGTTTGCATGTTTTCAAAGTATCTTTCTCAAGCTATTTTGGAACTGTTTTTATAAGCCTTAAGGTCTTTTGCACTATGAAATATCTGTTTGGGGAATATACATTTTGTGAAAGGCACATCCCTCAAAATATATTTTTTATGTTATAAAGAGAAACATCTCATTGAATGCACATTTGCTTGTAGATTTTCAAGCCACATTCTGAGATACCGTATAATATAATGGGCATTTTAGAGGTGGTCTCCAGTGGTGTAACCTAACGATGGTGTAAAGAGAAATCTTTCTCTGAATCTCACTTCTTGAAACTTGAAAAGTCAAAATGTAAGAGGTCTCGGGGGAATTTCTGGCAACTGTCACTGCTAACATGCTGGTATTTCCATCAACAGAAACTTTAGGATTTTGTGATAGCAGTATTTCTATTTACATCACAATATTGTGCAGTATTTTCTTGTATCCACAGAATTAGGCTCTTCACTTTACATATCTGAATTCAAGGAATATTGACAACGTAAAGATGCATTACTCTGATCTGTGCATCACTTTCTGAAGGTTGTTTCTAGCTTTGAGCACAGTGAAACATATTATATAGTTCTTTCAATGTAGCTCTATAAGTGTGTATAATGGTAAATTCATTTTTACTGAACTGGGCTGTAGTGATCCAAAAACACATTTAAAGTATACTGTAAAGACAGCCTTAGTGAGGCAGAGGAGATATGGGGAATTAGGCCCAGCGGTACACAGAGATATGGGGAAATCTGTAATAAAAATATGAATTTATTGCAGTAGCAGTGCTGAAGTCCAATTGTCCTCCATTATCTTCACTATAGCTCCTGGTGTTTCACCACAGATTACAGCTAGGTAGCTAATGAAAAGATTTTGGCATCTTAACTAGCTAGCAATTAATTATTACAGCAATTACAGACAATGAATCACGTCAACCAGAGGGTAGAAACAGCTTGAGGTTTCCCTTCCGGAGGCCTTGCTCACCATGGCTAATTTGCATGAACAAATGTATGAACATTTTGGCATGTTTGGAGCAACACGCCAGAGGAAATAAAATCGCTGACATGATCATAGCATTTGACTGACCCAATTAACACGTTCTTTTTGAGCCATGGCAGCATAGTACTCAGCAAGGAGAAAGCTTTGTCAAACTGATTAAAGTCTGGTTTTATTTTTAGAATTGGAGAAACATTTGCACTCACAATTAGGAAATTCCACAATCAGGAAATTCGTATATCGGATGAAGATTTGGTTTATGGCACAGTAGTAAGATGACTAATAAAAAGAAATGTGAAATTTATTTTTGCATTTTTTATTTTGTTTTGGCACAAAATACTTGTAAACATTAAGGAAATTAAATAACAAACCACTATTACATTTCAATGAACCAATTAACATTTCATTTTCAGTTATGGCTGATTTTTTTGCTTCCATAGAGTTTGGCCACAACTGCATGAGCCAGTTCAAACATAACCATATCTCATGCAGCTAAACAGTGCATACAGGTCAGAAAACAGCTGGGTTTATATAGATGTCAATTTAGAGCATTAACCAGTACTGTATGTGGATGTGTTGTTCTTTGTGTCCATGTGCAGTTTGAACAGATAACCATACGGACACAGTCTTATTTAGCATCTGCTCCAATTATATTATCTTGAGTCTCAATGAGTGAATTCCTTTATTTTTCTCTCTCTCTCTCTCTTCCTTTCTTTTTCTTTCCTCTTTTGAGGCAATGCCAACACATGTCGCTCTGTGTCGTGACCAGTTAATGCACTATTCAGCCCATAAGCCACCAGCATTATTATCGAGACAGCTTCATTAGTAGAGGACAGGGGACAAGGACACACGCAGCTTCTGAGAGAGCAGGGGTGCATGTTTGGGGCTTCAAAGAACAGGACCTCTGTTGTTTTAGATATCAATATTCAAAAATATAATGATGGCGAGGGCAATGATGAGTACAAAGCAGGTGATGCGAATACAATGCTAATAATTATGCCAGAGGTAGTGATGGTGAGGCATATGATAATAATGTTGATCATATGCATTATTCATATGAATGGAGAACCGTACCCAAACACGTTGTCTTGAAAAATGGTGCATTTTTCCTTCCTCCTTTTCTTTTTTCCACAACAACACTATCAGAATTTTTTTTTGGTTGGTTTTTTTTTAGTTTTTTTGACACCTCGGGACAGATTCACTAGGCACTGCGAGCTGAAAGCAGGGGCTGTTGTGTTGTTGTTTTCCAAGGGGACTTAGAACCTGCTTAATCTTCAGATCTGGCTGCTCGCAGCGCTGAGCGATCAATTTAAGGGGGTGCGTGCGAGCGTGTGAGGGAATGGCCGATTTATTCGCCGCGAGGCTCTCCGCAGAGACCGCGGGAGTAGGAGCCGCGGAGAATGAGGGATCAGCTCCCCGAGGGTCCCAAGCTCGAGGCTGCTCGTTCGTTGGCGAGCGTCTTTCCGTCCCTAAACTCCATTAAATGTCTTTTAATGAATAAACAAGACAATAAAAATGCATCATTGCACCTTGCTGACACCCTATGTTCCAGTTTCCTGTGGGAGGACTGGTCTTCTCTTGTGTGTGTGTGTGTGTGTGTGTGTGTGTGTGTGTGTGTGTGTGTGTGTGTGTGTGTGTGTGTGTGTGTGTGTGTGTGTGTGTGTGTGTGTGTGTGTGTGTGTGTGTGTGTGTGTGTGTGTGTGTGTGTGTGTGTGTGTGTGTGTGTGTGTCAGGTGTGTGTGTGTGTGCGCGTGCGCGTGCTGTCAGGATTGCTATTGGTCCGCAGCATGTGTAGCACCTTGCATGCTCTGCTTTCAACTTCTCATATGGCTGCAAATGACTAAGCTAAAAGCCTTTGCATCACATAAGGGAGAGCATTTTAAAGTTATCTAGTGTTGGACTATAACTGTAATTACTGATAATACCATGTAGTAATTGCAATCATAATAATTACACTCTAGATTGAAAGCCTGACAGTTTACCTTGCCAAGATGAAGGCTCAGCCACTGTAGCACTATTTTACATAATGATGATGGAAGTTGAGTGCAAAATTATATATCTAACATTAATTATGTATTTATTGGGAATGTACTAAAACCCATAAAACAAATGAGTATGGGAAAATAATATATATATATATATATATATACATACATACAGTATGTACTGTATATATCCTTCTATGTAGTTCAGTCCAAAATGTGCTAAGAATAAAATGAAATAAACCTTTAAAACAAACCCTGAACCTTGATTCTAAAAGAGCGATAGATTCCACAGAAACAAAAGTAACATCACAAAACAATTAGTTTTTCCACATCCGCCGAAATTGCCTGTTCATCTTTACATAATTCAGCGTTGCCGCCTCAGTCCCACGTCCCCTGCGGTGACCAGCGGCGGTAATAGGAACAGACTGCGACCGGGGAGATGTGATGAAGTGGAGACAGATTCGTGAGCGCCTTTAGTATTCCGCTCGCCGCAGTGGTGCCTTGCTGGTGGAGCTGTCTCCGTGGTGACGACGCTGCCATGATTGATGCTTTCGTTAGATGATCCAGTCCCCCCCCCCCCTTCCTCGCTCTCTCTCCTCTGTCTCTCTGCCGGCAGCGTGTGATGAAAGTGTGCCAGGAGACGGGAGGCGAGAGCAAGGATATGTATACATGCCTACAATTATGTGTGTCTCTGCGTCAGCGTTTTCGGCGATTGAGAGCCTGTGGTGCTGTGTCACCGCTCGAGGGCCTGTGACAAATTCGTGATGGGCGTTTGGGACTGGGCGTGCGGGGGGATGTGTGTGTAAGGGGCTGCAGTGGGGAGGGGGGAGCCGTGGAGGGGGCTACGCCAGTGCTTTAAGGCAAAGAGTGCAGCTCGGAACACACCATCTAGCCTTTGCTCTTCTCCAAAGATGCGAATAGGGTGCTGCTGAGATCCACCAATTAAATGTAGCCCCTGAACATACACTCTTAATCTCTTTGAAGATCTCCGACCAGCACCCTGGGCTGTCCGCAGAGGCTGATTGATACAATCCCAGATTCTGGCTCCACGGACAGGCCCGGCCCGGCCAGCCTTCATCAAAGGAGAATGTGGAGGCGGAGTCGATGTTACATCACCAACCCGGGTGAAGAAAGAAAGTCAATAAAATGTGGAGTGAAAGGAAAACAGCAGTAAGAGAGGAAAGAAAGCAGAAAATGAAAGGGGGCAGCAATATTTGGTGACTGAATTTACCCAGGTTTTTACAAAAGTGGTGGGAGAAGAAAGGTGATGAAGCCCTGGGGCAGTGCTCCGTCTTGTGTGACAGAAACAGCACCAAGTGCATACCTGATTGGTCAATAATCTCTGTTTCTGGGCAAAATAGAAACAAAGATTCCAGTACACCTACAGTGCATCCGGAAAGTATTCACATCGCTTCACTTTTTCCACATTTTGTTATGATACAGCTTTATTCCAAAATGGATTAAATTCAGTTTTTTCTCAGAATTCTACACACAATACCCCATAATGACAAAGTGAAAAAAGTTTTTTAGAAATTTTAGCAAATGTATTAAAAATAAAAAACGAAAATATCACATGTACATAAGTATTCACGCCGTTTGCTATGACACTCAAAATTGAGCTCAGGTGCATCCTGTTTCCACTGATCATCCGTGAGATGTTTCTAGAACTTCATTGGAGTCCACCTGTGGTAAATTCAATTGATTGGACATGATTTGGAAAGGCACACACCTGTCTATGTAAGGTCCCACAGTTGACAGTGCATGTCAGAGTAAAAACCAAGCCATGAAGTCCTAGGAACTCTCCATAGACCTCCGAGATAGAATTGTGTTGAGGCATAGATCTGGGGAAGGGTATAAAAACATTGCTAAAGCATTGAAAGCACCCAGGAGAACAGTGGGCTCCATAATTGTGAAATGGAATAAGTTTGGAACCACCACAACTCTTCTTAGAGCTGGCCGTCTGGCCAAACTAAGTAACCGGGCAAGAAGGGACATGGTCAGGGAGGTGACCAAGAACCCAATGGCCACTCTTATTTATTTATTACATTTGTTTCTGATTTTATCCAATTTTTTCTCCCAATTTGGTAGCCAATTAGACCCGCTATTTTTACGTCAATCCCCCCCTAGTAATGTGAGTTCGCTGCCGTAGTCCTGCGACCGGCAGTGACGAAGCGAAGTGACACCTCTTACGAGACGGCACCCGCAGGCCATCGACCGTAACCCGGTACTACAGGGCCACTCTACGCAGCGAACGTCACGTCGGCTCGGCTCCCCTCCCCTCCCCTCCCCTCCCCGGGGCGGACAGCCAATCGCCGCCCCCTGGTGGCACTCCCGGCCAGAGCCGACACTTGGCGAGACGGGGAATTGAACCCCGGTCTCCGTGGCCAGCGTCGTACGTTGTAACCACTGGACCACGCGGGAGGCCCCAATGGCCACTCTTAAGAGAGCTTCAGAGTTCCTCTGCAGCGATGGGAGAATCTGGTAGAAGGACAAACATCTCTGCAGCACTCCATCAATCAGACCTTTATGGTAGTGGCTAGACGGAAGCTACTTCTGAGTGAAAGGCATATGACAGCCCACCTGGAGTTTGCCAAATGGTACTTAAAGGACTCTAAGAGCATCAGGAAAAAGATTATCCGGTCTGATGAGACACAAATTGAACTTTTTGGCCTGAATGCCAAGTGCTACCATAAAGGTCTGATTGTTATCGTGTTATCATTATTGATGCAGTGTTGTGAAGACACTCATACTGTATGTGGCTGGATATCATTGAAATGTCATCTCATCCCAATAAACCTAAACGACAATCAAAATTGTTAGAACACTAAAAACTAAAACCACGTACCTAGTTAACAATCTAACATTAGCTAGCTGTGAGCTAAGACTGAGTTGTTTCAGATTTTGCAATTGCCCAGCTTGAATCTCTTATCTCTTATTCAAACTCTTCTCAAAGCCTGAAATAAAGTCAAGTGGGAGGGTTGCCACATTGAGGCTGAAAACTTGCTTGGGGTCTAAAATCCTGTCAGCCTTGATGAGGATTGTAATATGTTGTGAGTTTCTTTCTTGAAATCGGTCTGAAAACCACATTACACCTTTTCCTTTTGTGAACATGGAGCAGGCTGCTCAGCAAGGAGGCTGTGGTGGTCATGGCCGTGTGTGTATTCGGGGTGGTGCAGGCCATGGTTGCCATGGTCAGGGCCGAGGCAGGAGTCAGGAACATGAAGGTAGACACAGACGGCCAGTTGTGAGAAATGAAATATGAGCGAAAATACTTGACCAATTCATGAACTGGGTTGTCAGTGAGACAGGCTGGTCTGATGGTACAACCCGATTTGAAAAGGTCAGCTGTGGCAAGCATTTTCTGTTCATGCATCTCACAGAGCTATTCAGTGTACACTCATTGTCATTCCCTGCTCTGTTTTCAGATTTCAAAAGTGAGAGCCTGCTGGTGGCCATCAACGGATTTTGACACACCAACAAGAAATGTCTATCATTGTTCTAGTAAGGACAAGGAAAAGCTCCGGATTACTGAAATACAGCAACACATTACTGCAGACACTAACGTATTTCACGGAATAGACAGAATAAGTGTAACAGCAATATTGTGAGTTCTAACCAAGATATAAATATACTCTGTGCCTTTTGAAAGGAGCACTCAAAGTGTCAAGGAATTACGAGCCCAATATGTTCAGGTATAGTATAAGTACACTACTGTATTAGATCATAACTATGACATACTGTAATGTACATTACTCTAAAGGAATAACTGTACAACTGTATACTGTAATGATACTCTGTCGTGCTCTCTATCCAGAGTACAATGAAGACACAGCTATGAATCCACACAAAATCATTTTGTGGGTGAGGCTGCCTTCAACCTCATTCAGGAGACAGGGTTGAAATGTCATTGGACAGAAATCCACAGTGCTAGTTCCTGGGCAGAGAGTAGAAGACATCACGATGCGTGCTGCCATCGCGGATGAGGATGTTGTGGGTCGCAAGCCACAATTTGGCCTGTTTAGATGTGCTACATCAGAGCCTTGGCCAAGTAGGTGAAGATGTCCCATATGTCATTGTTTGGAACAATGTGAGTTTTGGACACGCTACACTGGTGCAAGGATGGTTTGCTGGGAGTTCTCAACCAACTTTCGTGAAATTTGTCTTGTTATAAACGCGATAAATTTCTGCATAACTTGATTTCACAGACCAGCTATTTATAAAAACACCCTTTTAACCGTTATACATGAGTTATCAAAATGTCAGAGCCGATTATATTTTTATTGTTTGAAGCTGCCAAGAAAGCAGTAGAGGGTGGTTGTTATAAAGTTGCAAGGTTCTGTGGAAAATTGTTGAGGAAACTCAACAATTGTGAAATTTGGAAATCAAGTAATGTTATGCAGAAATTTCTCATGTTAACAAGCCAAATTTCATGAAAATCAGTTGAGAATTAAGTGAGTTACAGTAGATTTTATCAGGGAAGTCTGCATCTGTCAATACACATGCGTTTTTTTTAGACGCAGATTCACACACAGGGTGAATGAGGCATCTATGTTTTTATTTCTATGGTCATTTACCCCAGTACATTTATTACCCCTGTGTCATTTTGTTTTGTTTGAACACAAATCTGTTCTGACACTATCATACATTTTTGACAGAAATATTTACTGTTTGTTTTAATTATTTAGTTCTGAATGTATTATTTTATTTTGGTTTTATTGATTAAATGACATTTCAAGTTTTTGTTCTGAATCAAGTTTGTAATTTCAATGAATGAATGATTCTACATTTATATTTAGAATATCTAATTACCTTCTGTGGGTAGAGTTAGCGAGTTTGAACATTAACAGTTTTGTTAATAGTTTGAAAATATGTGTGTAAGCAAGAGGAGAAAAAAACTATTATACATTCCTTTGGAGAAAGTAATTTGAAGAAATAATAACTTTTTACCTATATATATATTTATATATTTATATATACAAATACATATATTGTCTGTAAATAAAAAACAGTAGGCTGTCTATGCAAGAATACATGGAATGTCAGGGGTGGTACAGTATACTTTTTGTGTCCATCCGTCGGAGCAGGATCACTACAGTGGGGATATATAGCCTCGGGCCAATTGCCCCTGCCATGCCATATTTTCTTGTAAATGCACAGCATTTTGAAGATTATATTTTGTAATTCTATTTTGTCTACTCCCTGGATTGTATGTACAGGGGGTGGACAAAATAATGGAAACACCAAACAGCATATAACATATGAATATTGTTAACTAATAAGGAGTTTGGCCACCCTTTGCCTCCAGAACATCTTCAGTCCTTCTTGGAATGCTGTTATACAAGTTTTTAACTGTTTGTTCTGGGATATTCGAGCATTTTTCAAGAAGGAAAGCCTGTAGTTCTTTTAGAGATGTAGGCGGTGGAAATCTACTCCACAATCTACGTCCCAGAACTTCTCACAAGGGCTCAATGATGTTGAGATCTGGCGGTTACACCAGGGTATGCATTGTTGTGTGTTGGCCTTGATTCTGTGGTCATTTTTTAGGCTGTTGTTTTTTGTTTCTAAGCAACTATCCCAGTCGGTGAGCTTCAACTTGTGACTATTGTTCCTCTTTCCTGATGCAGTTTTTCCTTGTTTTGTGTATGCTGTCATGATTTTCTACACTGTTCCCCTTGACACATTCAATAATTTTGCCATTTCTGTGACTGATGTAGGGATGTCACGGTACACTGGCTTGATGGTATACCACGGTGTCCGAATTTATGGTTATCATACCGTAAACATTTCCCCCACTGTGATAACCGAGTTGGTGGTATATCATGGTATTTGATATAAAATAATTACACTGGTTAAATATGTGTTGGACTAAAAGTTGTGTAAGCACTCTCTAATGTAATGTTTTACTGGCATGTGTTTTGTTTTATGAGGTTGCTGCAGAAGCATGTGTCTGTAGCTTGAGATTGAGCAGCTCATTCTAGCAGTTCATTTCATGCATTTTGTGGTGTTAATAATAATAATAATAATAATAATAATAATAATAATAATAAATTGGATATTTCATCTGAGAAAATCTCTGTTTCAAAATATTTTTTTAAACTATGGTGTTCAAAGCAAAACTGGCTGTATAATGAAATAGACTGGAAGGAAAAACAAGCTCAGACAGTGTTCAGGCAATGGCTGGTTCAGACAGTGCAGGGTGGTTCTCTCTTAATTCATTCTCCCGCTGAGAGAAATGACCTAACTTTTCATGTATTCACTACATAGCTTGCTAACATGTCTGGCTAGTAACATCTGGAAAGATAGCTGTGACTGCCCTGATGATATTAAGTAGTTTCTTGCAAACGTTTTTAGTTAGCAATGGCTAGTAAGTTAGTTAGCTAGCTATCTAGCTTACCAGATGTTTTTGTGTACTAAGAAGCCACTCACGTCCAGCTAGACACATGTAATAGACAAACTATGTAATAGATAACTGACGTGACAGACAAGTGTCAGAGTATCTAGTTAGCTTGCGCTAAGTACTCCAAACGAGTTCTACCTCTACAGTGTGGTTTCAAGTTACAAATAACTTACAAACAACTTGGTTTGTGTGAGAGTCCTTGTAGCCAAGTCTGCTGAAAAGGCAGAAGTTATAGAAGCTGGCTGGCTAACTACCAGTATACATTTCTGGGTACATTTGAAAACAATTCCATTAAGTTATTGAAATATTTTGATCTAAACACACTAGTCCTGTTTCATTAGCAAACTCCCACACAGGCTTCCTGATTTATTGTCTGGACATTAATGCAGATGAGCTGCCACGTCTGTTTGAATTTGGGATCCTTATCATACAATGAGAAGAAGTTCCGGCACTGAACTAATGTTGATTTTTGTTTATGCAGCATGTGTCTTTTGGCTAATTAATATGGAACATTTTGAGAAGGATTTACCCGTGCGTATACATTATATATATGTATTGCTGTTAGGCATTCAGAATCGAGTATTCATCCAACCTTGGTATAAATACACACACACACATACACACACACACACACATAGAGTACACAGAGAATCTGTAGGACACGCTTGTTTTACTGATGTGCTCCTCAGCTCTGGTACGGAGGGAGCTCTGCATGGCAGCTGATGCCTGTGGGAGATGTGTCAGTGTGTGATCTCTTGCAGGGGAGCACATGGGGCTTCTCACTGTGAGCCACTCAGACTACATCTGAGAATGATGCCAAAGTCCTCCTTCCCCTCCTCCTCTTTCTCTCTCTCCCTCACTCACCATTTCCCAATCTTTGCTGAAACCTCAGACTTTTATGTTGGTCAGACCACTGCCAGCACCTCTCTGAAAAACATGTTACATGTTACATTTCATTGATTAATGGTCACACCTCACCTCAGAAAAATGTATAATTGCACACTTAACCTCAACACCTCAACCTCAATCTGGGACACGGATGTGCCTTAAGCCATACGAGAATTCATTACCTGCTCATAATCTTGATGAAGCTTAGTGTAGTCAAATTTGAAACAATGTTTTTTTTTTTTCTTCTTCTCTCTCCATACCCTTGAAGGTGCCTGACACAGTTACAATAGTGATTGCAGCAGCTGTCAAGTCAGGGTCTGATTAGCATAAAAACACATTTTTTTTCATGATTGCCTTTGTTGATCTCCCTTTGTTGATCTCCCAATTGTGTATGCAAAGACATTGACCTTGTCAACAATGTGTCAATACAAAAACAGTGCCACGCACTCATTCTCTATTGGCACAGAGTAGTAGAGACTGGTTTCGAAACTGCGTCCCTGACAGGCAGCCCACACCGTATCGAACCAGCCAAAATATGGTGTGTTAGACCACTACGCTATCCACCGCCCTACCATGCAGGTTGTTTAATGTTTCTACCGTTAGGTCTTCATCAGAACACTAAGCGTTGTTAGCACAGGTCAATTGAAATACTGCACCCTAAGGATCCCATAGGGACATGAAACACGCCAGTCCCATCTACCTTTTAGAGGGCGGTGCATAGACCCTCAGACACAATATTGAAATTGCATGGTTAAATATTAGAGAAAAAGTGGTTAATACACACTAAACATTGAACACATTGTTTATGAATCACCATGATCAACCATGGAAAATACAGTGTTCAAAACATCCGTCTCATGAAGAATGGAAGCAACAGATTTGTTTTAGGTGATCTTGTATCTACTCTTAATATTATATTAGCATTAATCGTACTGCATTTATTAAAACAATTAGAATCATTAATACAGAGTCCTCGCAAATATGGTTTAATGTCAGATTCTTCATTGGGACCATTTGGGGTCATTGTATGTAAGAAATATATCCAAAAGGTCTCTTTGCATTGACGTTTTCGATACCCCAGTATCTCAGGCTAGAAACAAGAGTGATTATTTTTCTTGAAATGAACCTTCTAATATCACTTGTTCTAATGTTGCTGCAGTGTTCACTAATCCTAGTTTTTAATGCTCAGCCTAGTTTCATCAACATATGCTAGCCCGCACGGACATTTTAACATGTAGATCACGTTGTTAGTGTTGCAGCTGATTACCCCCTTTATATTAATTTTAATACCTGTGTGAAGGTGATTTAAAAATCTGCATTTGTTGGTGAAACTACATTGTGTACAGGAACCACATTTATTAATTCCCCCTGGCATTTTGTCTAAGAATCTTGTCTAACCTTGGATTTAAAGGATCTTAAACTGTAGAAATTGCAATTGTAAATCTGATAAATCAAATTATTGCAAGATTTTATGAATTAATATTTCACCTTAAATATCCTTTTTTTGGGGGGGTAATAGCTGTGCTATTTTCTCAAGGAAAATTGTATTCCAACTAAGACAAATTGAACCTTTTGATCAAGCACATTGAGCACATGTTAAAGATGTCCCTTTCCTTTCCCTTGCTAAACAATGTAAAACAAGGGAAAGCCTATCTGTGCCTGTTGAATTATGGAGAAGAAGACACCCCTTTGAAGGCCACTACTACCAATGCGTGCTATTTGTATATGAGAAAAAAAAGCACATATTTTTAAGTAAATTGTGTATCATTTTTCAAACAAAATATAGCATCACCTATTTGAACTCCACAATTCTGCTTTGATGCTCTGGATATCAATCTTCACCAGTGTTTTCCAATCATTCCACTGAGAAATGTGTGGCGAATGTTGAGAATCCTATGGCCCACATGGAATAAGAGAAAACAAAATGTACTTTTGAACTAAGCATGTTTTTTGTTTTTTTAAAGATTTTGTCCCATTTTCTCCCAATTTGGTAGCCAATTATACCCGCTATTTTCAAGTCAATCCCCCCTAGTAATGTGAGTTCGCTGCCGTAGTCCTGTGACCGGTAGTAACGAAGGCGAAGCATCGTCTCCTCCGAGATGGCACTCGCCAGGCCGTCGACCGTAACCCAGTACTCCATAGCCACTCTTATGCGCAGCGAATGTCCTGTCGGCTTCCCTCCCCCCTCCCTGGGGCGGACAGCCAATCGCCGCCCCCGCTGGCACTCCCAGGCAGGGCTGACTCTGGCACGACAGGGAATTGAACCCCGGTCGCCTTTGGCAGTGTCGAACGTTGTAACCACTAGACCACGCGGGAGGCCGAACTGAGCATGTTTTTGAGAGTTTTTAATAATTATTAAGAATTCTAAATCGACTAAATTACTTGAATCTAAACTACTGTACGGCACTTTGATGCATGTAACCTTCTCATGCACACATTATTTAAAATGGTCAAAGAGATCTATCTCTGGTGTTGTACCACTCAAATAATGTCTGAAAATCGTTTTATCTTGCATGGTTAATGAAATCCATGAATCAATCTCGTTTACCCTCCCATCTGTTTATATTGTTCAAAACCTTCTCTCAATGGTGCCTTTGGAAAAATAAGATATTAGCATAACAAACAATCTGTCAAGAGAGCCAATAAGGGCTCATTGAACACAGCAAATCATAAAGTAGTCATAAGGGTTAGAAGAAGAAAAAAGAGAAAGAAATCACATTTTAAGGTTTCAATAACAATATTTTGCTATCTGCACATTGGGCTTGAAAGTAACATTAAGAAAATTGTGATTTTGTGTGATTTGCACAAAAGTACTCTAAACTGGATAGATAAACAAGCTAAATAAACTCTCCATTAGCAAGTCTCACATCAATCAAGCCCTCCCATCTCAGAGTACAAAAATAATATACATTTTCCATAGCTGAGTTGATGCTCAGATGTAATCAGCCTGACAGGCACTTATTAAGCTGTACACCCTTGACAGCTAAATTATTCCACCCCACCTCGTGGGATCAGTTAAAAATGATTTCTAAAAAGATACAAAATAACTACTTATTTCCATTAATTAAACACGAGTGTGCATGTCTTGAGTGGAAAAGACGGAAATGCCTCTGTTTGGAGTTTTTTTTCCATATATAATCCTATTATTCTGATGCGATTTGTAATGGATCAGTATATTCAAATCATTACAGTGCTTGTGCTTGAAACCATCGAGAGGATGGCCTACTGAGATAGCCAGGGCTGTGCTCTGCTGCTAAAGAACAGTGTGTTGAAGGAAAGGTGAAAATCAGCCCAGAATGCAGCGACTTAGACAACTTTCGTATGTTCACACTGAACATGTTCTGACTGCAGTAGCTCTGTGCTAATGTGCGTGTACGTGTGCGACAGACTCCAAAGAGGTGTCCCTCTGCCTATACAAACATGATGACCCCAGTGAATCTTCTCTAGCTGACCCTAGCGCACTGTACTGCAGTACACACCTCATTTGTGATAATTGACCGATTAAGTGCAATCGTAGTATGTTGACGGCTTAGCAAGTAGCGTCAGAAAGCCGCCCATTGACCTCTTGGTGTTGGAGGATGGAACTGCAGGTTAATAAGAGAACCAAGGATTTATTTTATGGGCATAATTATAATGTTGTAGAGAGGTGAAGCCGCGCCAACCGGATAATTGTAACCACAGGTGCGTAGGTTCAAAAGCTGCAATAGCCACGATAAATAAATAAATGAATGAAGGTGGAACCCGCACACTGTGTGTAGAAATATCCCAAACGAGGCGAGGCTCGATGTTTAATTAAAGTATTTTAATCGACAAGAGACAGACAGACGTTTCGGTCAAATGACCATCATACTGTTATACTGTTTTACGTCTGTCTTTCTCTTGTCGGTTAAAAGACTTTAATTAAACATCGAGCCTTCGCTCGTTTGGGATATTTCTACACACAGTGTGCGGGTTCCACCTTCATTCATAATTATAATGTAACATATTCCAAGATACAACAATATCAATACCAATTGTTAACAATATGTAAAGTATGTAGTTTTTCCATAATAAAAAAGATTGTGTGGTGGGCTGCCGAGTGGCTCATCCTTCTAAGATTCTGGACAAGGCACTTGTTTGTGCCCTCCCAAATTTGAGGAGGACATCATCGCAATGAGACAGGCCTACAAATACAATCAGGCATATCAAATTGGAGTTAAATACTTGTAAAGTTTAGTTTAGTGCAAGTACAACTTCTCAGCGTTTTCGCAACACTTCCTGTGACGTTCAGATACGTTTTTCAAGAGGAAAGAATTAAGAACAAACGCTGTCAAAATGTGTGAAATTGGTACGTTTGTGAAATGTGTAACGGTTTAATATTTTTTATACGCACAGTAGTGTATGATATATTTGCAAAATATTTGCATCTGAAACTTTTTTTAAATAAGCACTGACAACAAATACCAATTGCTGCAAGCTGGGCACCTAGTACCCTTACTGATTTAGGGGGTTAAATAATGCTTAGATGCCTTATGTGTTCGACCATTATTTAACAACAAATTGTATACCACTTGTTACATGCAAGTTTCCAACATTTAACATAATTGGCTGTAATATCACGAATGAAAATAACCAAAACAGAGATCAGATACTCTGTTAAGAGCAGTCTTAATCAACATCCATTCAGTCTGCAGGAAGAGGTGTCCGTTGTTGGACATATACTAATCAATGCATTTCAAATATTACATTGAGAAAACTATGAGGTTTGCAATACATTACATATCATTTATATATTTTTTCTAGCCTTAGCAAAGCTAAATATGTTTGTTGGCACTTTCTTTGGAATTTATCAGGTTATCCCTCAACTGAGGCTTGCAAAAAATCTGAAGATGGATAGTCTGTGTTTTTATGAAAGATGAGGACATCTGTTTTATTTTAATATTTTATCCAAGTAACATTCATATTCACTCAGATCAATGATCACCCTGAAATTGGAATTTTCTCATTGATATTGCACATCAGCAAACTAAATTTGCGTTCCACGCATTCAAAATGTGCAAGCGCATTGGGTGACTTTCAATTGCTTTTCAATATGCCCCTTATAAATTGTCATTTTACTTCATTTTTTATGCGAGAATGCGGTGACAAAATATTTCAGTGAGATTGAAAGGACTATTGAAGAGGCATTTTGTAATCTCATGGTCCATCTAGCACCATCTTACCCCCGGGTGGGGTCAAGGACTGGAATTTATATATATATCCCCTCACTAATCATAAATTACAAACCTGGCACAACTGTAGCCTTCCTCGAAACTGGTTATCTCAATCTGGAACTGAAAATACATTTTTTAGTGTTTGGTCTCCGTCGGTCCATTCACCGCCATAAAAGTGACAATAAACCGCGCGATGATGTAGTGTATGATTGAGGAACCAGAAGGAGATGGAAACTTTCTCCTGCCTCCTCGCCATCTCTCTGCTTCAGTGGGCTCCCTTTTTTTATCTTTACTTTCTGTTACGCTTCCCTCTAAAACCCCTCCCCTCCTTTTACAGAGTCGTTTTGGCCTGGGAGACTGACCATATGTGATGAATGATTGCATCCCGTATATCACCGCGAACACCAACTATACAGTATATCCTTTTGACGGGTAAACATAAAGACTCGTCGTATTTAACAAATGTAATTATCGCCTTTCCCCTCTTGCATACATTCGTGTTTTATGAGGTAGTAAAAGGAGGAATTAATTATTAGCTGAAATGCAGCAATGAAAAATAATTGCTTGTTATAAAGGTTGGAACATAACTGTCCGTCGGTGAAAGATGGAGGTAGTTGGTGAAACCTTGACGATGACTCTGGTCGAAGAGGAGGAGAGGCTGCCCTCGAATTGGGGGAATTCACTCCGTGCCTTTCGCTTCGTTGCGCTTCTGCGCTCCCACCGTATTGCCTGAAATCTCTGTATCAGGGCTTTTCCCATGGCGGCTCAATTGCATTTTTGTTTTTGTTTTTCGAATTTTTTCCAGTTTTTCTCCCAATTTGGTTGCCAATTATACCCTCTATTTATTAAAATTCCCCACCCCGCACGAGTCCACCGCCCGTCCTCCGGGAGCGAGACACACATTCCTGGCCGATTGCTCCCGCCTCTTCCAAGACGGAAACTCTTCCGGACGCCTTTCACCTTCTCCTCGACGGACTCGTGCCGGCTCACCCTCCCCCCTCCCCCGGAGGCAGACAGCCAAATGCCACCTCAGATAGGGGCTGACGACCAGGGCCGTTCTGGTAGAGACGCGGGTTTTGAACCGCATCCCTGACAGGCAGCGCACGCCACACCAAAGCGTGACAGCTACGCCACGCCATCCGCCGCCCCTCAATTGCATTTCTATTTCCTCAGGCAGCTACCAGGCTGATGGCCGCGGGTAAGTGCAAATTGCCCCCACCCAGGATTCGGGCTGGATGTTTTCTCATTAGTCACCCCTCGTGACTCCCCAGGTGCTTCGGCCTGGATCAGAACACTTTAAACGGTTCTGGGTGAGAGAAACAGGTAGGTGTGAAGAGAGCTTCTTTGGATCTCTGTAGCACAGTGGACCCCTCCTGTGTAAGTAGACCGAGCCCAGCTGAGAGGCATCAGCCACTGTGAGTCTCACAGTTGACCCCTGCGATCAAGGACAATGCCTGCAGCTACACTGGCACGCTGACCAAAGGCGCTGAAAAAACATATCGCCTGCTTTGCAATTGAGGTAAAGCACCTTGTTCCAGGGCATAATAGCAGTGCCCCACGTAGGATTTGAACCTGCAATATCCTTTTCCCTATGTTCCTTAACCCTACAGTGCCACCCTGTTGCAGTCGGACTGTGATCTAGAGCAGAATAATTACTGTGGTTCATCATTAACCAGCAAGTTGTATCGCTTTTTTGTTGGTTTGCATTTGCTGGGAAATTTCATTATTTTTTCTAATTAATTAATTTTTTTAGTTCAGTTCGGTTTGTTGTCTTTATTCACTTAACACAGACAGGTTATGGAAAGAAAAATGGTGGATCCAGTATTCTCTTATGTAGCACACCGGCGATATATCTGCGCTAAATTTGCTGTCACACATCTAAGGCCATGACTGAAATGTAAAGCAATTTGAACTTTGACAATCACATTCTTACACACCTGATAAATCTAAATCTAGGTCTGAATCCCAACATGAATCTTAATCTGAACCTTCCAAGCCACTTGCTGAAACCACTCAGCCACTAACTCAGGGAGTCTTTTCTTTTGGAAATTAAAGAGATCGTGAGAGGAGACATGGGCGAACAAATTATATTTCTCATTTCTCTTATAGACGAAATTCCCCAATGCGGTAATACAAAAAGCAGTTTCAGATTTTTCCAATTCGGAATGCCCAATCATATTTTTTAAGCCACGCTCGCTGCAACCTGCGCTGTCCTCTCCACAGAGTGTAGACAAGCACACGTACTACAGGATGTCAGCTGCCATTTCTTTTCACAAGTTAAGTTTACAAAAACAGAGTTGGAAGAAAACACTTCATGAGCAGCTTTATACCAGCAAACTGCAGGCACCTGATCGGCCAGCAGAGGTCGCTGGTGTGCGACGAGACACGGACAGCTCACCCGACCAAACCCCTCCCTCCCTGGGTGATGCTACTGCCAATTATGCGTCATCCCGCAGGGCTGCTGCTCACAGTCAGCACTGGCAAGGTCTGTATTCGATACCAGACCGTGGGTCCCATCTGCACACTAGAAAAGTGCCTTAAAAGGATGAGCCACCCAGCAGCCATGCTGGACATATTATTAAAACACAGTTAAATGAAACTGAGACTCAGAGAGTTCTGTTGAACTTTGGGACTAGTTTGAAGCCTCTGGTCTCACATGCTGCTCAGTAATCAAATTCTCATTTGATTGAGGACAACCGGGCAACACTGTTATCTGAATATAGCCTATTACAAAACCTCACGCAATGAATAGCCATCGCATTTCACCTGGCATTAGTTAACCATTTTTTTAAAACCTCACAGATACACGCGCACAGATGCACCTACCTTTTGCTCAACCATCCCGGCGAATCGAAAATGCTTTCCATTCCGAGTCAATCACCCATGAAGGCTTAAATTAAGCTTCCCACCTTTTTTCGTCATTACACTTTCAATATTCATCTTCATATCTGCCCAGAGTGCATAACCACCGATGTGCACGCACACATCCGTGAAGTGCACAGAGAGATGGTCTCTCGCGAAGGGCTCCCACGTGAAATTCTAATGTGAGGAAAGAGATGGTCTACTTATCGCTTGAAATACAGCACCGTGTCTGCGTGACCTCTCCACGGGGGCGGGAGAGAGAAAATAGAGGTGAGGAGCGAGCGGACGAAAGGTCTCAGCTGGTTACTCTGCTGAGAAGGAAATATGGCCCTGGCATTTAGGAGGTCCGGGCATCGGGGGCAGAAGGCCCCATCCTTCACCCGCTGTGGGAGCGGCCCTGTAATACACGCCCGAGTGACACGCTGGGGAATGATGGATCACTCGCCAGGGCGCTCTGGCGACGTGGCCATGGAGGGTACCTTCTCATTCCGCCGAGACTACAAGTTTATGGGGGGAGGGAGAGGAATGAGGCGAGCGAGAGAAAATGAGGACCGGGTGGTCTGGCGGCTCAAGGTGCTGGAATTGGTTTTTTTAAACACAGGAAAAAAGAATTATACCTGTCCTCTCGCTCTTTTTGTTATAATTAAATCATATATTATTAGGGGGTCAAGCACTTAAGGTGCCTGGCATCCTATTGTAAAACGTTAGATTGATTGTTATTATTATTATTTTTTTAGGGGTCCAAGCATCAAAGCTGCTGGAACCCTATTATTATATTTTTTTTCCTTCTTCTTTCTTTTTTTTACAAAAATGGGCATAAACCTCTCACACATTGATAACTTTTTTTTTTTTATGTCCTTGCCATAGAGCAGGGGTCACCAACCTTTTTGAAACTGAGAGCTACTTCATGGGTACTGAGTCATACGAAGGGCTACCAGTTTGATACACTCTTCTGAAATAACAAATTTGCTCAGTTTGCCTTTAGTTATATATTATTATTAATGATAAATGATACTCATCTATGTGAAGACACTGATCACGTTAATGATTTCTCACAATAATTATCAACAATGACTTAACAAGGTGGTTTCATGCAACAGATAATATCAATATTCAACACTTTTAGACGCTTAGCTCACTGGTGAGTTGTGAACATTTTTAGAACAGGCCTGCGGGCAACCCATGTGGTCCTTGGGGGCACAGTAAAAATGTGGCTCTTAGTCTCTGACTGGGTGACCCCCTGCCATAGAGTATCACATCCTGCATTGGCACAACAAAATCCACTTGGCCATACAAGTCAATTGAATTTGCTTTTTCTTTTGTCTAAAAAGGTTTCACTTCAAATCAGTTTTCTTGCTACTGTTTGACAGTGTTTAACATTCAGTGGTTCAAATACCAAGTGATATATAGAATGGTTCATTCTAGCCAAAATGGATTTCATAGAAACCAACACATGGATGACAAATTTAAGCAGACAATTGTATTTACTTAACAGTGCAATTACACCAAAAGGACATAAGCTGTCAGTCTTATGTCATTCAATTCACCAAACGTGAATTAGATGCCTCTACATGGTCATTGCATATGCATACAAGTGATTTTAATTATGTCAATCATTCTGTATTCAGCATGAAAACTGACATATTAATATGATGAATTATGATTATGGGCATATGTGGGTTTAGATCTTAAAGCACATCCTGGTAACTGCTGCTGATAGATGATAGAGGGCACTGCCAAATGAGTACCCACCCATTTTTGGGCCGCTTGCTCCACCTCTCTAGCACCACCGTCAGGCCAAAGTTACGATTTTCAAAAAGTCATATTTCAAGCCCCTCCTCCCAATGAACAATTGTTTATTGCCATTTGGACCCATGAAGTCCATATTGGATCTTTCTCCATTTAGAATTTTTTTTCAAACAACTTAAAAATGCTACTACTCCTAGACCATTTCATTGATCCAAAAGGTTCTTGCTTTTATAGACTTTTTCGAAGAAGCTTTTTGAAAGTGATATAAAATAAGTTGATGGGTTTAACAATACGGCAGCCACAAGCTAATCAATTCATGTATATTCACCCCTTTGAATACTCCCAAGTATTCATCCCTTTTGCTAAGACACACCTAAATAAACTCTGGCGCAATCAATTGTCTTCAGAGGTCACACGATTATTTGATTGGCGTCCACCTGTGTACAATTAAGGTGTTTCAAATTATTTAAAATGAAATACACCTGTATGTGAGAGTCCTACATTTGGTTAGTGGATTTCCAAACAAGAGATTCATTATTAAGACCAAAGAACTTTCAAAGCAAATCCAAGAAAAGGTTTTTCTAAAGCAGAAGGAGAAAGATCTAAGAAAATTTCAAAGACTTTTAATATCCCCAGAGCACCATTAAGTCCATCATAAAAAAATGAAGAGAACATGGCACAACTGTGAATTGGCCTAGCAACCTTGCGATAATGGCACTTTTTAGGGAGTCCACCAAGAGGCCTATGGTAACTCTGACAGAGTTACAGCCTTTCATGGCAGAGATGGGAGAAACTGTTCATAGGACAATAATAGCAGTAGAGGCTAGATGGACAAGATGCGAGTCGAGATGTGATTGGCCTGTTGGTTTGTTTAGATTTTACAGTGCGCGTGACCTAACCAGAACCCTAAACCTAATCCCTAAACCTAACCATAACCCTAACCGCAAGGTTCAATGTTCAATTTCGCGCATTTGACGTGCACCTCACATTTCGGTCCTCTAGGAGAGGGGTATCTAGCGTTTAACCAAAATTAGCCCGGGCGCTTCACAAATCTGCGCTTTATGGGAGGGTGGCAAAAAGAGAGACATTGTTGAAGGAAACTCTTGAAAATCACACGAAATCTCACAGAGAGTTTGCCAGAAGGCAGACTCTCAAACCAAGTGGAGGAAGATTATGATCTTTGTTCTGGTGATTATGGTCTGATGTGACAAAGATTGAACTTTTTGGCATCAACTTCAGACACTATGTTTAGCTTAAGAACACTAGAACACTATCCCAACCGTGAAATATGGTGGCGGGAGCCGAATGATATGGGGATGATTCTCTGCTTCAGGGACTGGGAAACTTGTCAAAATAGAGGGTAAAATAGATGCCACAAGATATAGACAAATCTTGCTGCAGTCTGCAAGAGACCTGCGACTTGGGAGAAGATTTATATTCCAGCAGGACAATGACACAAAGCATACAGCAAAAGATACATTTTTGAGTGGTACCATGAAGTGGTTTAAAAACAGAAACAAAATCAATGTCCTGGAGTGTCTCAGTCAAAGCCCAGACCTCATTCCAATTGAGAATCTATGGAAAGATTTGAAAATTGCTGTTCACCACCAGTCCCCATCCAACCTGATAGAGCTCAAATAATTTTACAAAGAAGAATGGGCAAAAATTGCAGTGTCCGAATGTGCAAAGCTGGTAGAGACTTACTCAAATGGACTCACAGCTGTAATTGCAGCGAAAGGTGGTTCTACCAAGTAAGTCAAGGGGGGTTAATACTTATGGAATCAATTATTGTGTTTTTATTCATAATTAATTAAGAAAAAGCTTGTTTTTTTGCCAAAGGGGGTGAGTACTTTTCATACCCACTGTATATGGTCATCAATAGGCCACAGGCATGGGGAGATGTAATTAGGCCTTCCGTATAGCCCCACCAGGAGACCAGAGGACCAGTGCCCTATAGCTTGGCCCCCAGTATTGCTGTTTGCAGTTATATTATATATTTGATTTTGTAATATTGTAGTGTTTTTCGACCACCATTCCATTGGGGTCATGGAGTATTTTTAGATTTTACCCTGTAAAAATACACTACTATAAATACATTTTCAATGACTGATTGATTGAGTAATTCATATATAGAGATAGTAGATAACATTGGGATAAGATAAATATCATAATGGTTCTCTTAAATGTAAAGGACCATAAGAAAGTATATTCATATATTCAACAACATTTACAAAGTTCTTTTTTTCGTTTTAAACAATTATTCAAATATAGTTTTTCAAAATCTATGAAAGTTCCAAATCTTGGTCTCCTAAAACTATAAATGCATTTCTGCGTTCCCAGAATAGTTAACATGTGTCAAAAGAATTATTTCAAAAATAGAGTTTCTGTTAATGTCTCCAGTCTGTGCCTCTACTTTTGATCTTCACAACCGTAGTTTCAGTCCAGTGTGTAAACCATTTGTAAAAACTGTAAATATTTCACAAGCCAGCATTCAGTATCTTACTGAAATGACTCCAGCAAATGTTTCAAGACAAGCTGTTCTCCCTCTATGGTCTATAATCCATGCTAGAGGCAATTGTCAAGGAAGTTGTAGACTTTTGAATAAGACTCAGATTTTGTTTTGTGTGTTTTGTTTTGTGTGTGTGTGTGTGTGTGTGTGTGTGTGTGTGTGTGTGTGTGTGTGTGTGTGTGTGTGTGTGTGTGTGTGTGTGTGTGTGTGTGAAAGAGAGTGTTTATATGTGTGTGCATGTGAGAAAGAGAGAAAGAGACCATGTGTGTGCAAGTGTGTGCGTGCTTGAGAGAAAAATAAAGAATGAGTGTGTGTGTGTTTGTGAGAGAGAGAGAGAGAAAGAGAGAGAGAGAGAGAGAAAATGAGTGAGAGAGAGAGAGAGAGAGAGAGAGAGAGAGAGAGAGAGAGAGAGAGAGAGAGAGAGAGAGAGAGAGAGAGAGAGAGAGAGAGAGAGAGAGAATGGAGTACGGTGAAACCCCAGGATGAGTGACCCTGAGGAACATTCCCGCAGGATGAAGATGAACAGAGGGGAATCCGCCGGCGAAGAGCGATCGATAACCGCGCTAGTGCCTGCGTTTCATCATCTGTTTGTTTTATTTTTGTCTTCAGTCTCCACCACCGTACTGCGATCTGAAGCACTAGAACAGAGAGCAAACACAAATCAGGTGAACGAGATTTGTCTGCACAGTAGATTTGTCTTTGGGGTGCTCTCTGTTACCGGGGGGGGGGGAACAAAAGCAGCTGAAATGAAATATGGAGGGGGGAATGAAGGTCAATACATTTCTCCCTGTGATCCCTGTTTTGTATGGAGCATATATTTGTCTTACCTTTGTAAACTATGGTAATGGCTGTGTTATAATTAACCTATTCTGGAGCATAAAGGCCCATCTCCTGTGACTCTTTCACAAAACTGCTTAGCCAGGGAAAAAAGGCTAAGCTGTCCTCTCCCTTACCAAGGCAGTCTCATTGTATTTCAATCTAGTTCCAGATCCAGACACTACAGTCTTTTTTGCTCCCTCATCAATGGACTATCAGTCAGCGACACTATTGTGCTTATTATGGAGTGCGGCACAATGGCAACTTCATTGTCGTGCTTCAAGTCCCGGCACAAACATCAGATTCCGAGGGGCAGCCCGGGCTGTCTGTCCACAATGAGGCTGACGTATTAGGCTATTGAAATGTTGTCATCTGCGGTATTGCATGTGGAGAGTAGTGTATGGGATGGGTTTGAAGAGGAAACAGTAATTACCTGACTGTGGTGCTAGAAATGGGGAGCAGCACCTCTCTCCCAGATGTTATTCATATAATCTCTCCCTTCATATAATCATCTCTCATCCACTCATTGACACGTGTGGGATTCACTGCTTTTATGCTTATGCTTTCATATACTAATATGCTTTTTTAAAATAATAATATTGTATATATGTATATATATATATATATATAAACATATAAACATGTATACTATGCACTGTATACATCAAAGTGGAAGTGGAAAATGAAGGGTACTTAATATTTTATTTTTCACTGTTTGATCTCAAACAAGCAGACTTCAGTGTTTTTTTTATTTTTATGTACAGTACTTTTAGTTAATTGGTATTTTTTGCATTCATTTAGCCATATATTTTGTACATTATTATTATTATTATTATTGGCATGGCAGGTGGCCTTTACTGTAATAAATAAATCAATGTATTACAATTGATTTATTTATACAACATACAATTATATATGTGTATGGATCGACAAGACGCATATTAAGTAGGCCTACTACATCATGAAACTACAGATTTTGATCGGAGTACTGCTTTAAGTTAGAAGAGAACATTTAATGTGTAGCTTATGCTGGCTAGTGGCCAAAACCAGCATAACCCGGTAAAAATTTGATACTAGACCCTCCATCCATACACTAGAATAGTACATGAACAGGATGAGTCACCCAGCAGCACTCTGGCCTAACATTTAGTATGAAATTACTTTGTCTAATGATCAAAATAGTTCAAGTTTAATATACGACCCTAAGATATTTAAGTATTTTGGCACATCCTGTGAGTTTGCTCTGCCTCTTTGCTGCAGAAAAGGTGGAAATAACCGTTGGATTGCGTCCTTGTTCAAAGGGGATATCTGGTCTGGTTGCTAGGACTCTGTGTGGTGATGATGATGCATTGCTGAGTGTGACACACATCATTTTGTGTGAAATGGGGTTTTGTCGCAGCAGCCAAACACATTTCCTCTTATGAAAGCTCAACTGATAAAAAAGGATTGAAGCTGAGAACGCAATTATATATTCATTATTTCCAATATCATAAATTCCTAATTATTATAGCACCCACTAAGACACAAGCAACCTCATTCATTAGTTTGTCATCCATATTAATCCTGCTGCATGGATTAAAAAGCATTCTTTAGTTGTTCCAAGATTTAAAAAATAGCAATATTAAACCGTAATTTTCATTAAATTACCACATGCATTGACTGTGATTTCATCAAGGTTAATAAATATAGAATGATAAATTAGATGATCGTTAAGATCGCAATGATTTGGAGAGTTTGGGGCCTCGGGTGGCGTAGCGGTAAAAGCACACATTGCACAGACACTCATCACTCCCTACACCCCACCCAGACTCCGCTCTGCCTCCTCTGGCAAACTGACTGCCCCATCCCTCCGGGCGCCTGGCAGCCTCTCCTCGCGGTCTCGCCTCTTCTCTGTCCTGGTTCCTCGCTGGTGGAATGACCTCCCGCAATTGGTCAGGACTGCGGAATCACTTCCAATCTTCCGCAAGAGACTGAAAACCCACCTCTTCAGACTCCACTACCACTGAACACTGTCCATCCAGTCTATCTGTTGTCACCACTATTTACCTGTTGTACACTATTTACAAAAAAAAAAAAAAAAACTTTTTCTTCCTGGTTCCTTCCTGGTGTTACAGGTGTGGTATGCTGATGCCTGCAATGATGTCTATTGCTGTATTCCTGCACTGATCTCGTGCGCTAACTATGATTGTTCTTACCATGTATTAATGCACATCTTGTAAGTCGCTCTGGATAAGAGCGTCTGCTAAATGCTTAAAATGTAAAATGTAAATGTAATGGTTGAAGGCTTGATGTGAAGTAGACAGATGTACTCTGAGGGATCAAGTGTCAGCATCTACAAATATCACCTTTTAGACTCATGGTGCACTCTATAGGTACAATCTATAGGTACATAAAATGTAAAATATAAACAAAACGATTTATACCCGACTGATGATTTTCCCCTCTAAAGCCATAACAGATTCCAGATAATTACTGTGTGTGCTATCCCAAGGGGTTGTACACTTCCCCCATAAAACTGGATGTCAACATCAACACAAAATCAGAAACTTTTTTTCTACAAGCAAAACAACCTTGGATCTCATTCACGAAATGAGTTGATACTGTGGCAGCCCAAGGGGCTGCACAAGGAAATGGCTGCCTGGCCTACAACACATGGGAGTCAGGAAACACTACATTTCCCAGCAGGCCCCAGTTACACCTGAGCAATGGGGACTAACGACCAGCAATGGGGACTAAAAGACCAGCTGAAAGCCATTGGGAGGCCTATTTTGTGAGTGTGTTTGACTAGCTGGGATTGACTAGCTGGGATTGAGAGAGAGAGTGAGTGTTTGTTTGGAGTGTTTTTGTGTATGAACTTGGATTGTTTGAGGACCCCCCTTTGGATTGACTACGGACTGGATTACGGAACTGAATTGGATTACGAACATTGACAACGAGTTAGGATTGTGGACTTTATGTTTTTGTATTCCCCTGAAGACCCCACCCTTTGTTTTGTGTTTGTCAAGAGTTTCTTTATTAAATTATCATTTTGGTTTCTGAATACTGCCTCCTCCGTGTTCATGAACTTGCCTACGCCCTCTGCAAGGTCCGTGAGTGTCGCCCAACCCCTGGGGACACCACAATACACACGTCTCTGCCCTGAGGATTATGTCTCAAACACACAGCGAGGACGTGAGATGAACATAAACATGGTGAGAAGGTATGACAAAAACGAAGTATATAAATTATTGTACGCATCCCTGAGACATTTGAATGTGATTTACTTTTAGCGGAAATGGAACGTGATTTTCTAAAGCAAAGATTTACTACTTTTGGTGAAGGGAGACTTTATACAAGAGTGAAGTTTAGCATGTGTGTAATATGGGGGGGGGTTTAAATGCCCTGCAGTTTTATGATCATAATCAGTCATCAATGATGGCTTGGCATAACAATGACTTTCCCAGACTCATTAAACACTTTTTAATACATGACATTGAGAAAAAATGTAAATAACAATTACAATGAATAATATTTATGAATTGTGAATTATGCTCATTTTCATGGCGTTGGCACCATACCGCTAGGGGGCTAACAGGAAGAGGTTAATGACAATTTTCTTCTCTTTGCAACAATAAATGAAGCATTGGACAACCCACTTTGAGGATCTGAACATTGAACCAAGGCGGCCGATTGAGACTTTAAAAAATATTGACAGCTTACAATGTTTCACATCTAGGATGAGGATGCTTATGTTAATGGACAGCGCAATGATATTAAAATGATATATGTACAAACTATTTAGCTGTGCTTTATCATGGATATTGACATTAGTCAACCAGTACATTAACATTTTTTTATCGAGAATGTTGTTGCCCTAGGGCCTCCCGGGTGGTGTAGTGGTAAGAGCGTCCGACTGGGACGCAAGTTTCCCACTGCAGCCTATAATTGGCCGCTAAATTGTGGAAGAAAAATGTGGAAAAAAATCTGAAACAAATAATAATAATAATGTTGTAGCCTAAGGGGGCCAATAGGAAGGGCATGGATGGTGTTCTTGAATGTTTGGATGAACATGAAATAACACTACAGCTGCACCATGGTCTTGTGGTACAAATTAAGACAGAATAGTTTTTTTGAACTGACAGACAGTTTGAGAAAGAGCGAGTTAGGAGATGGCAGGCTCTGACACCATTTCAGATGGGTGACTAATTACCAGCGGCTGCCATAACTCTGCTGTGGCATGCAGCATTTGGTGTTTTTGTTCTTCTAATAAGCGGAAAGAACAAAAGCCTTTTTTCTCCAAATCCCAACAGGAAAAAAAAAAAGCTTAATCGAAAAAAATTACAATAACCAAGGGGCAGTAATTGACATGGTTGATAGCGTAAACAGTTGGGAAGATGGAAGAAGAAGAGAGAGAGAGAGAGAGAGAGAGAGAGAGAGAGAGAGAGATCATAGCAGCGGTTCATAAAATGCTCCCGTAATTTCCGGAGTGAGGCATGACTGCACGAGTAATTGAATTTCTCATCTCCTTGAGTGGAAACAATCCATGGCTTCTTAATATGATTCCTCTTTTCTATACTTTTTTTTGGTTTCTTTTTGTTTTTCATCATAAACCTCCTGCCAACTCCAGTGCTTCTGTCTAGCGTGCACTGAAATGCATACGCACAGAGGAATGTGCATCACACACAAAAGGCCCTCAAGCAGTCCAGCATACAGCTTCTGTTACCCTCCAACACACACACATACACACACAAACAATATAATATATTGCCATTTAGCAGACGCTTTTATTCAAAGTGACATACAGTAGTCAATGCATACATTTTTCAGTATACGTGGTCCCAATGGGAAATGAACCCACAATCTAAACGTTGTCAACGCCATGCTCTGCCTACTGAGCCACATAGAACCACACGCTCACACACTTCCACCCAGTTATTGAGAATCCAATAGCCTCTTTCCAGTGCTGGGAGATAAGTGGGATTGTGGGGTTCCATTTTGTCATGCTGTCTTATGGAGCATTAAGGAGGAAGTCTGTGCACTGTTGGACTGGGCTCGCACAGACATGCTGCCAGAGTTTTGCACAGTATTTGCATAATTTACCCTTATTGCTTGTTTCGTATAAATGCATAGGTTCACTGAAGAGGATCTGTCAAGCCCCTCAGAAATGCCTCTACCCAAAGGGAGAGCTCAAATCTGTTCTTATTATAAGTCCCAGTACATTAAAAACCATCATTTTTCATTTTAAACATTTGGGTATAGCAGGCACAGATATGTGCATTCACACTGTGTATAATGATAATACATGAGAAAAAGACTCAAATGGATCTTCACCAGGACTGAACACTGTTACCAGCTATACACAGGGCCGACCCTAGGTGTAACCGACTGCGTAGGGCCCCACGGCCCCACGGCCAATAGGGGGTGACCTAGCACAGTATTCTGAAATGTAGTTTTGGGCAAAAAAAAGAACACAAAATAATATATACGTATATATATATATATATATATAAATTTTATTTTTTATTTAAAAAATGAAATACTAAATGCATGATGGTTGTTAAAAACAGATGTTGTTGTTAAAAACTGATTCTGGCTGAGAGCTGATTTGCCGCCCACTCGCTCAACACGTTTCTGGTAATCTTCTTCTTTCGTGTATCGCCATCACTGACGGACCTTGACGCTCGATTGCGTTTTGGTCTGCCAGCTTGTCGTTTTGGTGGCGACATTAGTTTCACGAGCTGGTCTTCTTTCTCGTTACTTGCAGGGGAGGCCGCGTGGAGGCTGTCGTCTTCTCCCCCGTTTCTGGTAATGTCTGCATGTGACAGCTATTAAGTTAAGTACAATGGCATTAAAAAGGACATATTTCTGACTTGTTCCATCATAATCATTTGCTCTGACCCCAAGACCCCATTTTGAGTTATATATGTTGTGGAAAGAGGAGAAACTCGGCTTTCTCACAATACCAATATTATGTATCTACTGTTTTAAGTGAATGAGGCCCAGTCACATCTGGACTGTCACAAAAACACAGACATCCAACCTCTCCCAGAAGCTCCGGAATTTGTCATCAGCTCCCTGACACCTGCGAGAGGTCAGAAATCTCCCGCAGGTTTCTGACCTTTCGCGAGTGTCAGGAAGCTGATGACAAATTCCGAGAGACTCCCGGAGCTTCCGGGAGAGGTGGGATGTCTGAAGGAAAAAAAATGATGTTTAGAATTTAGTTTGGAGAAGTGCTAGCTAGCTAGCGAACTTGAAGTTTCATAGCTTGCTAACGTATCTGGCTAGCAGTATACAAAACATCTGGCTAGCTAGCTAACTTACTTGGCTACCCATTGCTAGCAACAATTTTAGCATAGCTACCTAGAAACCATTTTAGCTGAGTCTCAAGTTAGAAATACTGCACAATCCAAAATTGTGATCAAAAAATGATAAAAACTAAATTAATTTGCCCTTTTGTTCTGAAAGACCAGCTCCATAAATGATGTGTATGTCACTATTTAATACTTAAAAGGCTACATTGTTTTGTATGCTGCTGCCTGATGATGAATTTGGATATGGAATGGGTATGGAAAAACATGGTAAACCTTGCTAATAAAAAATAATGTCTGATAACCTATCCCTCTGTCCATGTATTTGTATGGAATATCTGTGTGCTTTTAGTTAGAAGTAGTTGAAACTCTTGTGGCCCCCACAAAGTCGGACTGCTTCGGGCCCTCAAAAATCCAGGGCCGGCCCTGGCAATACAGTAGGCACTTACGGTGAGATTGCAGCCAAATGGTTTTGATTTTTGAATATGGTTAGCTCTGCTGGTTGCGTATGGTGTTCAAGTTCAAAGTGACCATCTAATTAGGTGGTACTTTTGGTTATTCATAACATTCCTTTTATGTCACAATGACGATCATAAAAATCATAAAAATAGCAAGTTTCAAACCTATCCTTTTTATGTTCCTTAGAGATTTTATCATTTCCATTTAACAAGATGTTGTGCTTGTCGAGTGAGTCTATTTGTCTGACAGCGCACGCTGAGAAAGAGCTGAGCCACAGTGAAGAGGTGAGAAATAGCTAACAAAGCATATTGGAAATGTCAGAATGTCGTGATTAGTCCACAGTTTTGTTTTGTGTTGTGCAGAATGCTTAAATTAACTGCTTTCTGAGTAATGGGCAGTGGTGGGAGCTCAAATTGTACTCATCTGGTTTGGGGATTGAGCCAGTTCTTTGGGTTGTTGTTGTGTCGCATTGTCCCCAAAAGGAGGGTTTCTGCTGCATATGAAAACATATGAACCTGGATTGCCAGTTCAAAGCAGTCCTAGTTAATGTAAAGGTACAAATATTGAAGTGTAAACTTTACACTTGACACTGGTTTTCTAAAGTAAAATCTGAAAAGACCATCTCTCTTTTTTAAATAGACAAGGTACCACCTCTGACAGTTTTTTTTTGCTCAGGTCAATATCGTAAATGTAAAAAGTAATATCTATTGAGTATAAAACTATTATATTTTAAAACATGTGATATCTAACTATAATAATAGAATTATAATAATAATGACCAATATCATAATTCAGCTAGAATGAATATTATTATTTTTAAAACAAACAGCAATGAAATATTAAGTTCTAAACAAAAACATAATACTCTATTGCTGTTGTTTTAACATTTAGGTGAAAAAAACAAGCTGAACTATGCTCTTGGTATGTTAGCTAACCCATAAAATGGAGATCCTTACTGGGATTTTGAGAATAAAACATACCCAGAAGCAGCAAAGTTGCAAATTGATGTAGGCTCTGTATTATTATTTTTTGTTACGTGTGTGCGTGTGAGCACTGTGTGTGTGTATATTCATGTTTGTGTTTGTGTATATTCGTGTTTGTGTTTGTGCTTGCTTGTACGTCTACTTGTGTACTTCTGCGAGAGAGTACCAAAGGGACATCAAGAGCCTTTAATTCTTCTTTGCCTGGCCTGTTTAAGCTTTTAAAGAGTTCCTTTTATCATCCTTGAAATGAGAGGGGGGTTTTTTTTTCCTCTCTATTGATTTGAATCACTGTTTTGTACTGAAATGCTCCAGTGGTTTCCATTAGTTAACTTTTTTTTTTAGAGGAGATAATGAGGACCAGAGCCCTGTTGATGTGGCCCTGCTTGAGTGCCTGAAGCTAGTCAAATTGCCTGAGATGGGCTTTCAGTATCGATCTTTGTATGTCACACATGGCTCCATCTGTGGACCTGAATTACGTGGAGTGTTCATAGAGAAAAATAAATAAATCCAGCCTCTAGCCTCACAGTGCAAGCAGCAGCCATCATTTTAAAGACCTCAGTTGCCGGGCAATTGACAGGGAAAAGAGAGTGGTGAGGCCGAGATACTGTAGCACAAACACGCAGGCAAGCATTGCGAGGAACGTGAAAGGACTGGCTTTTAAGATGAGTTCTTCCAAATCTCCAAAGAGCCCTTTTCAATAGCTGTTGAATCCAAAGAGGAAAGATGCACAACAGGATCAAGTGAGCAGAGAATGCACAATGAATGTTGCGCCAGGTAAATGAGTTCAGATTATGCATTCGGATTAAGTGCCTTTTAAAGATTCACGTAAGCAGTGCTACAGGTTTCTCTACGATTGCCATGTCTCTGGAAATGGACTGTATATTTCTCCCGCAGCACATAAGGCAAATTGTATCGGAGCCAGTGGCACTACATTTCCTAGTCTCCCCTGGTGATGTCGAGCCTGTCAAAGTTGCCTACACTTCCAGCATAAAGGTAAGAGCATAAAACAAGTCTGGGACTGCACCAACAAAAAAAAAGAAAACGCACAGTACTGCATAGCAGTTTAGAGCCACCGAAGACATTATTAAAGAGATTATCATTGCCAGTCTGAGGCTTGGCATCATCCTATGTTAAAACGCTTCAATACATCCTGTTAGTGTTAAAGGTGCCCCAGGGAATCTTGATTAGGGAGAGGCACTGGGAGGGTGACTGAGGCCAAACAGTATGGATTGCAGAAATCTTTCAATCAAGATGGGCTGGTGTTTACAGTATGTGGCACAGTTAATGATCTGACTGGAAGGGACCTTTGCAGGAGTTGCGGCGGGACCTTTATGACAGAGAAAGGGCCGTGGAGGAAAATGCCAGCTTTTCTTTGGCTGCAGAAGAGAGACAACCATGGAGGGCAGGTGAGTAGTTGAGTGGGCTGGAAGGCGCATTGGTTCTTTTTCTCAGTGCAGCAACAGCAGAAATAACCGGGGAGGTCCAGTGATCCGGTGCCTGACATGATTTAGAATCAGTGGTAGTCTGAGTTGTTTCAGAGTTCAGTCTCTCCCTCCTCTGTTATTTAATGTGTTGGCCACCATTTGAGGACATCGATAGCAGCCAGCATCTCCCTGATGTGCTAAGGCAGAGGTGCGCGGTTGAGTTATGCGGGGAGAGGAGGGGAGAGATGCAGAGGGCTTGTTCACTTCTGGAGGAGCGGTGAGCTGGTCAAACAAAGATGATGAAACACGATAGCCAGGGCAACTGTCAAACACCGCCCTGAATCTTGTGTATGAATACTTGGTGTTTGTGTAATGTGTGCAGTTCTGTTCTATTCTATTCTATTCTATTCTATTCTAATATAATGTAATACTAATGTGACAGGGCAAGTAAGACAACAGCATTTGTTTAAACCAACAAACCAAAGATGCTCTCCTTGATGTCCGCAAGTGCAAGGACACCTCCACGTCAGCTTTCTCTTCTCATGGCAACACAGCGTTGCAGTGTTGGAAGACGTGCACAGCCAGGCGGAGGACTAACTCACCCCTTTTCATCTCGCAGGATTTGTGTTAGCCGCATTTCCCTGCAGTACTTTTTTTCCTCCTGTTGTTTTGTTAGCATTTGTTCTCCTGAGGACAGAGGAGCAGACGCTGTATGGCCTCGGGCCCCTAGAGCCACAAACCAGATTAAATAAGAAGTGCCTCCAGCCCGGCAGACTGTGATTACAGTAAGCCACATTAAAACCACTCTAAATACGTATTCACTTGGTACTATAGGGACAGGCCAAGACAGACAGTTGAGTGTTGGCAGGACACAATTTCCATCAGTTCAACTGTACTGGGGCTTAACGTTTGGGACACATTATCCCTGCTAAGACACTGTTCTGCACTAGAGAATAGCCCATGTACACACAAACACACACACAGGCTTGCATTCAATCAATATTTTTCTTTAGATTTGACTTGGAAATGCAAGTGTTTTTTTTGACAGTTTGCCAAGTTAATTTTAGCGATCACTGAATTCACAGAGCTGTGTTTATAAAGAATTAACATTTGCAGTGAACTGTGAGTCAAAGTGAAGCACAAATGTTGACTGAATCCCAGACACACACACGGCACATAGACACAATGTACTTCATATATGCTGAAAGAAGAATGTAGACAGCTTGATTGGTGCAATTTCCATTGTGAGAAGTTATTTGTTAGCCATTTTCAGGTAATGTTCAGTGCAGCAAACACAACCTGAGTGTGTGTGTGTGTGTGTGTGTGTGTGTGCAAGTGATTTCACGATGATTTACTCATAAGGACTAGTCTATTTCATAAATCATGTAATACTATTGATTGCTGACCACAGGTAAATGGGACTTGTTTTTTGGTTGTAGGTTAAAATCCCAATGACAGTTGGTTCCTCACTATTTTTTAAATCTGTGTTCTCACGTCGTCTTTATGTTCAATAAATATATTAAGAAAACACAACTCATAGCATTGTCCTGCACATGTATCCTTACTTAGTAAGCATGAATGGAAAAGCTGTGATGGCCATTATAGTCTAGTTATACACTCATACCCTATACTTTAATCATCCAAGACCACAGTTACAGGTGGGTTGTACAGGTGTCTGTATCAATCATTTGAAAAGGTCACTTAATATAAAAAGACATGAATCTCTTACACAGAACAGTCTGTGTAAAAACATTTCTGCAGTAATATTATTAGTTAAGTTCCTCCTGAGACAGAATGCTGTGATATGACTAATGGTGTTGCTGGTAAGCCTTTACATTTTCACTTTGGTGTTGCATTGGCTTTCCAGAAATGCAGATTTGTTGCATTCAGAAGGTGTTGCAAATTATCTTTGGTAAAAGTGTTCACCTTCAGAAACATCAATACTCTAATTTGGCTTTGGGTTTACCTATTGATTTGCCTGTCTGATCAATAATCCCTTTCTTCTCCATCTGCAGTACACTAGTCCATGGTCCCTATTTTCTCAAAACCCTACTATATGGTTAGAAAAATATTTATTTAAAATGCCTTTTTTGCATTTGTGTGGCTAAAATGTCAGTTGAGTGTATGGTGATTACTGGGTGTGCGTGATTAATCCATATTTTATGTGTTTTCTGAGCCTGACTTCTGTTCATAAACAGCGGGCAGACAGTGGGAGCCATACATATAGCAGTTTGTTTACCCCTCCCTATTGATCTGTGTGTTTCTGTTCTTTCTTTCTGCTTGGTTTATGCAAATTAAGCATCACAGTGCATTTGCGCATGAATGTGTACACCTATTAATACATTGTTGCAGGTGTAGCCATGTTTATGGGAAGAAATTTGTCATAAAAGTATTCGGACAGCATATTAAGGCTTCGAATGTATTCAGAGTCACAATTAGTAAATCCGGGGCATGGGTAGAATGAAAACATGGAAAACGGATCATCCTCCCTGGATTGGACCTATATGCTCTTCAGAAATATGAAATTACTCAATTATTAAAGTATAGTAGAATACAGTATATTAGCATTTGTGTGGTTATTTTTAAAAGATAATTGTTTGTTACATGCGATGGTGTCATGTACATTCCTGGCCTTCCTGCGTTAACATGTTGAGTCTCTAGTATGCTTTGGTATGGGACTGTGTTCCAGCGAACCAGTCTGGACCAATAAACTAGGTAGGGCTCTAAACTGAAGGGGCCTGGTGGTCTATCGGTTGCTTGAGCCCTGTCAGTCTAAACTCATCCCTACATTCATCAGTCAAATGTTGTTTCCATAGCAATACATATCAGAAGGTTGGGACAAGGCGGTTGAGAGCTTGATTAATTGCTCTAAAAATAAATAAATTGATTACGTGAAATGAAACAAAACAAAGGCTTTGAAAGAACATTGGGGAGGGGAGGGGGTGTGGAGGGGGAGGAGGCAGCGGTTTACAGCTGTTCATGTGTCCTTCAGTGGTGTGCAGAAACAAAAAGTGAAAATGGTTAAGTTGTCGTTGTAGCGTAGCACCTTCAAGTCTCCTTACCCTAAGATTCTCAAATGGACAAATTAATCATTTCCCTGGAAATGTATGGACAGCATTTTGTAGAGCCACATACAACCCCCCACATACTGTAGCAGTGGCTCTCAAACTGGTGTGTGTGTGGACCACTGCGAGAACCCCCCTGATGGTCAATCTGTGTAATTACATTATTTTATTTTAATTGTATTAGTAATACAAAGCTGGTTGGTTTGCTGCTTTGTTGAATTTGCAAGGCTTTGATCAGACAAGCAGGTGCACATATTCCATTGATGACTGAAAGTAGTTTGAGTCTCAGAAGTAATTGCCAATTCTGGAAAATATAATTTACAGAGAAAGCAAAGGAACTTAAAAAAAAATGTATTTTGATTTTGTATGGATCCCTTCAGAGTTTTACGCGTTTATTTAATCTGAGCAATTTGTCTCTTGGTGTCCAGGAACAGACCCATTGTTGCTTGAAATGAATTGGGCTGTGAAGTTTGGGGTCATGCTGTAGGTGTTACTACCCATCCCAGACCCCTCAGGAAACATTACACATTTTGGAGATACCAAGTAAAAGTCAGCCACCAGCAGGGCTCCAAAAATATCTTTAACATTTTTATTTTCTCTTTCTTTTTACGCTTATTATATTTTCTGCCAATTTGGAATGTCCATTCGTATTTGTAAGCCAGTGGCATCGCTGTAACGTCGGCTCATAAATTTAGGAGAGCTCAGACCAGCAGCTCAGCTGTGGTTCCTGTGTGGCTCAGTAGGTAGAGCCTGGCACTAACAATGCTTAGGTTGTGGGTTCGATTCCCATTGGGACCACATATACAGAAAAATGTATGCATTCACCACTGTAAGTCGCTAAATGTCATGTATTATATATATTACTAGCACGCGCATCACCCGAAGCATGTGCAGCCAGTTACAACTACTTTGTCGTCTGCAGTCCACCAGTTGAGCGGTCAGTGCGCCAGAGGACTGTACTTCAGGCTTAGGGCCTAGTACTTTATTCACATAAAAACGGCATAATGGAAACAGATCCAATCAGGCAGTGGCTACCACTTCACCACCAGGGTGAATTCAGGTAAATGTACCTTAAGTGTATAAAAGAGGAAAAAACACGTTGTGTCTGTTGAACATTTTGCTAAATGTTTGTGCTCCCGCAGCGGGCTGTGTAATTAAATGTCCCTATGCTCTGTTACGAACACCGGATCCGTCTCTCCATCACTACGGAGATGACGTCCGTCTCTCTCCATCACTACGGGGATGACGTTACTCTGGACTGCATTTTGGATTCGCCGACAGTGCATAAGTCATTCTCCTGGACTCCAAAGAATGGATTTTTCACAAATGACATTTTCACTTCACATCACATGTCATTAATATTCCGTTCAGGAGGCTTAATTATGAATGAGTATTTAGTGCCGAAAAATGGCATTAATAATTGGGTGTGAAAATAGGTGTAAAACAGTACTAATTAAGGCACGCTCCTCAGCTCAACACTTCACAGATATTAGGAATGCGGCACATAACCGCGTCGGAGGGAAAATTGAAAAGATGTGCTCTGTGTGCTTCATCCCCGCTTTATTTAGGCCGTGTGCCCAGATTAAGAACTCGTTTCCAATGAAAGTCCTTGACAAAAGCAATTTTACTGGTTTGACAAACACTGCAGTAAATAGACACAAGGAAAGACAGGCTTATTTACTCAGGAGCCGACCTGAACGTAGCAGTGGGGAGTACGATGACATGTTTCTGACACTTACTTTCCCTCTCTCTCTCTCTCTCTCTCTCTCTTGTTCTTTCTCTTTCAACCGGATTTCTTTTCTCTCTCCCTTTCTCTCTCAAACAATAAAGCTGAAAAACAGCAGCAGCACTTAAACCGAAGGGGTGAGGACCACAACTGCCACAACAAACATGCCGTGCCAATGAGATACCTAGCTCTAACTGCTGGGCCAATCCTGACGGATTGTTTGGGAGGAACACATGACGATTGGTGCAGCAGTGCAAAGGTTCTCCTTTAGTCACCATAGGCTGGTTGTCTTTCCTGCATCCTCTTCCTCATCACGTAATTTCTAAAGGGCAATACAGACGGGCCTCGTCGAGAAGAGTGACCTCACCTTTTTGTTTTTGATGCATGGTTAATCAAGGCTAACAAGAGAAGCCATCTTTTTCTTCTTCTTTTTTATCAAACTCACTCCTGTCTGTCTGGACTTTAACTCAAAAAAATAAATGCAAATGTTAGTTTTTTTGTTAATTTTGTTGATATTTGAGCTTGCCAAAGTGTAATGGTAAAGATAAAAAATAATTATTGGTATTTAATTGTCAGTCAAAGTTGAGGACACTGTTTTATTGAATCCAAGATTTTGTCTTAAAACTTCTCGGACATTTCATACTGGTGTTCCCACTGATTTTTATTTACAGGGTTTTTACCTTCCTTTTCATTGTTTGAGTCTACAGCCCTTAATAAAAAGGGACATAGCAAAAGCATTGGTACAATGTTAAAAATCAAACACCCGATGCATTGTATTTAGTGTTTATAACTGTTATGCTCCTGCCCATTTTTGCTTCAATGAGGTGGATAACCAAAGGCCAAACTGTCGCCAATAAACGACAAAAAAAAGTAGGTATCAAAAATAAAAACAAACAATACAAAATACATGCACAAACACATTGAAAAAGTAAACCCACTTAATACAGTAAAACAGGAAACCCCCCTCCCCTCTGTTAACCCCCCCCATATTTACAAAGTAAATGCTTTGGCATACTTGTTTCATGCATTACAACAACATGATTACGTTGAGAAGCAATATGGTCCATTTATAAATGAGAAGGAAAAATGATTAATCTGATTGCTCCTTACGACTGTAGTTCCACTTCGGTTGCCCTGTGTTATTTTGTTTACAAATTCTCCATAGGAAATCTGAAGATGAGCTCAACAAGTTTTTAATTGGCCTTTTTAATAGGTTTTTCATCAAATATGAGATTGCATTTTTATGTATTTAATTAGGTGTGCATATATAATTCTTAGTGGGTGTATGTGTACTACATATCATTAGGTGCCTGTAAGTTAGGAGCATACCCTCAACATTTTAACGTTTTACTATGAACGTATTTGAATGTTCACTTGAAGGAAAACAGTCAGTGGGCTACTTTGAGGTCAGTCATTAAAAAAAGAGCTCTTCCATCTCTAGAGAGTCAATGGCTGCCATTTGCCTCTACCATGTACTAATGGGAAATGTCTGATCTTTAGACATATTCAAATAAAATGCATTCCACTAGAAAATTTAAGTTCTGTTAAGACTTATTTTGCAGTGAGTTCATCAGCACCGCAATCTGTATACTTTATGAATTCAAGTTGATAGTTTAGTTATACCTTTAAATTGGTGTCTGTTCAAAGAACTTCCTGTTTGTGTGCTGAACGAGAACTATTTCAGTCCACACTCAACTCTTTTGGCATCTCATTTTTGGTCGTGAAACTATGTCTTACTTTCCTTCTCTCCCTTTCCCATTCCTGTCATTACATACTCATACCATTTTTGAGTGTCTACGGTGTAGACATTTATAAAAAGGTAAATCAATAAGCTTTGAGTTAATGTGCAATCTTACAGTAATATATGTCATCTATTTATAGTCTGTTTTAGCTTATAGTCATTAATACACCGTCTAGCTATATTAATGATGGGCTTGAATTTTTAAATTAAAATACATAACAGGGAAACTGATTAACATTGATGGGACAGTTATAATTGGGTGTAGAGCTTCTATTGTATTCATTTATTTTTCATATTTTTTTACTGCCAATTTCAAATGGGCAATTATGCCTCTGCCTCCTCCCCACAGCCTGTGCACAGTGAATAGGAAATGTATCATTTATAAACTATATTTAGAAAAACCTCAAAATATTTAAATTGAGACGGTGAAGTATCATTTTCAAAATGATGGTCTTTGGGTGCTAAATTAATTCATTGAACTATTTTCAATCAAATGCTCTTTCCCAAATACAGATTATTATGGCAGTGGCCCCAAAATTCCTCAAAAATAACTGTTATTGTTGATCCAGGACATGAATTTACTGCCATTGCTCACCTTGATATTTTCAATGATCTAATCATGTTTTATTGATGCTACACCGTTCCGCCTGATGTCCTACCGTGTTCCCATTAGATTGCCTGAGCAGGCAGGAACGCCCATCACCCTACAACGGCATTGCCACACAATGGTCTTTCCTTTGAAAGGACAGTTTTATGTAATGTTTTTGCTACGTATTTCACAGGACTACATATAAAAGAAGGACAGAGCTGGAAGTGGTTGTAACTGTTGATTTGGTAGTATGTAGGTAGTAGAAAGTGTACAAAAAGGTAATGGCTTTGGTTTTGTTACTTTTGTTTGTTACAGCGACTCAGAATGATTGGTTTCTGTCACTGGTTTGGTTTCTTTTCTCTTAAAACTGACAGCTATTATTATATGTGTATCAGAGCCATGTTGATATATAGCTGATTAATGCTGGGACAGTGCATTATCATATTCATAATGTGTTGCACAGACGGCCCATCCAAGCACCCTTTTAATCACTGTCCCATATCTTATTACATCCACAGTAATTGGAAATAGCAGGAACTCTTTGGAAGAAAGAGACAAATGTAAAAAGAGACAATTTTTTGTTCTTGGTCACAAGGCTTGATGGATGAAGTTGCATGGAGCATGTGCTGTATCTGGGCACCCGAGAACATTTTCACGGAACAACGCAGGGAAAACAACTCTTACCTTGACCGCCATCTTAGGGAGTGCCAGAGCACTCTGTGTTTGTGGACAATGTTTGTGTGTCATGTGTTTGTGTGCCCATGTTTTCAGGGTCCAATGCATCTCAAAAGGACAGGCGTCCCCATCTCTTTCAGTAGCCTGTCAACATGGTTTTCACTCCAGTGGACCAGAAAAAGAGGCACTCAGTGTTTCATCTGATCGCTGAGAGCAGAGAGGAGGAAGGAAATAATCACAGTAATAACAAAGATTCCCCAGAGTCTTGCGGACCTATAGTCTAATACTAGCTGTGACTGAGGGCCCAAAGAGTAATGCTGACTGTTTCTGTTGAGCAACTGGTAACTGCCAGTAATGGACCCACAGACCAAATCTTGCTGTTACAGTTGACCCACAGACTAATACTAGGTGTAACTGAAGCCCCATAGACTAATACTGAAGACCCAAAGACAAATGCTAAATAATACTTGCTGTTACCAAGGATGTACAACCCAAAATTGGCTGTAACTGAATAATCACAGTCCAAACGTTATGTTACTATGGACCCAAAGACAAATATCAGCTGTTACTGTGGACTAATACTGGCTGTTACTGTGGACTTGATATTTGGTATCTAATACTGATGTTGCTCTTGGCCCAAAGAGCATTGCAGGATCTTAATACTGGCCCACAGAGTAATTCAGTTTCGCTATGTGGGCCAGTTTTTCTGTGGATTCATTGGCTTAGACTCGGTATAACCAGTAGAGCAGCACTGGGTGCTAGTGTGGCATCGCTGGGACTCACCCTTCCATCTGGCGACGCCTTTGAGTGAACAGCCTGGGCGTGGTGGGCCGCGTTATCGATATGGTGCTCAGCGAATGGGGCGTTTTTAATGGCGGTCATTTGGAAGATGGAGAGGCATCAGAAGGGCCCTAATTCTGTCCGCGCGCGTCACACACAGCGGGTTTATTGACCACACAGATGGCCGCCGCAGTCTTCCCGAGAGCTTTTATTTCGTTGGCATTCCCTGGAATGGACATGCTTGCCGTTAGGCCTCCACTTTGTAAGTTTCCATGGCTGCAGAGTCAGGTTCTTTAGGCCAAGTCAGGTTCTGCGGGTGCCGTGCCGGTGGCAGACAGGAGTGCCATGCCGGCCTTGGCACTTGATTGGCCGCTGGGCTCATTTCTCAGCTACTCTCCCTACCAAAGAGTCACATTTTTCATTTTTCATGATGAATGACACGACTTATGGCAACAATGGTGGCTGCTTAGAGAGACATGAGAATGAAAATCAGGCAAAGGTGTGGGCAATGAGGAAAAAAAGCAGCACCTTTAAATACCATTTGTGCTATTTATTAGGCTACTGATTTAGTGGGTGACAGAGAGCTATAATGAGTGGATTCTGACATTTAGCATAGAAAATTAGATTGCTGTTATTTCAGGTACCCCTTTATAGAATCTTCATTTGATGAGGTCAAAGGTTATTATACAGGAGTAAGTGCCGTTGTCTTTTACCAAACGTTTCTGAGCTAATATTACTGCTGGTAAACTGATAGGTTTAGTTACCGGGAATGCTTACTGAATCTAGCTCTGATATGTCTCAAACATTAGTGATATTGTAACATTGTAGCTACGTAGTAATATAGTTCAACAAACACCTTTTGCAAGTAATACATCTATGTTTATGCAATAACGTTGCCTGTGTTGGTTTCGAAGAGGAATCCCAGAGCCTACCGTCCTGCTCCCGAATAATTGCTTGCGACCATTGGGTCCTTCTTTGTGGCATGATTTGGCAAAATAAAAGTGCAGATTAGTTTGAGTTTTTTTGTTTTTTGTCAGTACATAGGGCCACAAAGCAACCTTTTAGCATTGTCAGATACATAACTACTTAAAAAACCCTTCCTAAAAACTAGTATATTTCAATGGCTTCTATGTAAAAAGTTCACACTTGGGGCCCGGCCTCTCACACCAGCAGGGTCCCCTAACGTGACAATTTTCTCAAATTGACAAACTTTTTATTTTCCTTTCACACATTTTTTTCTTATTGACGTGGAGAGAACTTCTTGTTTATCAACATTGATGCTGATTCAGAATCAAAATGTTTATATTCAATGCTTTTTTCACAAGGAATGATCATTTTTTATTTTTTCAATGTAAAAACATACTTTGAATAATACACAACTTGCATTTCACAGAAGTTACTTTATTACCACAAAAGTCCCCAAAACATTGCTTACTTTCTCCATTATTAACAATCTACATAGTTCCCATAAAATATTTTACATGAACCTGCCCTCAACTAAATACATAAGCCAATAGATTTTAAACCTAATGCTTCTGCTTCTGCTTCTGTGAGTATTAGGTTTTTGCATAATGATTGGTTGTTGATTGGTTGTTGCATGTGTAAATAGAACGAAAACTGAAAACACAAAAGATTAATGAAAGTGGGTGTCTGAAAAGAAAATCAAAAGCAGAGAAAGCCAAACTTAATAGACTGTTATTTTAAAGAAAATGAGATTGTGCAAAATCGAGGTGAGGGGGGTGATATCAGCGCTGATGAAGCCGTCGCTGACAACACCAGTTCAGTAGCAGCCACAGATTTTGCTGCAGCTGGAGTGCTAGTGTAGCAGAGCTCGAAAGATGTGAGTTAATCACACGAGCGTCCGCTGCAGAAAGTGACGTAGATAAGAATACGATTAGTTCCCCTGGCTGGGGACTCGGGTCTTTAGCTCAGCGGGCTAATCGTGTCTCTTGTGTCCTTGGGATCCTCAGTTCGAAACTCCGTCAGAAGCAACTCCTTTACACTAGCTTCAACAAGGGAGCTAGCTAGCATTGACATTGACAGTGAACAGTGGGAGTCAGATCTGGATGAACCTGAAAATGCTAGCTAGCTACCTAACAAGTGAACGAAGGCAGTTAAATAGGCCTGAACATTTGTACTGTTTTTAAAAAAAATTTAATTGGATTTTTCCCTGTTTTCTCCCAATTTAGTAGCCAATTATTGTTACGTCTCCGTCCCGTCCTGTCCACCTCCCTTGTGTTTCCTGACAGTTTTTCCCTTGTTCCTGTCTCGGTTTTCCTTTTCTCCCTTGTGATTGTTGTTAATTGTTTTATTATTTTCAATTATCCCGTTATCATTCCCTCGTTACCACTCATCATGTTCACCTGTTGCCTATTCCGGCACACCAGCCTCCCATCAAGTTCATCAGCCCTGCAGAGTATATGTACCCTGGTTTCCCCTTCATTCGGTGTCAGTTCGTTGTGTGTGTTTTCCCTGCCTGGCTCCTTCCCCGTTGGTATCCAGTAGTTTTTGTCCTGCCTGTCCTGCCTGTCCTGCCTGTCCTGCCTGTCCTGCCTGTCCTGCCTGTCCTGCCTGTCCTGCCTGTCCTGCCTGTCCTGCCGCGTGCCCTCGGACCAGCCAGCTCCCTGCCCTGCCTCCAAGCCAGCTTCCCTACGTGCTTGCCTTCGTCTGCCCTTACCTGTGTTCCCCTGTTCCAGTCCTTGTGTGTATTTATTTATTAAATACCCTCACCTATATCATCCTGTGTCATCGTCCTGCGCTTGGGTCCAACCTGCATTCACCTGCGTATCCAATACGTAACAGAACGAACTGACACCATCATGGACCCAGCAGTCGATGACAGTTTCCTCAAGATTTTAGCAGAGATCAATGCCAACATATCTCAGTTGGGGAAGCATCTGGACCTTAGTAAGCAACACCGATCTTCCCCGGAAACCCTGCCTAACTCTCCTTGCTTGGAATCGCAGGCCTCCCTGTGGGTCCCTCCTCGCTGGCTCCTGCCGGCCTCCCTGGGGACCGCTCGCCACTCGCTCATGCCGGCCTCTGAGGGTCCATCGCTGCTTGCTGTGGCCGGCCTCGCCGAGGGCCCATCGCCTGAGGCCTCCTCGCCGCTGACTCCTGCCACCCTCCTTGGGAGCCCATGGCGCCCTGCTGTCACCGGCCTCTCCAAGGGCCCCTCCTTGCCTGGCTTCGCAGGCCTCCCCGAGGGCCCAATGCGCCCTGTCTTCGCAGGCCTCCCCGAGGGCCCAATGCGCCCTGTCTTCGCAGGCCTCCCCGAGGGCCCAAGGCGCCCTGTCTTCGCAGGCCTCCCCGAGGCCCAACGCGCCCTGTCTTCGCAGGCCTCCCGAGGGCCCAACGCGCCTGTCTTCGCAGGCCTCCCGAGGGCCCAACGCGCCCTGTCTCCGCAGGCCTCCCGAGGGCCCAACGCGCCCTGTCTTTGCAGGCCTCCCGAGGGGCCCAACGCGCCCTGTCTTCGCAGGCCTCCCGAGGGCCCAACGCGCCCTGTCTTCGCAGGCCTCCCGAGGGCCCAACGCGCCCTGTCTCGCAGGCCTCCCCGAGGCCCACGCGCCCTGTCTTCGCAGGCCTCCCCCGAGGGCCCAACGCGCCCTGGGTCTTCGCAGGCCTCCCGAGGCCCAATGCGCCCTGTTCGCAGGCCTCCCGAGGGCCCAACGCGCCCTGCCTTCGCCGGCCTCCCGAGGCCCAACGCCCTGCCGCCGCGGGCCTCCCGAGGGCCTCTCCTTGCCTGGCGTCGCAGGCCTCCCGAGGGCCTCGCCTTGCCTGGCGTCGCGGGTCTCCCGAGGGCCCAACGCCCTGCTGCCGCGGGCCTCCACGAGGCCAACGCCCCCTGCTGCCGGCTCCACGAGGGCCCGCCCCCTGCTGCCGCGGGCCTCACGAGGCCCAACGCCCCCTGCCGCGGGCCTCCACGAGGGCCCAACGCCCCCTGCTGCCGCCTCCCCCCCGGGCCCAACGCCCCCTGCTGCCGCGGGCCTCCACGAGGCCCAACGCCCCCTGCTGCCCGGGGCCTCACGAGGGCCCAACGCCCCCTGCTGCCGCGGGGCCTCTACGAGGGCCCAACGCCCCCTGCTGCCGCCGGCCTCCCGAGGGCCCACCGCGCCCTGCTGCCGCCGGCCTCCCGAGGCCCCACCGCGCCTGCTGCCGCCCGGCCTCCCCGAGGCCCACTGGGGCCCGGTCCTCAAGCGACACTTTTGTCCTCGGTGCCTCCAGCCATTCCCCCACCCGCCCGGGTCATCTGGGATCCCTTCCTCATCCGGGATTTTCATCGGGAGGATCCCGATAGGCCTGGTGGGTCGCCAGGAGGCTCCCGTTGGGGGTACTGTTACGTCTCTCCGTCCCGTCCTGTCCACCTCCCTTGTGTTTCCTGACAGTTTTTCCCTTGTTCCTGTCTCGGTTTTCCTTTTCTCCCTTGTGATTGTTGTTAATTGTTTTATTATTTTCAATTATCCCGTTATCATTCCCTCGTTACCACTCATCATGTTCACCTGTTGCCTATTCCGCACACCAGCCTCCCATCAAGTTCATCAGCCCTGCAGAGTATATGTACCCTGGTTTCCCTTCATTCGGTGTCAGTTCGTTGTGTGTGTTTTCCCTGCCTGGCTCCTTCCCCGTTGGTATCCAGTAGTTTTTTGTCCTGCCTGTCCTGCCTGTCCTCCTGCCTGTCCTGCCTGTCCTGCCTGTCCTGCCTGTCCTGCCTGTCCTGCCTGTCCTGCCTGTCCTGCCTGTCCTGCCTGTGCCCGGACCAGCCAGCTCCCTGCCCTGCCTCCAAGCCAGCTTCCCTACGTGCTTGCCTTCGTCTGCCCTTACCTGTGTTCCCCTGTTCCAGTCCTTGTGTGTATTTATTTATTAAATACCCTCACCTATATCATCCTGTGTCATCGTCCTGCGCTTGGGTCCAACCTGCATTCACCTGCGTATCCAATACGTAACAGAACGAACTGACACCATCATGGACCCAGCAGTCGATGACAGTTTCCTCAAGATTTTAGCAGAGATCAATGCCAACATATCTCAGTTGGGGAAGCATCTGGACCTTAGTAAGCAACACCCGATCTTCCCCGGAAACCCTGCCTAACTCTCCTTGCTTGGAATCGCAGGCCTCCCTGTGGGTCCCTCCCCTCGCTGGCTCCTGCCGGCCTCCCTGGGACCGCCGCCACTCGCTCATGCCGGCCTCTGAGGGTCCATCGCTGCTTGCTGTGGCCGGCTCCTCGCCGAGGGCCCATCGCCTGAGGCCTCCTCGCCGCTGACTCCTGCCACCCTCCTTGGGAGCCCATGGCGCCCTGCTGTCACCGGCCTCTCCAAGGGCCCCTCCTTGCCTGGCTTCGCAGGCCTCCCGAGGGCCCAATGCGCCCTGTCTTGGCCTCCCGAGGCCCAATGCGCCCTGTCTTCGCAGGCCTCCCGAGGGCCCAAGGCGCCCTGTCTTCGCAGGCCTCCCGAGGGGGCCCAACGCGCCCTGTCTTCGCAGGCCTCCCGAGGGCCCAACGCGCCCTGTCTCGCAGGCCTCCCGAGGGCCCAACGCGCCTGTCTTCGCAGGCCTCCCGAGGGCCCAACGCGCCTGTCTTTGCAGGCCTCCCGAGGGCCCAACGCGCCCTGTCTTCGCAGGCCTCCCGAGGGCCCAACGCCCTGTCTTCGCAGGCCTCCCGAGGGCCCAACGCGCCCTGTCTTCGCAGGCCTCCCCGAGGGCCCAACGCGCCTGTCTTCGCAGGCCTCCCGAGGGGCCAACGCGCCCTGTCTTCGCAGGCCTCCCGAGGGCCCACGCGCCCTGTCTTCGCAGGCCTCCCCGAGGGCCCAACGCGCCCTGCCTCCTCGCCCAACGGCCTCCCGCAGGCCTCCCCGAGCCTGCCGCCGGGCCTCCCCGAGGGCCTCGCCTTGCCTTGCCTGGCGTCGCAGGCCTCTCCCGAGGGCCTCCACGAGCCTTCGCCTGGCGTCGCGGGTCTCCCGAGGGCCCAACGCCCCCTGCTGCCGCGGGCCTCACGAGGGCCCAACGCCCCCTGCTGCCGCGGGCCTCCACGAGGGCCCAACGCCCTGCTGCCGCGGGCCTCCACGAGGGCCCAACGCCCCCTGCTGCCGCTGGCCTCCACGAGGGCCAACGCCCCTGCTGCCGCCGGCCTCCCGAGGGCCCAACGCCCCCTGCTGCCGCTGGCCTCCACGAGGGCCCAACGCCCCCTGCTGCCGCGGCCTCCACGAGGCCCCGCCCGCTGCCGCTGGGCTGCCGAGGGGCCAACGCCCCCTGCTGCCGCCGGCCCCGAGGCCCCACCGCCGGCCTCCCCGAGGGCCCACCGCGCCCTGCTGCCGCCGGCCTCCCGAGGGCCCACTGGGGCCCGTCCCTCAAGCGACACTTTTGTCCTCGTGCCCTCCAGCCATTCCCCCCACCCGCCCGGGTCATCTGGGATCCCTTCCTCATCCGGGATTTTCATCGGGAGGATCCCGATAGGCCTGGTGGGTCGCCAGGAGGCTCCCTGTTGGGGGGGTACTGTTACGCTCTCCGTCCCCGTCCTGTCCACCTCCTTGTGTTTCCTGACAGTTTTTCCCTTGTTCCTGTCTCGGTTTTCCTTTTCTCCCTTGTGATTGTTGTTAATTGTTTTATTATTTTCAATTATCCCGTTATCATTCCCTCGTTACCACTCATCATGTTCACCTGTTGCCTATTCCGGCACACCAGCCTCCCATCAAGTTCATCAGCCCTGCAGAGTATATGTACCCTGGTTTCCCCTTCATTCGGTGTCAGTTCGTTGTGTGTGTTTTCCCTGCCTGGCTCCTTCCCCGTTGGTATCCAGTAGTTTTTTGTCCTGCTTGTCCTGCCTGTCCTGCCTGTCCTGCCTGTCCTGCCTGTCCTGCCTGTCCTGCCTGTCCTGCCTGTCCTGCCTGTCCTGCCTGTCCTGCCTGTCCTGCCTGTCCTGCCTGTCCTGCCGCGTGCCCTCGGACCATCCAGCTCCCTGCCCTGCCTCCAAGCCAGCTTCCCTACGTGCTTGCCTTCGTCTGCCCTTACCTGTGTTCCCCTGTTCCAGTCCTTGTGTGTATTTATTTATTAAATACCCTCACCTATATCATCCTGTGTCATCGTCCTGCGCTTGGGTCCAACCTGCATTCACCTGCGTATCCAATACGTAACAAATTATACCCTCTTTTTGTCAACTATTCCCCCCGCTCCATGAATTGTGAGCTCGCTGCCATAGTCCTGAGACCGGCAGTGACAAAGGCAATGCACCGCCTCCTCAGAGCTCGCCAAGCCGTCAACTGTAACTCCAGCACACATAGAGCCACTCTTATACGCAGTGAGCTCATATCGGCTTTGCTCCCCCCTCCCTGGGGCAGACAGCTAATTGCCGCCCCCTTGCAGCACTCCCGGTTAGAGCCGGACTGGCACAGCTGGGGAATCGGACCCCGGCCACAGCGGGCAACCTGCATTCCGGTTGAATGCCTTTACCATTACACCACCCAGGAGGCCCTGAAAGCAGATAATTTTTGACATTGATAATTGTAAACATTGAGTTAACATTTACATTTTAGGCATTTAGCAGACACTCTTATCCAGAGCAACTTACTCAGTTTACATTTCTTTACATACATTTATAAAGCTGGATATTTTACTGAAGCAAATCAGGTTAAGTACCTTGCCCAAGGCTGCAACAGCAGTGCCCCACCTGGGAATCGAACCTGCAACCTCTGAGTTACAAGCCCAGCTCCCTAACCATTACACTACACTGCCAGCCCTGTTTCTCTCTGTTTGTGGGTGGTGGATAGGTTTGTGCCCAGTGCCTTAGATTTATTAAATCAGCCCTTTCTTCTTTGGGTAACCACCAATGTTTTCCCCCATGGTGGATGTGGTTATGATGTTTCACAGAAGCGCCCAGATTTGCCAACTGTACCTATTCAGCAGGAATATGATATTGTACCTGATATTGACCTCAGTGACCTCCCACATGGATTTACATATTTTCTTTTTACACTTTTGAACTATTTATTTGACAAAAAAATGACTTTCACTATTTACAAGCTTGTATATTTCATGTAACAAGTTAATGTTCTGACATGCAAATAGACAATAAAATGGCAATTAACAAATATAGCTGCTAAAATAACCATCTATATTTTTTTAACTGGAAGTTTAAAGTTTTTAGTTTTGTGTATTTTTTTTTCGGATTAGTTTTAACAATTACAATTTGTCCTTTTCCCTATGTGCAGTTGTGAAGCTATTAGATCCAAAATAGATGTTAGGTGACATGTCACATGAAACTAGCTGAAAAACAGTAGGTGAACCAGGTGGCAAAATGGCCATGGAGAATGGGAATGTTAGAACTACACTGAGTGAGTAAAAAGTCAATAAATATATTTGGGCTGTTAGGAGATCTAGGAGAACCGGTGTGAATTGGGCTTAGGTGTGTGGATGGGGCAAATACCAATTTCACGATTCACTGTTTACAAAAACAGATTTATAACTCTGGTGTATAGATGCCTGAAACTGCCTGCCTGGAATCTAAAAATATGCTTAAATCTTTATTTCCTGTCACCTTATCAATGGGGATTTTTAAAATGTTATCCCCACTCTTTCCACATACAGGAGACTGATGTCGTGGAATAATTTCTGATTTCAATAATCTGTTATTTCAAATGGAAACCCAGTCCCAACAGCAAGCCAAAAATTCTATTTAGAATTACCATGGGTGCTACATCTCATTAAAACACCTAAAAATGAGTATAATACAGGCATGTCTCAAATTTCGATGTAGAAAATCACTGCTTGTTTGCTCGCTGTGCTCCACTCTCCACCCTCTTAAGAAACCAAGACATGGCTGGCGTGTTCGATTTTAACAGTAATACCGTAGCAGCGTTGGGTGATGTCCTTTTATTCATAACATCAATGGCATGCAAATCAGGAATGCGACGTCCGGGGTCGGCATTTCCATCTTTGGCGGTAAATGCCAAAGCGGCTGGAAAACCTCCCGATGGATCGCTTTCATGCATCGCTAAACAACTGTATCTGTGCTTCCGTCGGGTTCAGCTTCACAATAAACTTTTATGCTTATACCCCTCTGTCTGGGGATGCGGTGCCTTTCTCCTTGTAGACCCTTTCTTTTAATTTGTTTCAGATTTTTTCATGTTTTTCTCCCAATTTACTGGCCAATTATACCCTGTATTTATTTCGGGGGAAGCTAATTCCCAGAGAGTGGCGATCTCTGCCTCCTCCCAGACGGAACACGCTCAGCCACTTTCTGGAGGCACCCTTTTGGGCTTCTCGGCGAATTCGTGTCGGCTCATCCTCCCCCCGACCCCCTGGGGCAGACAGCCAAACGCCGGCCCCGATCTGGGCTCCCGGCCAGGGCCGGTCCGGCACAGTCAGGTTTTGAACTGCGATCGCAATAGGCAGCTCACACTCGCAAAGCACCAGTCAATGCAAGTGCGTTAGACCGCTATGCTATCCGAGGCCACTTACACCCTTGTTTTTACCACGCCGGTGGCAGGCGTCTCTACTGATCTTTGTAAGTGCCTATGTAAACATAATAAATGTTGGATGACCAAAGCCCAGAAACACACACCACATTCAGTGCAGGTGGGACACATTTCTGACAATGGGATTAGTCGCAGAATTGAGTGTAGGTCTTTGTCATTTCAGGTATGCAGATATGTGGTGCACATAAAACAGAGAGGGTGGTCGCCATGCTATCTTCTATCCTCCCGCGCTGAATTTGTAATCGCAGAACACTCACTGTGCTGTACAGTGCATGACCTGAATTGATGTGCTACACCACGGTCTACCTGAGGCTGAGGTACACACACACATTGGACCATGTAATAGTAGCATTTCATGTGCGCATAAGTATACAGATGATATTGAAGTAGGGCTACTAAATTGTATATTTTATGCTTGTTTATGGCTGCAGTGAAATATATTACAGCACTTTCGGTGACAGCAGAAACATCCCAGGCGGTCTGGAGAGGGTGAATGAAAGTGCAGTTCAGAAATTCTGTAACTTCAATAACTGCATAGCTGGACAACATGCTTCCTATCCAACATCTGAAGAATCTGCCCAATCCTCGCCATCTGCTGTGCCAGCTGTTGGCCCAGGCCTTGGTGCTCTCTCGCTTGGACTACCGCAACCCCCCTTATGGCTGTCATTACTGCAAATACAATAGACGCTTCCAATTCATCCACAACTCTGTGGCTCAACAAGTCTTCTCACTCTCCATCAGTGACGGCCCGTCAATTGAGGCAACGAGGCTTAGCCTCCGTCATCAATAGAGTTTAAATTATTTTTCATTCTTATTAATTGCATTAATACAATTTGTGTTGCTCAGCGAGATCGCAGCATTTCAGTTTGTATTCCACACTGGTTTCTCCCAGACTGGTCAGGAAGCTTGAACATGTGTCCTAAAGTCAAGCATCCGTTGTTCCGATTGCTTAGGCATGCATAGAGCTTTCGGGCTCCGGGTGTCTATACCTCTCAGTTCCATTCGTACACAGTGGCACTTTTTCACGTTATGAACATCGCGAGCATTGCCGAAAATCTATTCATTTTCACAGCCATAACCCCGCCCTTCATGTGTGCCAGTCTGCCACCAAGTTCAGACTGAATTAAAATTATGAATTATGAATAAATTGGGAGTTGATGTCTTTGTAGTATACGTTTAAGTAACGTTATTCATTACCGAAAGTTCACTTACGATAGAGCTTGTCAGCCTGCTATTTGTGGTTGCTGACGTTTGCTAGTTAGCTAGCAGGCTAACTAACTAGTAGCTAGCTAAGCTTAGTAGTGTTAATCAGCTAGCCATTTAGCATTTAATTTGGTTTGTTCTAAAGAGGGAGGGGCTTGTTAGGAGTCAACTTGGGGGTGATTCATTGTAGCATTAATTTCATATTGTACAATATTTTATTTTTATCTTAGCTAATATTAGTTTACCACATGTGTTGCCGTGCTAGTTATCTAGCAGAATTTTATTTAGTTGAGAACAGTTATTCCAGTTATTTGAGAACAGGCTATTTCAGTTTGTAGTTTCAGCTTAAGTAACATGACACATGACACAACTGTAGCTTTCATATACTGTACATATTTCACTGAACTGAATTGAACAGTTAGCTAGTTGACATTATGTGGTCCATATTATATAGTTCTGTCTATTCCAGTAATTAAGTAATTAAGTAACTTCATTAATTGTAGCACAGTTGTACAATGGAATGTATTGAATATTTTGACTATTTGTAATAAATGTATGGTTATTACTGTTGTGACTATTTGTAATTATGATATCATTATGATTATTAGTGGTAGTAGTAGCAGTTGTAGTAATTGTAGTGGTGTAAAAATAGTAATGTCAATATTTATTTTTAAAATGACTTAATTAGCTAGTTGAACGACATGTACTACTACTACTACTACTACTACTGCTACTAATAATAATATAAATGATTGTATCAATATAAATATGATTATTATTCTTGTATAATAATAAAGATCTGGGCTTGTGACCAGTCATTTACCATAGCTTCACAAGGTACTTAACCTGCTTTGTTTCAGAAACCATCCAATGCCAATATAATGGGTCAGTTGTACGCTAATTAATTGTCTCTGGATATAGGCGTCAGGCAAGCAAATACATAATGACAACACACATCATTCATGACCCTTTCATATTATGCATGGGACAAGTCTAGGCACATAATTAGAATAAGGCTAGATAATATTCAGAAACAAATTACTTCGTGTAATGAACGGGGTTATGGATGTTTAAGTATATATTTTGTATAGTTTTCCGATTATCTGGAAACACAGGATTTGAGTGTATTCAAAGGTGCAGGGCGACGGATCACTTATCATCCTCTCGAATTATCATTATTGGGCAGTTGAGAGCGATGGGTAGATTTTTGTGATACATTTCCCCTACTCCTCCCTTTCCATTGTTGAGCCCGACACGGAGAGAAGGGGACACTCTTGTCAGAAAGACTCATCATTCGGTGCGATGGGCCAGGCTATAAACATTCAGCTGCCGCAGCACCCCTGTCCCTCTCCCTCCCTCTCTTCCTGTCGTGCAGTAGTGGGGACAGCTTAGTCCTGGCTCGATTAGTCAAATGCTTTCTTCAGGAGTGGATCATTTCAGATACTCTGGCTCCATACCACGTCTGAGACCCGCTTTCTCCTTACACTGAAGAATTGGGGCAGAAACCTCTTCTTGGCTGAGAGAGAGAGAGAGAGAGAGAGAGAGAGAGAGAGAGAGAGAGAGAGAGAGAGAGAGAGAGAGAGAGAGAGAGAGAGAGAGGAGAGAGAGGGAGAGAGAGAGAGAGAGATAGAGAGCGAGAAAGCGAGAAAACGAAACGACGGGATTCGTGAAAAAGGCACCTGCAGTTTGAAGATATACTGGATTATTAGACTGGACTTCAGAAGAAGGGGTAATAAACCCAAGAAAGGAACATTAAAGACTCGAGAATGGGAGGGGGTCCGCTAACGATATCATTTAATACAGTGGCGCACGACGCACCCAAACGTGTGCAAACAGAAGAGCTCTTGAATTTAAAAATCCACCACGATAAGGGCGCTGTGTGCCTGTAACTGCTAGGGGTCGGAGCGCGGAGCCGCGCGACTGGTAACTGCTCGCTCGCGCCTGGGCAAAACCTATTCACTAGTCATAGTGATGATAACATTAGTCTATTAGGCTACTTTTGTTACCACGATTGTACAAAATACAGATATGGATTTATCGGATGCATGCGTTGGAACGTATGTGTAATTGCGCATTTAGTCGAAGTGCGTCGGGTGGCGGTTGAGTCGGCGTATGGAGACGCTCCTGTTGCATTCCGCCAAGGTCCTGCGTAACCACAAACTTCTGTAGCGAAACTGGAATATTAGCTATTTTCAATCTCTGTAAAGCAAGCTCACTATGTAGCCCGTTCTGTTTATTTGCCGTCTACAATATTCAGTAGGGTGATTATCAAAAGACCGCACGGCAGTTGAAGGGTGAGCTCAACTCTCTGTGAATTAAGGTTGTGTTAAACGTTGTGAACCGTGGTCCTGGTGCTCTGTTGCCACGACTCGAAGCCCACTGGCTCAGGAAAATAATCTATGTGCTTAGTCCGGCTAATGAGCCCGTAATTTAAAATGTCAGGTTTGAAACTACTGAGGGTTAAAGTTTTTTTAATATTCTGTTCCATATTTTCGTCTAGTTATTTTCCCCTGTGTATGTTTTTATTTATGTCATGCTTCGTCTAGCAGTTAACATCCCATGTATGTTTAAAATGGGCACGGTTCAGTGGTTACATTTAATAGGTTCAGTGGTTAAATTTGAATGCACACATTAATTTCTGAAGTATTGATCTTGTCTTGACAAGTCAGATTCAGATCCGTGTGCAATTTGAATGTATGTTCAATCTGTTATTTTTGTCGACGTAATGCACTGCAAGGATTCCCTTGGAAAAACTTGATAAACCCCTTTATTAAATGTGGTTCGCTAGACTCATTTTGCACCACAAGATACATCGAAATAATTTAGGTAACACTGGTAACATTTATGCTACATCATTGGCGTTTAGGGAACCTAAAATAAATTCGCCAACGTTTTCAGAGGAGAGGGCTCGATTCAATATTCCACAAACAGTCTACGTATCAACTTTATGTGGGCTATCGTGAGCTATTATGTTCATTACCTTTACCTGTTTGCAAGAATCTTTTTTTTAAACCCACGACTGCAGCTATACATTGTAGGCTGCTATATCGCCTTGAACATTATGTAATTCATTACTTGGTTTTCTCTCTGTCTCCGAGGTGACGGCAGGGCTGGTGATGTGAGATGAGTGGATTCGGAGTGTTGTTGGAGCGTTGGAGGAGACCGATCCTGGGAGCGGAGCGCCGACGGGCAGAAGCTACCGGCAGAGAGGAGAAGGCTCACCTTCCGCGCCTGACAAGCCCGGAGCTCGGACTGGCTTCATCCGGCAGCCACGGCTCCTCTACCTGTGGCCACCGTCCTCCTGCGGCTAGTACAGGGATGCATTCATCATCTGTCTCCGTGTAATCTGGGATGTTACTTCTGACTTCTGGCGAGGACTGTTTCTAAGAGCATTGATCCTGCCATAAACAACATTAACACTGTAGGTTTATGGCTATTTTGTTCTGAACTGCAGTTAACCCAAAAAATAACGGTGGGGGGGTTTTTGGTTCGTTTTTTTCGGCGAGACGTGCTGCGTATTTTCTGCTCTAAACAATCTCGAATAAATCGAGCGTTTCGGGGAAAGTGCGTTTCATCAAAAGAGGAAGACAGCGAAAACGGGACCATTTTACAGTAACTACCTTTGTCGTGTTTACTTTTTTTCTGTTACCTTTTCGTTATATTCTTCAAGATCTTTTTTCGATTAGCTTTTTTTTTAGGGTGTTTACTAAATGGATGCTAATGAGCGAGCAGGACACTTGTCCCCCTGTTGAACGGAATGGTATTGTGCATCCCCTCGATAACTTCTGATCTCCAGCTTGATTAGTGTTTATATATAGATACATATCCACTTCACCTTTGCCTCGAAGGGGTTTTACCCCAACGGCTAAGCAGCGAGGGAGCTGCAGGATCATTCACCGGGACTGAGGAGAATGCAGGCCGGGATGAGGACGCTATGTGCGGGTAGTGGTGCGTCACTCTGCTGTCTGCTTCTGCTGTGGGTGATATACTCCCACCTTCTGAGAGAAGGCAAGTAGCTCCGGCCGTTTTTAATGTTAAGCTATAGTACATTTGGGGGCGTGGGTGGGTTGGGGGTATTGTACTCGGGTAAAGTCCTGGAAACTGACCATCTCACCGCTAAATTCGTTGTCTCTTTTTGTTTTTGACTTTGTTGCTGCAGTGAATTGCTTGTCTCGCATGTTCATTTGCACGTATGAACTTGGTAAATGGCAGTGCGAGATTGTTATATGCTTTGGTAAAGTTGAATTTCCCTAGGTTAAAAGGGTAACCAGCCGATCAAGTTAATACACTGTGTTAACGCTGTGCCATTAGACTAATTGGAGGGCGCACTTTACCCCGTGTGTGCTGCAGTTTCACTCCTCCATGAGACAGGGGTGTCGAAAGGACTAAGCTACTATTTTTTATATATTTTTTCCTTCAAAGGGTCGAGACCTACCACCTCTGTCCCTTGTCATTAAGTATTTTTACCCGTCAATTTAACAGATTTGGTGAACTAGCCTGCTACCTGATAAAAAATAAGTCTACAAATAATTCAAACCACAAGGCAAAGGCCAAGATGTTTGTCATTTTGGGCAGAGGGATATAAGGACATCATTACTCTAGAATTTAACTGTCTTGGTGACTTCGCTGAGCATTAAGAAAGGCGTACTATTTCGGTAAACATTCATTTGTTTAACAACAAAGTTACGAAATTCTAATGATATATTATCAAACACACACACACAAATGTAGAGCACCAAACATAATATTACGGATGCCTCCTGAGTGCCTACAGTGGAGATGTCGGGTTGTCATTACTGGGGGGGTTGGGGGCGCTCATAGCGGCAGTGCACTGCTGCGGAGCGAGATCGCAATAGAGCGAGGAAGCAGCACATGGGTAGTGGAGCAGATTTATATGGACGGGTCCCTAACTGCGGCAAGGAATTCGAGGTGCTACTGTATGACAGCAGAGCGATACGCCGCGAGGACCATTTCCCCGCAATTGCATATTTCCTTATGGGCCGACTCACTGACGTGTCTCCCCAAGAACCGTCACAACGCAGTGTGCAATGTGATTTGTGTAATCCAAGTGAACGCAAAGCGCAGTGTCGGTCTGTCTCCACTGCAGCACTGGTTAAGTAATACCCACTTATGAGCCTAAACGACTCTTACAATAAAACAGTATCTCGACCATTTCGCTCTGAGCGTCACCCCACCACCCCCCCACCCCCACTGCGCACCACAGCTCACGGAACTTGTAGGTGCTGACGGCAGACTACTGTGCCGACAAAATCCAGTTTTGAAAGCTCACGTCAGACGAGGCTTCCTCAAAGGAATACCCGAATCTCCTCTCTCCGTCTCGGTGTACAACAGGCGGGTGCCAGCTCTCTAATGACAATATACTGTCCATGCACAGTACACCCTGGCACCCAAAGGAACGCATCCCTCATTCTGACAATGTGCGTTTGGGACTCAGTCAGAAGCTGGCACATGCTGCTCGCTTTATGGTTGCCACTGGTAAACATTCCCCCCCAACCAGTTTCAGGTGCCCTTGCTGTACACTATGTGGTGCACTTTTGGCCGTGTGAATCGAGGTACTGAGGCAGTATGAGAGGCTCTGAGGGATATGGAACCTCTTGTGTAGGTCCCTTATTGTGGAGGAAGAGCCGCTAAGTGGAGTTAGGAGGAACACTAGTAAGCCATTATTGGTGGAGACTTGGTGTGGATTTTGTTTTCTTTGGTGAGGTGGGATTAGGGCTGGGCTGGGCTGACTGTGTTTTCATTGGTGAAACATTGGTTACTGCAGATGATAATTTAAATGAACATATTTTAATATGTACCCATGCTGCACACTGGAAAAGTCCTATATATCAAACTGCAATATACTTACAGTACGTGTGTGAGAGAGAGAGAGAGAGAGAGAGAGAGAGAGAGAGAGAGAGAGAGAGAGAGAGAGAGAGAGAGATAGAAACTGAATATTTTAAGGAAGCAAGGAAAGGAAGATTAGAATACTTTAATAAGCAAGCCATCAAAGAGTTGGTAAGGCAGTCTTTGATAATGGAATTCATATCTCCCTTAATTACCATACATTGTTTTCACACCTTGTGTCTGTGGTAGGCATTTTCTGCTGGTATTTTTACCGACCTTTCTACTGGCCTGTGTTAAAGCATTTCACTTTTTCATCTTTTCTTGTTTCTTTTTTTGGTGCTGGGCTGAAATTTCCAGTACAAATAGCTAAATCAACACCTTTAAGCTTTTCACTTTTATTTTCCTCATCTTTCGAAAATTGCGTACAGAAACTGCAATTACAGAGCGATTTTAAGGGCGAGCGCTGAGCTGCCTTTGAGAAACACAAGTGCCCGGCATTTGGTTGTGTTCGGATCTGGGTCAGGAAGAAAGAACTTGGCGTTGGTTGTGTTGAAAAGTACTGGGGAAAGGTCAAGCGCAGACAGACAGGGAAGTCTCGGGACTCGAGCCTCTCTGTGAAAGGGCGCCGGTCAGCGAGCGGCCTCGGCGTCTCCCCAAAAGACCCGTTCCTGAAGGTGCTGTGCTGGGTTAGAGGTGATGCATCAGTGTGGGAGCAGCAGAGAAGATATGATGAGTGCTGAGTGCTTGCCGTAGGGTAGAGAGAAGCTGTAGCCAGCTAACACCCGAGCAGTCCAAAGTGTTCCCCAGGCGCTTCTCTCTATTTCGGGTTAGCGAGAAGGATGACCCCCCCCGGCTCTCTGGCTGACTAAGAGGATCGCCTTTGCGGGTCGGCGTAGACTAGTGCACCGTGACTGTTGGCGTGGACGGGTGCGATTTGAGAATCCCTCCTTTTGTGCTTTGTATTTAGATTATAATTATCGAAGCCCTTTCCCTCCTCGACTGTGTGCCACCATGAAAGAACAACATCGCAGTGTGTTGGGCGCCTGTGTTTGTGTGGGGCGCGCGAGGCCAACATCGCAGTGTGTTGGGCGCCTGTGTTTGTGTGGGGCGCGCGAGGCCAACATCGCAGTGTGTTGGGCGCCTGTGTTTGTGCGGTGCGTGTGAGGCGCACACACAGTACCCGCTGGCAGCAGAGCTCGTGCGGTGGTTTAATCAAGTCTGCAGTGAGCCGGCCTTATGGCGGAATGATGATTGCACTGAAAGCGCCCTGGAAAACGTCTTGGATCCAGCGCCGTAAAACACTGATCGATTTATCGAGCCGTCGACCCCGTGTCAGTTCACCACTGTGAGCCACTTACAGAGAGCCCCCAGGACAAGACCTCAGCCTTGACCCAAGCAAAACAGTGACCCTCTCACTAACAACTCATCTGGTCCTGGGGCCTGATGGCTTTTTTAACAGTGCAAAGGAGGCCTGTTAAACGGTCATGTCCCGCGCGTGGCTAATTGATTCGATTGGGAAGAATGTTTGTGCGTCTGTCCTGGAGGAAGGTTAGCGGTCGGCCAGCTGTAGCGCCTGGGCTTCTACATCCGTGATTTCATCACCGTGCCTCTTAGGTCTTTTCGTTCAATTCCATTACCGCGCCTCGGCCTCGGCCATCCTAGCTAAAGTCATTGCAGCATCTCTGCCGTTGTGAACACAGCACTGATACCTCCAGGGCCATACACAACTCTAATTCAGGGTTAATAGGCAAGGGAAAATGCTAAGCAAGGCTAGACTAGATTATCTTGCCAGAATGTACTCAAAACTAATATGTATCAACCGTTTTACCCGTTTTGGATGGTAACTAGCATATGGAAGCCTCACATGTTCAGGCGAGGAGTATGATCAAAGTCTGGGATTTTATTTGCTGGTGATGCATCTGTCATAAAGCAAAGATACCATTGTTGGAGGACTTTTTAACAGGGATTAATGGGAACATTGCCATCAACCTTCCAAAACCGAAACATCAAGGAAATAAGCCCTGGCCAGCCATTCAGGATTGATTTCTTCGAAGATAAGCCTGCCAATAAAATATATCTATTGTGTAGGTTTTATTTAATGTGGGTGTCATAGCCAACAAGGAACTTCCCTGAGTACACAGATGCATCCATATGCTGTAACTTGGAAAGCATTTCTGACATAAACCTCCAAAAATACATTATAACATGCCATTCCCCAAAACACGTGCACAAATGTACCTAACACACCCAGCGAACATCATCAGAAATGTTCATTTTAAAGCAAAAATAAGGAGCAAAATTGTGGCTGTATGTTCAGATTTGTTTGCTGGTGACCTAAATTTGTAGCGCATGAAAACAATATTTCACAAATATAAGCCTACATTAAAGGCATAGATCTCCCTGTCCAAGAGGGGTATTTTAGCAATTAAAAATCTAATGTAAGAAAAATAAATCTGTTGAAAAGGATCCATCATCTTTTCGCGCATGTGTGTATACTTGTATACACCGGGAATCATAGCTATTAAAGTCCCTTTTCCCCGTTACACTTTCTCTCAATCTGTAGCTGAATTTGTCACTCAGTGGTTGACACAAATTCAATTGAACAGATGCGTCTTGTTTGGATGAAACACTTTCCATTTTAACATAGTAGTGGATTTATATTACTCTCATAATTTGTGGTTTTAAGGGTTTGCATCCAGTCTTCCTCTTTTAAGTGGACAGTGGGCAGTAAATATTGTGCCTATTTGTGTGTGTTATAGTTTCCCTATCTAATCTGTGTGCGTGTGTGTGTGTTAAGTGTGTCTGCGTCACCTCAGCTGGCCGCTCTCTTCATCCCCTCCCACCTGCCCCTCCTCTGAAGCTCTGTAACGAGGAAATGTCCTCGGCCCAGTGGCCGTGAATCGTGCGGTGACAGGTCTCCCACAAAGCCGCGCCATCCGTCATGGCGGCGACAGGAAATCAAAGCACAGTTGCCTGTCCGGGCACGCCATTGGGCACCAGCCGTGGCAGATGGATGGCCTGTCACCACTCCCAACGCTGCCTGTTTATTTAACAATAAATTTGGAAATGGCAGGATTTCCACTGTGGCTGTTACAGTCCTGTTCCCCCCACCCCCACCCCCACCCCCACCCACACCCAATAGCCTCTCTGACTGTAGTGGACGTGGGTCAGAGACTAAAACAAAATCGTTAAAGGGTTTGTAGGAGTGAGGAAGGTATATTTACTAACGTTTTCAGGGTTGTGATTACAGTGTGATTGCGGTGCCTCTGTTCAACTGAACTGCCTTGTGCCTGGCCTTTAACTTTGAGATTGCTGGAATCGATCGAGAAGTGATCGATTGAAGAACATGAGAGGTGAAAAAAATGGTATTAACACTTTCTTCAAAATCAACGTTTCTTTGCTCAAAAATCAAGACATCGCATCGCTGTTGGATTTCGAAGAGTTTTAAACCGCAGGAAGGTTAAATGCATCTGATAAAGTACCATGAGTCAGATAAATATTATTCAGCACACTTTTATTATGTGTTAATGCTCTTTATGCGTAGAGGTATGTCCACCCAGTATCGGGTTATATGAAATGCGCATCTTCAAATAATTCAGAAAAAATATTGTAACGATGGCATATCAGAGATGAATTCTTATGAAGCATTTATGTCACACGGTCAGCTGTATTTTTTTTGCCCAGAAGGCCCCACAACTCCCAGGAAGCCCTGCTCTACCACTATAACTGTAACCTAAAATTAGAAGAGTGGGCAGGATGAATCGGAGGGGACAGATGTGCCTATGCTTGAGAGGAGGGTGGGAAAACATGTCGGAGGGAGAAGGAAATTGCCTGAATAGCGAGCAACCACGGGGAATTTGGGGGGCATGTTTATGATAGTGACCTTTGTCATAAATCCGGTCTAAACCACCGCTCCTGCCACAATATGTAATGAAGCTATAAAACAGAAGTAATGTTTATGGAAAAAAAGTGAAAACGTTTTTTAAGAATAAATCCATTTTGACGCACGAATGCTCATATTTCACAACTCCCTTTGGTGTCTGCTGTTTGCTCCCTGGTCGTAGACTGCATACTGTACACATGTCGGAGAGAGACTCATTGGCCATATTACCACTGTAATTATTATATGAAATGTATTGTATTCAGATTGTAATAACATAGGATAACATCCTTCATATCTTGTTATTCTATCAGTGGCTTATTTTTGTCATCATTAAACGTTGTATTTTAGCGCATGCTAAATAAACAACAATGAGGCAGCTAGTTGTAACAGAAAAACTCGGCAGCAGCCATCTTTATTCATACTTGGACAGGATAAAGCTTGGTTTAGACCAATACACTTGGTTTATTTAGAAAGCTTTGGTCTGACCTAGGTTTATTTGAAAGAGAGCAGCTTTACGTTCACACGATGATGGAATGCACCCATTCGGTACACATGTTCCTCCTCATTGTCAGGGTAATAATCGATCATAGGCATGCTGAGGTTACCCTGTTTGTCAGAGGTCACGGCCATCCTTCAGAGAGCCGTTTGCCTGAGGGGTGCAACGAGAGAAGGCAGTGCTAACAACTTGCTCATTATCATTGCCTCGGCGATGATCAAGTCTGGGAGCAATGAAGCGCCCATGTGTTGATGTATTTTATTTTATTTTGTATTTTGTATTTTGTATTTTTTTTCTCCCAATTTTTTCTTAGTATACCTCTCTATACATTATACCCTCTTTTTCATGTCAAGTATCCCCCCCTCGTCTGAGAGCTTGCTCGAGTCCTGAGACCGGTAGTGGGCGATGCATCGCCTCCTCCGAGCCGGCACCCGCCCGGCCGTCACCACAAGGACCACTCATACATGCAGCGAGCTCATATAGGCTTCCCTCCCCCCTCCCTGGGGCGGACAGCCAATTGCCGCCCCCCAGTGGCCCTCCCGGCCAGAGCTGGCGCGACCTGGGGGAGTCGAACCCCCAGTCGCAGTGGGTGACGCCGGACGTTCTTACCGCTACACCACCCGGGAGGCCACGCCCGTGTGTTTATGCGTTCCATCAGCTCCAGTGGGTTCTGCTCTGCTCTGCTCCACCTTTCTCAACTGTAGCTGAAGGAAAGAGAGATGACACGGGGAGTTAGCAACAGCACCCCATGGCCTGCGGGGTGCATTTAACTCCAGCTCTCGTCATAGCTCGTTCCTCTGCGCCTAAGTTCAAACAGACTTTTCTTTGAGTCTCAGTCCCTCGATAATCGAGGGGTGCCTTCAAAACCCACAGCTGTAGGGTGCTACAAATCCAGGTAGCGGCAGCATCGTGCCAGTGGAATCAGAACGCCTTGAACAGCTTACATCAAGGACTGGTGTAGGAGAACAGAATCATACAACTAGAATAATATCAGTGGTGCGTCTCAGCTGCTGTAGTGTTTATTGTACCTGTCTGCAACAGTGGTTTATGTCCGTCTCAGTGGACATGCAATATGCAACAGGAGCAGGATTGTTGTCAGTCTGCATGACAGCTCCCGTTTTGTGTGTGTGATGGTGAAGTAAGAGTCCCAGCTAACAAAATGATGTTACAGCAAATGGAAATTTGTGCAACTTTCTGATGATTCTCACAACATTGAGAAGCAAACCAGATGTGGTTGTATATGTTAAATGTGCAACCTTACATTTACATTTGACATTTTAAGCATTTAGCAGACGCTCTTATCCAGAGCGACTTATAGTTTGTGCAAGAGATCAGTGCAGTAATACAGCGATATACATCGTTGCAGGCAGCTGTATACCATACCTGTAACACTGGGAAGGAAAAGGTTAGTGTTTTTTTTGTTTGTTTGTTTTTTAATGAGGAGTAAGCAGGGATACATATACAAGAAGTATTGAGCAAGTAGGCAGTGGTGATGACAATTGGGTAGATGTACAGAATTCAGTGGTAGCGGAGTCTGAAAAGGTGGGTTATGAGTCTCTTGTGGAAGATCGCAAGTGATTCCGAGGTCATGACCGATCGCGGAAGGTCGTTCCACCACCGAGGGGTCAGGACGGAGAAGAGACGAGACCGCGAGGAGCGGCGCCCAGGCGCCCAGAGGGATGGGACAGTCAGTTTGCCAGAGGAGGCTGAGCGGAGGGGTCTCGCTGGGGTGTAGGGTGTGATGAGTGTCTGGAGGTAAGGGGGAGCAGTTCCTCTAGCCACCTGAAAGGCAAGCACCAGTGATTTGAATCTGATGTGTGCTGCGATGGGGAGCCAGTGCAGAGAGGAGAGTAGAGGGGTGACAACTTTCAACTAGCTATGTCATTCAATTGCTACAATATTTTATATAGCTGTGAAAGAAATCAAAAATCACACTGCATGTTTTTCCATTTGTACAAGAGGATTTAATCAGCTGATGTCCCATGGAATGCTGTCCCAACAGATGCCTTTACTCAAATAACAGTAGGCAGAGCATTAATTCAGGAATTAGCATTTTTATGTTTTTATTTTTTTATTTTCAGTAAACACTGCACTCATTGACTTCCTCTGCATAGAAATGCAAGCCAGCCATAATGTGTAAGCCAGTGTGTAATAATGAATTATTGTCCTCTCATCTTGAAAATGAGGTCAAACAATTCCAATGCCATTGCTTGAACAATTCACATATAAAGAAATGCAGTCCATGTGGAAACATAAGGCAAACATGGCCCCACGTTGTTTACCCATACTTTAATTTCAAGCTAATGCCAGGAATACCATCCTTCCCTTTCCCACTCCCACGAGAACTTGAGAGGGCTATGACACATTCTTCAGTTAGAGTAGTTACCATAGTTACTAATGTCACAGGAGACCGTTGAGCACAAATTGTGCCTAATGCCATGAGCACATGTAATAAGAATATTATTAAAAGGGCACTGAAATTGGCAACAAAAAAAAATACATTTGAGAAATTAGATAGAAGTGTAGAGGTCTGGGGGCCATTTGTAGATGTTGTCACGTAACATTTGAATTCTTTGATCATTCAGCTCCCAATTTTTCCTAGCATCTTGGAGAATAGCAGTTAATTCAGATTACCTGTCTGCAACTTTAGATATGTAATGTGAACTTTGATCATTCAGCATTTTTCCTATCTTGGAGAATTACCTTTTTAATTGGTGGGGGGTCATACAGTTTTGTCATCTTGTAGTAGGCCAGACTGGGGGCTCCTTTCCCCATCTCACATGTGATTGTTCAGTTGATTCCAGAATCATGATGCTGCTCATATTTAATAAATTATTATTTAGAAGAAGGGAACACTATGGCAGGAATTGTAAGATAATTGTAAAGAGTCTATGTAGCCATAATGTTTGAACAGTATTTGTGCCGTAACAAAATGTTGCAGTTGCACTTTGTTGAGAAAGCCCCCACAATTTCATGATGTTGTCAATTGTCAATAGTGTTAGAAAATCAACATCAGGCCAAAGGTTTGCAGCAGAGCAAAGAATACTTTATTGATGACAGTTATCATGGAAATGTAAGAAATGTACAGTATCTGTTTTTGCTTGTTGTCCAAATAAGGAGGAGACTTGTGAGGGAAGCCAGCAATTACTCTAAAAGAGCTACAGAGTTCAGTGGCAGAGAATGGAGTAATAGTGCATCAGTCAACAATATCAAGAGCACTGCATAATGCCGGCTTGTATGGCAGGGTGGCAAGAAAAAAGCCATTACTTAAAACAGAACATCTGAAAGTCCACCTGGAGTTTGCTAGAGAGTGTGTGACTGATCCAGGTAAGATGTGAGAAAAGGTTTTATGGTCAGGTGAGACTAAAATAGAGCTTTTTGGCCAAAATGCAAAGCATTATTTACAGCGCAACCTAACACTGCCTATGCCCCACGTACCACCATCCCTACAGTGAAGCATGGTGGTGGCAGTATCATGCTATGGGGATGTTCCCCCTCAGCAGGGACTGGGAAAATTGCCAGAATAGAAGGAATAATGGATGGAGCAAAGTACAGGCAGATGCTGCAAGAAAACCTATTTCAGTCTCCCAAAAAACTGAAGCTGGGGCAAAAATTCACCTTTCAGCAGGACAGCGATCCAAAGCACAGGGCCAAAGCTACATTGGAGTCGTTCAAGAATAAAAAGGTAAATGTCCTTGAGTGGCCCAGTCAAAGTCCTGACCTGAACCCCATCAAGAATCTGGCACAACTTGAAAATTGCTGTCCATAAGCGATGTCCAAGCAACTTGAGAGAGCTGGAGCAATTCTGGCAGGAAGAATGGGTGAAAATCACCTCCAGTTAGTGTGAAAGTTTGATAAAAACTTTGCACAAAAAGACATAGCTGTTATTGCAGCGAAAGGTGCTTCCACCACATATTTATGTGAAGGGTCTGAATACTTATGCAAGTAGCATATATTTTTTTAAATTCAAAATATTTGCTGACATAACTAATTTCTTCTTTATAAAAATTCACTTTGAGGATGTGAGTTTTGAACAAAACAATATAAAATATAAAAAATGTGAACATATAATTTGTAATCCAGCAACATTTGAAAACGTTCCAAGGGTCTGAGTACTTTTGCAAGGGACTGTATATAGGTATATATACACTACCGGTCAAAAGTTTTAGAACACCCCCATTTTCCAGTTTTTACTGAAATTTAAGCCAGTGAATAACCTGAAATGGTACAAAGGTAAGCGGTAAACTGCCAAGAGGTTAAAAAAAAAAATGTAGGTTACCAAAAACTGAAAAAGAATGTAAATGTTTTGGCAGTAAGTAGTTTCCTACACCATAAAAAGGCACTTGGAAACAGGAGGAAGCTCTGACAGGAAGAGGTCTGGCAGACCCAAAACCACAACAAAATCAGAAGACAAGTTTCTGAGAGTCAACAGCTTGTGTGATAGGCGGCTCACAGGACAACAGCTTCAAGTACAGCTTAACATTCATTCAAGCTTTAACACTGGTCGAAGTAAGGAAGTTTCAGTTTCAACTGTGAAGAGAAGACTTCGAGCTGCAGGTTTGACAGGCCGAGTGGCAGTAAGAAAGCCATTGCTAAGATGACAAAATAAGAAAAAGAGGCTTGCCTGGGCCATGAAGCACCGCCAGTGGACTACTGAAGACTGGAAGAAGGTCTTATGATGAATCAAAATTAGAAATCTTGAATTAAAAAAGTATAATAATTTGGTAGCCAATTACTCCCTCTGCTAGTTCAATCCCCTCCCTCGTAGTTTGCTGCCGTAGCCCTGTGACCGGCAGTAACAATGGCGAAGCGCTGCACTCGTCGTGCTGTCGACTGTAATTCCGGCAACCCAGAACCACTCCTGTGCGCAGCGAACATCCTGTTGGCTTCCCTCCCCCATCCCTGGGGCGGACAGCCAATTGCCGCCCCGGTGGCACTCCCAGCCAGAGCCGACTCTGGCGTGACAGGAAATCGAACCCCGGTCGTCGTGGTCAGCGTTGGACGTTGAAACCACTAGACCACGCGGGAGGCGAAATCTTTACATTTTGAAAGGTTTTTGTAGGCCATCGAGTAGGCAAAAAGATGGTTCCTCAGTGTGTGACGCCAACTGTCAAACATGGAGGAGGAAGCGTGATGGTCTGGGGCTCTTTTGCTGGATCCAGAGTCGGCGACTTGCACAGACTGTTAACCCATTACTTGTTCCCTGAAAAGGGCCTTTTTTTATAACTCTGAAATTGACATAATTTTTGAGTTTTGGTAACCTAAACTTTTTTTTTAAACCTCTGGCAGTTTACCGCTTACCTTTGTACCATTTCAGCTTATTCACTGGACTTGAACTGCTTAAATTTCAGTAAAAACTGGAAAATGGGGGTGTTCTAAAACTTTTGACCGGCAGTGTATGTATTTGTAAAGATATTATTTTTATTTTGTCTTCCCACGTACTGGGATAAATGTACACCCACATACTGTATGTGCAGGGGTGATGAATTCATACGTTTTACGAAAATTCTTACATATATGTATGCATGTATATACACATATATGTATATATACTGTGTGTGTGTGTGTGTGTGTGCTGTTTGAATTTTTTTTTTTTTTACAAAAGTTCAGAGCAGGTTATGATTCCTGTTTTAAATGCAAACAACCCTTTCAAATGAAGACTCATGCATTATGGAAATATGCAGTCTGCCCACTGCTTGATTAAATTATCTATCCCTGGCTTCTTGCTATCTCATAATAACAAAATCCAGATAATTAGCTAATATGTTGAACAATTCTACTTAGTTTGGGGAGGTGTTCAATGACTTCCTTTTTTTAATGTATGCGTAGATTCCATGAATATATGAACATAGGTAGCTCTGTGACTTTTTTTATTTTTAAAATAGGCTTTGATGAATCACCAAAAAGGCAGAAGTTGTATAATGCAGGTGAATTTCATTTATCTTAGCCATTTACTGTTTCCTGTTATTCCTAAGTGAAACACTCCTGCCTGCTGGGTTATTGCAGCATGCAAGAGCAATCACATCAATATTAACACAATCCTCATACCCTTGTGCTTCCAGCACTTACATTAAGATGCTGTGTGTGTGGTGTGTGTGTGTGTGTGTGTGTGTGTGTGTGTGTGTGTGTGTGTGTGTGTGTGTGTGTGTGTGTGTGTGTGTGTGTGTGTGTGTGTGTATGTGTGTATGCATGCGTGTGCACACAGGTGCATGCATGCATACATGTACAGGGGTGGACAAAATAATGTAAATACCAAATCATTAATAATTAATATTTATTAACTAACAAGGAGTTGGGCCGCTCTTTTCCTTCAGAATAGCTTGAATCCTTCTTGGAATGCTGTTTCTAGTGGGATATTGGACAATTATTCAAGATGGAAAGCCTCCAGTTCTTTTAGAGATGAGGGCTGTGGAAATCTACACCACTCTATGTTCCAGAACTTCCCATAAACATTCAATGATGTTTAGATCTGGTGACTGGAGAGGCCATGGACGGTGTTTGACTTAATCCTGGTGTTCATGAAACCACTCTTGAATCCTTTTAGCAGTGTGTATGGGGGCGTTGTCGTCTTGGAATATGGGAACATCTTGAGGAAACAATATTTGCACCGTAGCATCTCCTAAAATGGATTTGTATTCCTTGGTTGTAATTCTACCATGCAAAGTAATAGTCGGACCCACTGAGTCCCATGAGATGGCTGCCCATACCACAAGTATAAACCAGTCCAGATGTAGGAAAATAAAATGACTCGCCCAACAATATTACTTTCTTCCATTGCTCAGAAGTCCTGGTTTTGTGTTCATTACACCAGGTTATGCTATGTCGCACATTGGCCTTGTCTATAAGCAGTTTCCGAATGGGAGCCCTATCATAAATATTGGCTTTGTGAAGCTCAAAATGCATAGTTTTTTTGAAGCTAAGTCACAGAGGTGTAGACTCAGTTCATCTATCCCTGTCAGTGACCTTCGACTTGTGACCACTGTTCCTCTTTCCTGATGCAGTCCTTGTTTGCTATATGCCATCAAGAATTTTGACACTGTTTCCCGTGACACATTAAATAATTTAGCCATGTGACTGACGCATCTAAAATTTGACCTCTTTCAATATCTGTTTCTCTCATGTTGCTTTAGAAACTCACATATTAAAGAAACATATTGGTGATTAGTATTGACATTAATATGAAACACGTGTAGACTACTTATTAGAATTGCGATTCAGTTACTTCAAAATAAGAGTCCTTTTTCATGAGGTGTTTCCATTATTTTGTCTACCCCCTGTATGTACAGTATATGTGTAAGTGGATGTAGTGCACAGGAATGTGTGTGTTTGTCTGTTGGGGGTGCATCATGTTTTTATTCAGTCTGCTGAGCATGTAGATCCAAGTACGTAGCAGGATCTACTCTTCGTTTTAATGTTTATTTTTTATTAAATGAGAATTAATTTCATTTTTTTAAAAAGGTTAGCAATTATTTTTCAGATTAGTTTGTTGGTGAAACAGCATTATAGCAAACTGGAACTAAACAAAGAAGTGTTAAAAGTGCTATATGTCTATGTAGTGGGTGACTATACTATTGTTATGAATATTAGAGAGAGAGAGAGAGAGAGTACTAATACTGTTTAGAACACAATCTGATTAATTATTCACATATTATAATATATCAGTTGTTTAATTCTTCTAAAATGTCTTTATATTGGTCAATTTGTGCTGTTGTATATTACCTGCTAAGTGTTTTTGCAATATATTATCTGTGCTGTATGTACCGGGTACAGATGATAATGATTTAATATTAACTGAGGTATCAAACGGTTTAAACATGATCAGGTTTCCAAGCCCTTGCCAGGTTTTGCAGCATGTGCCTCAGGGGACAGAAATTGTGTTTTTGCAGTTACTGCTGACATGCATTAGTGTTACACAACAGCGCATTGCCATTGCTGTTTGTGTTAATGGCATGACATTTTGGCCAATCTCTCCTATCCACTCCAATGCCGACGGTTTATATATATTTTTATTTCAGAAACGGCGACGCTAATCACCGTCAGATGTTAGTAACTACCGCATTAGAGCTGTGGAAAGGCAATTGCGGGCTGTGACGTGCCTGGACTTTCAATGCGTTATTTTAAATGCACTGTTGCGAAGCAAGAATAAGTGCATCAACTCTGTCTGTGGAATTGAGTTACCGCAGGGTCTTGAATGAATATGTTCATAACTGTCACAGTGGAATCCAGTCTTTCGAGGATCCGCTCCGATCAATAAGAGTGAGAGAGAGAGAGAGAGAGCGATAGGAAGAGAGGACGAGGGAGAGAGAGAGAGAGAGAGAGAGAGAAAATGAGTCACTGTCAGTGTCTTCACTGAGAATTCCTATTGACAAACACTTTACTTCTCATTGGCATTTTCGCATCCGCCCTGACCTGAGCAATTCTGTGTCATCATTCCTCCCCATGCGCCCGTGAAAAGAAGAACACGGAGGGGAAACGCTCCTCGAGAGGGGCCCTGGGAGGTCTGGGGCTCTGGCTGAGGCCCAGTGGGTGTAGACCCGGGCCCAGCCTATCAGTGTTACCTTACAGCTTAGGTAGGGCTGAGTTTCAGGTGGGTGGAAACAATGAGAGAGAGATATGTATTTATGCACATCTTGTAAGTCGCTCTGGATAAGAGCATCTGCTAAATGCTTAAAATGTAAAATGTAGATACAAATTTTAAAAAATAAAAACCAATCCAAATTCTTTGAGGGCAGAGCTACAAGGCATCATATTAAGCAATGGTTCACCCATAAATATTGTAGTACCAAAAACTGTGAGGCATGGGGCAGCGTGTTCCTTTGCAATAGCACAGCGGTCGACTAGGAGGACCCCTTCAAAGGATGTGTGTCACAATTAAGGCTGGGGCGATAACACATTTTTGATAATAACCACGATAATAACCGTGTTCGATATTCAAGCATAGCCATGTTTTTTTACTTTATTAAGTCAAACTCATCCGTATGGGCGAGACATTCCATTCCAATCTCCAAACATTATTTTTTTATTTTTTTATCAGATGGGGAGAGAAAATTGTTTATTTCCTGAGGGCTTATACAATCATCCTTGTTTATTTTTAAAACAAGTACCATAATGTTACAGCAGCCAGCTGCTGAAACCCAAGGACTGCGTTCAGAATGGATTTATTGATTGGAACTGAGTGACTAAATGTATAGTTACTGGTTATTTAGCTAGCTAAAACGCATTCACATTCTACCATTTGACTAGTTTATAGCGCAGCTTTTGCTTGTCTCAGATGAAATAGTTGGTAAGCTCGCTAATTATGCAGAAAAGGACTGGCATGTGTGCAGCTTTCAGTGTTTTGTGTGCAGCAAAACCTTTATTTTGAAAACAATTTATGATACATATATCGATATGGCAGCTCACTTATCAATACCAGGAAGTTATCAATACAATAACTCGATTTTTTTGATAAATGGTCTCAGCCTTAGTCACGGTTGCATTTACTCTTCAGTTAGAAACAAACAATCTTTTGCTAGACAAAGATTTCTCCATACGACCGGACTACACTATTGTATTGGAGGAGATAACGGTACCGGTGATATTGGGAGAGAGGCTGCTGAAAGTGGTTTGTGGAACTTACCGGTCACTTTTGTGACGATATAGCCGAAGTAAATCCAACGTAGAACGAATCGGTAGTTTCAAAAACTTCAAACAGCATCATTCGAGGCCATCAAATCAACCTTGTGAATCGAGCACACATTAATCAAATGGGGTATCTATTTTCTATGATCTATTTTTAAAATCTGTCGAGGTTTCCACATGTCAGTTGCTTAATTTTTTCTACTTCAGACTGCAAACAGCTAGTTTTCTCTCAAGGAAGGGAGGCCTATCACCCTGCTTGCCCTGCTTTAGGCCTGGATTCAACATTTGTCCTTACCTTTGATTTACGAATAAATTCGCTACGCAATTTAAGTGATTGCTGAACTCAATGTTGATTAAATCTAAACCTTAATCTGATTGAGGAGGTGGCTGAGCGACGGGGAAGGAGCTGATTGGATGACGAGATCTGGGGTTCTATTGGCCATTCCATAATTCTCAGAGTGGAGTGGGAAGGTGACTGTTATAACAATCGATGGTTAGTATAGTTCAGGTTCAGTTTAGCATTCCAGCAATATTGAAAGACATGTCAGCTTACCCTTGGAGGGGAAATGATAAATTACCTCTTTTATTATTAAAAAGCATAGTTTGGGGACTGCTGTCTTTTGGTTTAGGGAAGCTGTTCTCCGAGTGTTGCTGAAATCTCCTTTGCTTGTTTTAAATTCCATTCACCTTGGGAGATTTGCGACGTAGCCCCAGCACTTGTGTATTGTGGAGCACTCCAGCCCAGCCAGAGTAGAGTGTGAGGATTACCTTTGGCTGGTTTAGTTGTAATTTACCCTGACACATCTTCCGGGTTCAAGCAGGAGTGTGGAAATCACAGGGAAAGACAGACCTGAATGTCTGACTGTGTCAAGCACTCTGTTAGGAACCACACTGTCCCTGCATCATCAGCCGCCATGTCCGCTGCCCCTCCAGGACCTGAGGGGGGGGGGGGTGAGTCTTCAGATGCAGACACTGGAGAGATGGAGCCTGTCCCAGAGATGTAGCTGAAGAACACAACATGGCTGATGCTGTCAGAGCCTAGGCATCTGGCCCTACTGCTAGAGGGCAGGTGTGTGTGTGTGTGTGTGTGTGTGTGTGTGTGTGTGTGTGTGTGTGTGTGTGTGTGTGTGTGTGTGTGTGTGTGTGTGTGTGTGTGTGTGTGTGTGTGTGTGTGTGTGTGTGTGTGTGTGTGTGTGTGTGTGTTGTGTTGGCGGAGACGCTGCTACTTATACCCATAAGTGATGTGTTTTGTTTTGTATCTTGAAGATCTGTGCCATGATTCTGTGAATGCAACTTTACTGCACCTTCAGTATTTGTGTCCTTGTATGCTTTTCTTTATGTGGACATAAATAAATTGTTAAAATGTGTGTGTGTGTGTGTGTGTGTGTGTGTGTGTGTGTGTGTGTGTGTGTGTGTGTGTGTGTGTGTGTGTGTGTGTGTGTGTGTGTAAACCATATGTCATGGCCGTCTCAGTCACCAGATCTCAACCCAATTGAACACTTATGGGAGATTCTGGAGTGGCGCCTGAGACAACGTTTTCCACCCCCACAACAAAACAAAACACCAAATGATGGGATTTCTTGTGTAAGAATGGTGTTGTATCCTTCCAATAGAGTTACAGCCACTTGTAGAGTCTATGCCAAGGTGCATTGAAGCTGTTCTGGCAGCTTGTGGTGGCCCAACGGCCTATTAAGACACTTTGTGTTTGTGTTTCCAACATATAAAACAGACCTGGGTCAAATACTTTAACCCTTTAGGCACCAGTAAAATCCCTGCAGATTACTGACAATTTTAAAAGAAGCATATATTTTCTCCAATATTCAGAACAAATGTTTCTTGCATATCATTGTACATTTTGGTTAGTAATATTTGTTGAGATCTGCAGGAATGTTTTATACTTTTACCAACATATGTTTACCAGCAAAGTTGATGTATTTCAAGTACATACAAATGTCTTATGTAGCTATTACATATTTCTCATTTACTGTTATAACTATATATATTGTGGCAGCCCAAGGGGCTGCACAAGGAAATGGCTGCCTGGCCTACAACACATGGGAGTCAGGAAACACTACATTTCCCAGCAGGCCACAGTTACACCTGAACGGAGTGAAGGCAATGGGGCTAACGACCAGCTGAAGGCCATTTCAAGGCCTATTTAAAGGACTCGCTCCCAGCACATGTTGAAAGGAGTAGGAAAGAGTTTGAATGTGGAAAGGAGAAAGAACTGTGATGTTGTTTGACCAGCCGGGATTGAGAAAGAGAGAGTTTGAGTGTGTGATTTGGATAGTTTTTGTGTTTTGACCGGATTGATTGAGGACCCCCCTTTGTGTACTGACTTGTGGACTGCCTGAGGAACTGACCTGGATTTTGGATTGGATTTTGGACATTGACGACGAGATAAGGATTTGTGGACTTTGTGTTTGTATTCCCTGAAGACCCCACCCTTTGTTTTGTGTTTGTCAAGAGTTTGTTTATTAAATTATCATTTTGGTTTCTGAATACTGCCTCCTCCGTGTTCTTTAACTTGCCTATGCCCTCTGCAAGGTCCGTGCATGTCGCCCAACCCCTGGGGACACCACAATATATATATATATACATGCACACGTATGAGTGCTTGCATGTGATGTGTGGGTATGCTTGCATATGTGGGTGTGTTTGTGTGTAAATGTATATTTGTGCACAAAAATGTGTGCTTGAGACCAAATATCAGCAACCATTGTCACTGATGCTCTCCGCCTTGGCGTATTTAGATTTCATAATCTGAAACGGAGGTAAGGCAGCAGAAAACTCCTGTCATATCAATTAACTCGACGGCGCATGATGGAATAGCTGTCTTAGCTTAAGGCACATTAAAAAGTCTGTCTCTCAAGCCTCCCATCCCCCTCTCTCCAACTCAATCCTGTTTTCAAGGCTTATCGCGGAAAACCCATTCATCTGTGCGCTGTTGGAACATGGAGAGGGCAGCGTAATCTGATGGCACAGCCCTCCAGGAGGGTGCAGCCACAAGGGAGGAGGGCACGTGCTGCAAGGCGAGGGTGGCGGGGGATTATTTAGTTAAATTAAATGAAGATCGCATAAGCAGCGTAGCCGTTGGAGGAATCGGGGGGTTAATTCCCTTATCTAAATTCGGTCGTTGTTGTGAACGAATGCTGAGGAGATTACTGAAGTGTGGGCAGGAGCCAGAAGCTAGAAAAGGGCTGTGGAGGGGGGTGACCTTGAGGGTTCCTTGTTCCCTCAGAGGTCCCATTTTCACCGCTACCCCTGGGGCTCCATCCGGTTCTCCTGCAGCAGATAGCAGAACGAGGCCCAGTAAAAGGGCCTCAGAGGCACCTGGAGAGGCAGAAGGGTTGTCTCTGTGTGGCTTCGATCATACTCAGCACAGCAGCATGGATAGCAATGGTTTGTATGTTCCCCATACTCTCCTCGCTGGTCGATCACTGTGAGGTTTGTTGCGATGTTCTACAAAGTAGTAATACTTCAATTCAAGTCAAAGGTTTTAGTGGTGTTGCACGGCAGACAGCTGTTTCCTGTGGTCAGCTGAGTGTTAATGTAACCAGCGTGCTCTGAGCAGCAGTGTTGGAGGTGTGGTGTTGCTACATGTAGCAGCGCTCCTAGCTTAACATTTCTTTAGTAGCGACGTGGAAGCTTAACTGACTTCAAAATCATGGAGGGTTTCACATAGTTAGCTATGTTTATCACCATGTAGCAGGGTAGCTTGAACAAACCTAGGCCTAATTTATCAATGATACTTGTAAAAGCGCAATGCAATGAGATATCTTGTACATAGCAAAAGAAAAAGCTAATAATGAACACAGCACGTTCAATAAGTAGCCTATTTTGCGCCTCCTGATTGATCGGATTCTGTCACCGCTGTATTATTACATGGCCTTACAGTGTAACTTCAATGTCGCTCCCTACGTTTTCTAAATAGCTTACAACCTAGTTAGCTGCTTTTAAAAACGATAGTTTTGCCGTACGCGTTTACCTTGCTGTGCAAAGAACCGTGGTTTCTCCCACAGGGAGCTAATCCAGCTCTTACCGCCACTTCAATGAGTGATGGCACTATCCAAGACAGACTCATCAGACTCACCGCTAAGCTCTGCTGCAGGAAGAACATGAGTCTGCTGTTGCTCACGACAGACTGGGCAAAAGTGTTGACCGCGGTCATTACACCCAGGCTGTGTGGTGCTGGTCATTATTCAGGCATGGCCTTCCTCTGTTCACTGGCCAGTCACTGCTCTGCAACTACCAGTCTATTGCAGTGTCTGAATAAACTTGCGAAATCAGAATTAAATGTGAAATCGGATAGTTTTTTCGCTTCCTGAATCGTGTTTAATTTCCTGCTTCTGTGGAGAAAGCCACCATTTGCAGGCAGAATTGAGCATTTTCATCTGGCCTAATTGCAGACATCCAGATCATTTCTGTGCCCTGCCCGTAGATCAGAGGTTGCAGCACTCTGTCATGGAGTAAAGACACACAAAAAAAGTATTCCAAAGATAGAAACCTCATTTAGTCTTATCTGGGTAATTAGCGAAGAGAAATATTTGTAATTTAGCCAGTGTGCCATTAACCTTGGATAGTGCATCTTCTGTCCCAAATTCCAGATTGTTTGATGCATTGATGCTTCAAACGAGAAGAGATGAAGTGATGAAGCGAGATATTTCACGAGATCACATCTTCACTGGCACCGCATTATCATCAGAAACCATTAATTAGCACATTAAGCGGCCATCTATTAGCGCTTCACGTGCTGGATTCACAGTTGTATAAAACCCAGTTGCGAATATAAAGACTGCTGGAAACAAACGGCTGAAACAGGCCTTGAGGGCGACAGAAGCTGTGAAGGACTGACGTGACCTTTCTCCTCCTCCACCACAAAGGCTTTGCTGTTGGGGAAAGAGAATGAAAGAGGTGTGGACTGTGGCTCACAGCTGAACGCCAGGGGCGGGGGCGGGGGCGGGGGTGTAAACTGGGCCGAAGGGAAGGTGGGTGAGGTGCGACCGGCCTGAGCCATAAATGCTGCATTTTGTTGGGGATGAAAATGCTTTATCTGTTCTGTTAAGAGGGTGACCCAGGCTGTTTCAGGTGCATGCCTTTCAAAGGGAACACGGTGGCTTTCTTTAAATAAGTTTGGGGAAAAAAACATGGAAGCAGTGGAAGCAGTGGTGTAGAGGTGGCTTGTTCAGAGAGGGCTTGTCAGGCCTCTCCGTGCAGGAGAGCTCCCCGGGTCTCCCGCAGTCCCACATTTGCATTGTCTCCGCTCTCTCTCTCCACGCGGTGTCTTGACTGCCATCGGCATCTGACCAGCCTCCGTCCTCTCCGTCGCCCTCTGCAGGCCAGCTGGCGGTGGGCACGTGCGAGATCGTCATGCTGAACCGGGACAGCAGTCAGCCGAGGCGCACCATCGCCCGTCAGACAGCGCGGTGCGCCTGCCGGAGGGGCCAGATCGCCGGGACCACCCGGGCCCGCCCAGCCTGCGTAGACGGTGAGTCTCAGCCCCACCTCCGTTAGCGTTCAGTGCGTGTTCATGACACCTGTTAATGTCTGTGCGTCAGTGCCACCGCCTACTCTCCGCTGCCCTTTTTTTGCATGAATGGAAAAAGCGGTTCGCCTCTAGCGGTTTTGCACAGATTTCCCGCAAATTGAATCCATTTCTTTCCCGGGGCGGTAATGGAAAGACCCTCGGCGTGTGCCAGCTTCGAGATCGTGTCGCTCGCGTCGCTCATGAAGACGAGCAAGTGCGGTCTCTCCCCAGCGGGCGGGTGTGTCGCGTAGGTGCCGCTATAGACGAGCGCTCGTGCGTGAAACGGAGGTCGGACCCTCCGAGCGGCTGGCTGGTGGCATCGCGGCCTCTCCCCGTTGTGTGTTTTAACCCCGCTGGGCCACCAGCACTTCAGAACTATCAGACGACGCTAATTAACAGGAGAGACCTATAATTACAGCAGCGGGAAATGGATTATTATTGGCTTTCCCCCGCTGCTTCCATGGTCCATTAATAGGGGGAGTTCATTAAAGCCAAACCTGTCGCTCACAGGCTCCCAGACAGGGGACCGCGCTAATGGAAGATAGAACTACTTATGTTTTTTAACGTACAAATGTACAAGATTTGCGCGCGTGTGCGTGCGCGCGTGCGGTGGAGCAGGCAGACTGCTGCTCTCTCTCATTCCCTCGCTCTCTCGCTCTCTCGCTCTCTCTCTCTCGCTCTCTCGCCTCTCTTTGCTGCGCGGTGGATGCCGTTTGGCAGGCCCTGCTGAGGGCAGATGGCGCAGGGTCTCGTGTCTCGGAGGGAGGGTGAGGGGGTTTTGACAGGGCCCTGGCTGGCTGGCCCGCAGCTGACACCTCCGCACCGGGGCTGAGCCGCCGTGACGCGAGCCCCCCCCTCACAGGTGTGGAAGTAATGCGCACCATCTGCGTGGCCATGCTGTGCCAGTCGGCCTTGTGCGGAGCCTGTGCTTCAGGGCGCTCCCACACACGCCGCCACCGGCTTCGGCGACTGGATTACAAGCCACCGTTGCCTCTTTTGTGCGCCCACACGCACGCGCGATTGACTTTCGCAGCGCAAGGACACCGCAAGTCCAAAAGAGGAAACTTCACTCAGAATTCATGCTGTTTTGCAGGGGTTCAGAGTTCTCTTTCGTAACAGCTTAAAGTTCAGTAGATGTAGTAGATTTTTGCTGGTTTGCTCAGTATTTTTGACCAAACGAGGGCTCATTATCCTCAACGAAGCCCACTTTGCCACGCGGTGATTTATGACAACAGCAGAGACCACACTTGGCATTTAGAGCCAAGTTTCTTCTGGATCCGAAAAAGCATCTCCAAGGGCCAGGACCTGAAAGTTACGCATTCATGTACAATACTCCCAAGTTATGGTGCGACCCATTTGGAAATGAACCGAGCTGTCATTGCGTATGGGAGCTCATCCTCTGTCCTTCGTCGTTCGTTACCCATTTTGCATGCATTTTTGACAAAATCGTTAAGCCCCTTTTCCCAGAAAGTGCGGGCTCGTGAAATTAATTATGCATTTTTTAAATTACGTATCATACATATTTCGTATACTCGCATCAAATTCTTAATTTACGTGAACAAATACAATACTTATATTCACATACGACCGATCATTCACCGTATATTCATATAAACAACTTGTTGCAGAAATGCTTTATTTAGAAAGTTAACCGTAACGAACTCCCATTATACCCCACTGGGTCACGAGTAATTGTCTTTGACAATGAGAACGCTATGGGAATCCATGTTATTCAAGATGATCTCTCCCAGGAAAGCATAGTCATGTCATTTCAGCAGCTCCGAGCCAAATATGGTATCCAGCCAAAGCTCTATAGCTACTACAAATGTATCCTTTTAGCGCTCTAGGGTCTCATTTCCTACACTTCTATCCATAAAACGAGACACCGAATGACATATTCTCCAGAGTGAAGGAATGAAGAACTTTACATGATCACTTTACACTTTATTCATAGGAATCTAGTGAACATGAGAGAGAGAGAGAGAGAGAGAGAGAGACTTGGGAACTGGATACATTGATTCAATTGTTTCATTGATTTGAAGCAATACATCCAGTCAGTGCTGCGTTCACCTGCAATAGACTGACAGAAATCCAGTACAAAAAACTGCGTAGATAGGGACACCCTTTCCTCTTGATAAATGTCACCCGCAGGCCTTCTTATGCGACACACAACAGCAGTGATACTGCGTGACAACAGTACATGTGTTCGCTATCTCTGCCAGAGCCCTTTAAAATCTAAGCATTTTAATACAATCACCAAATAAACATGTTTATTCTTTGAGATCAGAAAGGTGCCCGGGTTATTTATATTGGGCATTCCTGCTAAAGGCTTGGCTTTGGATATATCACGGTCACAACTAAGATTGCTTGATAAGCAATTTACTTAAATTGGTTAAAGGATTTCCTGTGGAAAGGGTAAGTGGTATTTTAAAAGGTAATGAAAATACTTTTATCAAGGTACTCTAACACCGGCAACCAGAGTACCTCCCCAAATTTTCACTGGATCTGATCCTAAGAGTGCGGCCTGTCCTGACATGACCGAATTTCATGTTCATTCAATTATTTTAATGCATTTTGATTAACATTTTGAGTAGCATGTGCACAAAACACCGCGTGGAAGGTTTTAGCTTCACCACCACTGCATTAAACTCAAACTGATACTAACGTTACATGACATTTAAACACTTCCTGTTTATTTGTACATCGCGCACCCGCTTTGTGCAGTGTAGTTTAACAGAGCGATATGTAGAGTAGGACAAAAATGCACCCGTATGACATGCTGCTTCCGTTCCAAATGACTCAAAAGAATAAACACACAAAAACAACTGTGTGCACTGATTTTACTTAGCAGCTGTTGAGTCAGATTACCAAACATGCACCAGTCACACAAAGCTAATTGTATTAACAAGGCTCAACACATGTTTTTTTTTTGCTACTTGTGGCCGCCAGTCAAGTCTACTCAAGTCTACGAGTAGCTCCCATGTGGAAAGAGCTACCTTTACCACCGAAAGGTGCGAGTAGATGACTCTTGACCATTTGAAGTGTGTGGGTATGTCACGCCTTTGCGTTCGGATCTGACGCGGCTAACCGCGAGCTGCATTCAGCTGAGTTGCACATCCTGGTCCTTCTGCTAAAAAAGCCTTTCGCCTGTCACCGAAACGAAATGTATATTTGCAAATTGCTGTTGCTGCATTCGTCCCTTTTTATCATATTGAAAAGGAGGCATAATCATTTAAATAGGGTGCGAATTGCTTAAATGCGAGGCCAAGGAAGCTCAGCTCAGCACTTCCTGCGGATCTATATGCAGGTGTTAGGAAAGCGGGTGGAGCGTGGAGCGACAGGGCCATAAAGGCCTTGAGTCGCTCTCCACCCGTAGAGCGGTGTGCTGACCAGCGGCAGGAGAAGCCTACAGGGGGCTCCACTTACCCTGGGGGGCAACAACACTCAACGCTCATGTTTATTAGGGGAAAAAATAACATTGAAAAATAACAACGATGGTAACAATGACAGTGATGACAGGAAGTTGCCGCTGGTGAGAACTAATTATAACAACAATGCGATGACGATGAAATGATTTGATTACAACGATGGGGATGCTAATTGCAATAATGATAACTGTCATTTCCAGCTGATTATGTTAATGCGTTAATGGTGGCTAAGACAATGCTGAAGATGGCAGTAATCAGTGGTGCTGTGGCATTACATGTGTAAGCGATGGTAATCGGTACCATATCAGCCCTCAAGTGCTGGGGCCAGGGCTGTGGCCTCAGCGGCCCACAGGACCCTATAAGTGAAGGAGAAATGGAGTTAGGCTGGGGGGAAGGTGGAGAAACTCATGCCCAAGGATTATGGATCAGCAAGACAGTGAGAGTGTTGGGAGATTGACACAGGGATAGCTGTCAGGCATTTCCTGCCTCTAGCGTATCTTAGCTCTGCAGGTAGGATGGAGAGAGAGAGAGAGAGAGAGAGAGTAATACAGAGAGAGCGCCTGAATCTGTGGGTCAGTGGAGTGCTCACCGCCTGAACGGGCGCTGGGAGACGGAAGGGCGGAGGGAGAGGGGCCGAGGGGAGCGGGGTAGAGGTCTTCACAGCGCGCCCCGCACGACTGTCAATCTCTCCTCCCGGCACCAGCGTCCACGGGAGCGCCAGAGCGCTGACACCGCCTGACAGCTGGCAGAGAGAGGTGCAGGAGGGTAAACAAAGATGCGTATCTGAGAGAGGTATAGAGAGAGGGAGAGACTGTGAAATCCTCCCTGCACAGGCGGTAGGGTTGCGGCAGGCACAGCCAGAGGAGGAGGAGGAGAAGGTTGGGAGGCTCCGCGCGGCACTCCTGCCCACCCGCGGGCTGATACCACTCGTCTGCCACCAGGGGAAAAGCAGGAGGCTGGGCCTCAGCGTGCGGGGAACCCAGGGGCGAGGGGGGGATGATGATTCAGGCTTCTGCAGCAGCCGCTACGGGTGGGGGGTAACGAGAGCGAGCGTTCCGGGCGGCCTCGGCGCTTCCCATTAAACGGGATCAGCCAAAGAGGGAGAGTGCAACGCGTCGGCCTTTGAGCAGCCTTAACGGCTCTCGCAGAATGAGTTACAGACGTCGGTGTTTGTGAAAACGCTCATGCTTCTGCCGCGTCGTGATAATTGCTCCCACGAGACCGCTTTTTTTTTTTTTTGAGGGGTTTAAAGGGAGATCAAAGCAGCTTTTCTCCTCATTTGGAGGGTGTCTCAAGTCAAACAGCGTTTACAAACAGTGATTAACACCTGTTCTGTTCTCCCACAGAGAGAGAGCAGAACAGACAAAGAAGTGAGCTGTTGGTGTTAGAACGGAATCACTACAGCGGTACAACGCGTGATGCGTTATCACTGACTTACTGGTTTACCTGCCAGGACCCTGACTTTCATTTATTGTGAGCTCGTTCATAATTGTGCCATTCAACTAATTTCTGTTTAATTTGTGTATGCCTGTGTGTGTGCACACTTGTCTGTGCACATAAGTGAAGGCCTACCAGTATCTTAAGTATCAACTTAAGGCATCTCGCACGGATTGCAATGAAAGCGAGGTAACTTTTCTGGCTTTTACGGGAAATATTCAAGGTCTTTAACCAACTGAAAGGAAACCATAAAGTGGTACTAAAAACTATTTCTCAAATTTAGCAGGTCTGTGATTGTGTGCTTGTGTGTGTGTCTGTGTGCACGCATGTGTGCATGTTTTGTATTTGTGTTTGTGTGTGTGTGTGTGTGTGTGTGTGTGTGTGTGTGTGTGTGTGTGTGTGTGTGTTTTCCCCATATTGTGTGTTTTCCCCATATTTCTTTGTTAATTCCCTACTGGAAAAAGCCCACAGTGAAGGGCTCATAAGAAATGTAATTGAGAAGGGCCCTACACTAAATAAAACCTGATTGATCGATTGATCGGTTCAAACTCAAGCAACAGGGGAGCACTGTGAGACGTGAGTCTGTGAGACGTGACGAGGCTCATGGATTGTTCCTGGTTTTCGCCGCCATCTTGCCCCTCCTAATCCACAGCCCCCCAATGCCAGCGACGTTGACCGTCAGCCCCTGTGAGGTGGGTGGGACCCCAGGGAGACAGACAGCTGGGCCAATCCCTCCTGGAGAGCAACGATAACCTTTGAGAAGAGCGCTTGTTTACGGAGGCCGCTGGTGCGCACGGCACCGAGAGCGATCGCCGCTTGACTGGCGCTGTAGAACACCGCGATGATTAATCAACAACAACAAAGACAAATGACATTTTGAAGTCATTAGAATTTTAAAAGGCAGAGACACAGATTGAGCGTGAGCGAGAAAGGGGGTGGGGAGGGGGCTGCTAAATGAAGTCACATTGTTTCTGCTGTTATTATTATCACATTGTCTAGACAGATGCCCTCACAGTATAACATTGTTATATTAAGGAAGCCTATGACAAACTAAAAGGAAAACATATTTTTGAATGTGTGACTGTTGTTCCGTCTCTGCAGAAAGAAAGCTCTCTCTCTCTCTCTCTCTCTCTCTCTCTCTCTCGCTCTCTTTCTCTCTCTCTGCCTACCTTAGTCAGATCCACAGCTGCAGTATTCCTGCAGCCAGACACACACACACACAGTTACACCATACCTGAAGTCACACACACACAGCTGCCCCATTCCTGCAATCAGATACACACACACACACACACACACACACACACACACACACAGTTATACCAATACCTGAAGTCACACACACACAGCTGCCCCATTCCTGCAGTCAGACACACACACGGATACACCATTCCTGCAGTCAGTCACACACACACACTCAGCTGCCCCATTCCTGCAGTCAGACATACACACACACAGCTACACCATTCCTGCTGTTGCCATCAGACCATAGTGTTACACCACTTGGGACACAGCTTTTATTGGCTGACTGACCCACCTACGTCTGCCTACGTAAATCACATGACCTGTGCTCTCCCACCCTTCGTTAGGGCTGCACCCTCACCCTGGGCCTGGAGCAGCAGCGGTGAGCGAGCGCTGACTCCCTCTCCCCCTCTCTCCCTGTGCCCTCAGCGCGGATCGTGAAGAGCAGGCAGTGGTGCGAGATGGCGCCCTGCTCCGAGGGAGAAGTGTGCGGCCTCCTCTACAACCGCTCCGGTTGGACCTGCACCAAGGGCGGTGGCCGGATAAAGACGGTCACGGTAAGACAAGCCCGCATCGCTCACCGTTCCCACTCGTCAGTTGCACAGGGAGAGGGGACACATGAGAGAAGTAACAGTAAGCCAGATGACCCCTCACTGAAGTACAGTAAATAGTGCACCCTACACAGAAATTACATGGTAAAAACTGTGTAAGTAACATAACAATGCATGTGTAATTACATCCAACTTTGATGAGGTAAGCAAGCTAATTGTTGCAGATTTATACATTTGATTCAGTATTTAATAACAATGACTTTTCTTTGAAATAAATATATCTTACCATTACACATTTTGATTTCTTATTGAGTTAGCTTACTAAAACATTGATTAAATATCTGCTATCCTTGAATTGTCTTGGGATTCTACAGCAGAATTATACAAATGGTTGCTGTGTGGTTGCAAGTACCTGTAGATATACAGGTTACTACCAAAATAAATAAACACTTAAGGGATATGAAGTATATTGAAAGTAGGTGCTTTCACACAGTTGTAGTTCCTCAGTTAATTAAGCAATTAACATTCCATCATGCTAAGGCTCATGTATAAAAATGCTGGGCAGGCCCAGTTGCCTAATATTTTGGCTACCATGGCTAGAAGAGGAGATCTCAATGATTTTGAAAGAGGGGTGATTTCTGGGGCACGTAATGCAGGGGATTCCATGACAAAGACTGCTCAACTTGCTAATGGTCATGAGGAACGGTGGCTAAGATGATGTTGGCATGGAAGACTGAGGGAACAACATCATCAACTAGGGGCAGCTGTGGTTGAAAGCGTACATTCCGTGACCGTGACGTCTGTGCATTGATTTGAGATGCAAGGCAAAACAGATGAGCACCTCTGAATCAATTGGCTGCAAATATCATTCTAGGGTAGAGCAGGATTTTTTTCAATCAAGAACAGTCCATCGAGAAATTCACAGGGTCGGGTTGCAGCCCTATTGAGACAATTTATTTTAGCAGTTACCTGTATGCAATGCTCTCTTGTATGTGTGTGTGTGTGTGTGTGTGTGTGTGTGTGTGTGTGTGTGTGTGTGTGTGTGTGTGTGTGTGTGTGTGTGTGTGTGTGTGTGTGTGTGTGTGTGTGTGTGTGTGTGTGTGTGTGTGTGTGTGTGTGTGTGGCTCAAATGATCCAAACAGCTGCTGTGTCTGATCTATTTCAGCCAACATTCTCATCTCAGAGTCTGCAGCAGCTGCTGGAGATTTCATGCTTGTTTTCTCATTGGGAGATAATCTCTTCCGAGTGGAGTGCTCAGCATATGCATAGTTTTTTTTACTGCATGTGTGTGTGTGTGTAAGGGAGAGAGATCGTTTTTAAACTCAATCAAAAACTATTCTTGATCATCTGCCAGTAGCCCTCTTTCCATCCCCTTGTGGGGAGTATTTATCACATGGCTAACATCAGTGGAACCACAGATGAAGTTGAGGGATATACCAGCATCCAACAAAAATCTAAATTGAGGGCCTCCCGGGTGGTCTAGCGGTTACAACATTTGACGCTGGCCACTGCGACCGGGGGTTCGATTCCACCGGCCACGGCTCTGGCTGGGAGTGCCACTTGGGGGCGGCAATTGGCTGTCCGCCCCAGGGTGGGGGGAGGGAAGCCGATGCGAGTGCACCGCGTATAGGAGTGGCCCTCTGTGCATACCGGAGTTATGATGACGGCTTGGCATGTTCCGGCTCGAAGGAGGCGGGGCCCAGTCGAATGTCACTGCCAGTATCAGGACTATGGCGGCGAACTCGTAAGATATATGAGGGAGTGGGATAATTGACGCGGAAAATGAGGGTATAATTGGATACTAAAAATGGGGAGAAATATGGGGAGAAAAACAGCAGAAAAAAAGTAAAAAATAAGTAATAATCCAAACTGATGAAACACAAATGTGTGGCCTTCCCTGTTATATACCTTAAAGTTCTCACAACCTAATTTATCTACTTTGACTTTTTCATACACGCGCATAGAGCAGGGTTATTTAATTCCAGGCCTCGAGGGCCGCAGTGTCTGCAGGTATTTGCTCCAGCCACGCGCTACAACACTTGATTTCAATAATTAGTTTACCTGCTTGGTCCAGGAATTAGGTTACCTCCTTAGTCCATGGTGTAGCCAGTGGTTGGAGCAAATGCCACACATTTGTGTTTCATCAGTTTGGATTATTACTTTTTTTCTGCTGTTTTTCTCCCCATATTTCTCCCCATTTTTAGTATCCAATTATACCCTCATTTTCACGCATCAATTATCCCACTCCCTCATATATCTTACGAGTTCGCTGCCATAGTCCTGATACCGGCAGTGACATTCGACTGGGCCCCGCCTCCTTCGACCCAGAACCTGCCAAGCCGTCATCATAACTCCGGTCACAGAGTTACACTCGCTAAATGCTTTTGAATACATTTTTAAAACCACCCAGTGCCTTCTAGGTTGTTAAATACCCTGTGAGATGGAATCGACATGCGATAATCATCTTTAAACAGCAATTATGTGGAAAACGAATAAATCAATATTTTGTCAATAATTCCAAATAGTAATAAATAATTAGCTACCTCCAATTTATTAGTGAAATAAAACAAAATAAGTTAAATCATTTAAGCGCTAAAATGCATATTGAATATGCATACTGTGGCAGCCTAAGGGGCTGTGTCATGGCAAATGGCTGCCTGGGCCTTCAACAAATGGGAGCCAGAACACTACATTTCCCAGCAGGCCACAGTCACACCTGAACCGAGTCAAGCAATTGACCCTTCGCTAAACCACGCCCCGAAACGCAGACTGGCTAATCACAGCGCAGCATAGGACAGGCTCCGACAGTTTATGGCAGCACTCCGTTGACTGACCAAAAAGTTTGAGATTTTCTTCATTTTCGAGCTGGTTTTGTGGACTTTTAGCTAGTTATGGTTAAACGTTGTGCCTGGGTCACTTGTAACAGTGACACTCGCTGGAAGGAGATATACGTTTTTTTCCCTTTCCAAAACCAAAATCAAATCCTGAAAAGTGTTAGCCAGCTAAGCTAACATGGCTACGGTCTGGATATACAGCTCTGGGTTATAACGTTGGTGAATTTAGACTAAATGTTAGCTTTGTTATTCGTGATCCAGCCAGCTTGCTAACGTTAAGATGTTACAGTCAAGCTCTAGAAAACCAAGTGGGTAACGTTACCTTGATGTCAAAATGTAATACTATTTTTTCATTACTATTTCAGCACTTTGTCAATAGTAAGCCCAGTCCCAAGTACCCAAATCTTGTGGAGGACTGGGCTGACACACTGCTGATATTTTTTGCTTTACAGAGGTCCGGGGGTATGGATAAATCCGATGAGATGGGCACAGAAACCCGTGGAGCTAACCAGAGTAATGTCGTTACAGCACACTATAGGCTACTAATGTTACGTTAGTTAGCTAATGCTAGCTAACTTACTACTGAATGTAACGTTATATAGGCCTACTGCTTTCGCTTTTTAATGATTGTAATAGTGAATAGAGACCTGGTTCACTTTTACTCTGATCTGTAGGCTTTCGCTTCTATCTTAATTTTTTTTACGTCATTTTGTTGCTGAGTCAGTGTGATATCTTGAATATAAGCTTCAAATGCATATTTGGAGGCCTATTTAAAGGGCTTGTTTCTGTTACACGTTGAAGGAGTAGGAAAGTGTGTTGAATGTGTAGAGAACTGTGAAGTTGATTGACTAGCTGGGATTTGGAAAGAGTTTGGAAAAGTGAGTTTGATTGTTTGTGTTTGACCTGGGGGGTATGTTGCCGGATAACTCGGTTTCACGAATCAAGCTTGACTAGATGCCAGTTAAGTTACTACGGCAACATATACTTTCGGGCTAGCCTGGTCGGGAGCAGGTTTACCGTGGTTCAAGCTGGATTTATTCGCAAATATCCAGCCGGTGTTACAGTGACACCGATTCGGACGGACCACTGGCTTAGAAGGAAGACGTTCCAGACTTTTTTGTCAAGTAATTATTTTGCGTTGTCATATTATGAAAACATTTACAATTCATGTTTTTGTCTGGTTTTTATGTGCATTATATGTCAAAAAAGCCATTCTGAAACAGTAAAAAAATAAACGAAAAATGTGTTTTGACTGGGTCTGTTTCGATCATGGCGTGTCCATTCTTAGACAATCCCGTAGATGAGGGGCCACAAATAATTAGAAGAGCTTTTAGAGCGGAGAGGGTGTTCCGAGAGAGAGTTGATCTACTCAGTTTCTCAGAAGAGCACCTGTACGAACGCTATAGATTTTCTCGGCAGGGAATGATTTATTTGCGATTTGCTCGAGGCCTAAGTTGCAAACAACACTCATCGCAGCCAGTCGATTAGTGTAGTGCAAATGGTGTGCATTGGGTTGCGTTTTTTGGCAAGTGGCACCTTTCTGTACACTGTAGGGGATGCCGAGAACCTCAGCAAAGCCACTGTGCCACGCTGTGCGTAAAGTGTGCCTTTCCCTGAAAATACTTCTAAATGTCTTTATTACATTTGGGGGTTCCCCCACTGGAACCCATGGAAGAGATGCCGCCGCTCAATCCCATGCATTTGGACCACAAAAATGGCAGAGTTTAGCATGATCTAATTGCGATTAATCACTTTCAATAAGTTATTTCTTATCTTCCACTTTTTGTTTTGTCTTGTTAAGTGGAGGTATCACAGGTGAATAGGAAAAACATTTTCCTTTCCTCCTATCAGAATGAAATTTGACCAGTTGAATATACACACAAATACAAGATATCTTTGTATTATGACTGAATTTCTTTTTATTAAAATATGCAAATTAGGTACTAATTAAATATGCGCTAATTTGCATGTTACTGCAAAAAAATTAGACTCATTGGATGAAGTCAGAATTAATTTCTTTGTTTTAATGTGATAAATAAATCAATGGTTGGTAATTGTCAGAGCCATTTGTCAGAATATTGTTTTTTAAATTAATTGTAAAAACCCCACTATTTTGTATTAAATTGAGGAGATGCAAAGCACATACTGTAGCACTGATTGCGCAATAGTACTAATTTAGGCATTTATGCGCTCGGCAATTGATTCCCAGGCTGCGTCTCTCGCTTTGTTAATGATGGTGGTGTTGCCTTTTTTAGTGATGATTGTCTTGTAGTCTTCATAATATTCCATGATTAGTTGCTGCTCCCCCACGGTAAACGACACTGCACATTCTTTTGCCATTTCTGTCGAATCTAATGTTTCAATTGACATTCACTTATTCGGGCTGTTTAAAGAGTTCATGAATGCGCACGTAAGCGATTTCCCAAACCTGGCTTTCATCAGGCTTGGATTAGCTTGACCTCTTGAGCCGCAATCTAGTTTCGTGAAACGGAATTGATCTACAGTTTGTTAGCCCGCTAACTCAAGTCAGGTTTATTTTAGTAAGCCCGGATTTTCTTAGCCAACTTTGTGAAATACCCCCCTGGATTGTGTGAGGACCCCCTTTCGATATTGACTACGGACTGGATTACGGAACTGCCCTGGATTGCCCCACCCTTTTTGTGTTTGTCAGTATTTGTTTAATAAATTATTGTTTTGGTTATATACTGCCTCCTCCGGGTTATTTTACCCTGCCTACGCCCTCTGCAAGGTCCGTGATTGTCGCCCAACCCCCAGGGACACTACAGTACCTATTCATTTGTTAAATTTTTTACATGTGACAGGATAATGTAGCTAATATTTGTAATGAGCTGTTTTTCTCCCTTCGTCTGAAAACTACACTACCGGTCAAAAGTTTTAGAACACCCCAATTTTCCAGTTTTTACTGAAATTTATAACCTGAAATGGTACAAAGGTAAGCGGTAAACTGCCAGAGGTTAAAAAAAAGTTTAGGCTACCAAAATCTGAAAAATAATGTAAATCTTTTGGCAGGAAGTAGTTTCCTACACCATCAAAAGGCACTTGGAAACTGGAGGAAACTCTGACAGGTAGAGGTCTGGCAGACCCGGATCGAGGTAGCAGTCGGATTAAGAGGCAGACAGCAGGGAGACTGCAGACGGGGTGCTGCTGTGTGGTGTGTTTATGCTGTCAGACACCCCTCTGCACCGGCAACCTTTCTAAATGCGGTGTCCCCCAAATCCTGCCCCCCCCCCTCCCAGGTACGGAGGTGAGTCACTGCCAGGTCACACACTCAGGAGCTGACCCGCTAATGGAGTTTGCATATTCAGCGTGTTGAACGCCAGCCAGATATTAATATAGATCACTCACAAGGGCCCCAAACAAGCTGGCAATTTGTCTTCACTAGCGTGCTGCTGAAAGGTTCAAAGATTGTATTCTCTGGAGCTGATGCCCTGGCAGCTTATACAAAGCAGATGTAACTAAAGACAAGTGCAGAGGTAATGAGATATAATAATACTAAGTAATGAAGAAGAGGGAGAACATAGTGTGCCTTTCCTCAAAGGGAGGGAGAGAAAGAGAGTGAAAGACAGACGGGGAGAGGAAAAGGGGCAGGATTCAGGTCAATTCTAAGTCTGCGTGCGTGTTTGTGCGTTTGTTTGCGCAGCTGAAATGCTGATCAGTTGATATGGTAAAGACCCTAGAGTGGAGGGAGCGCAGGGGAAAATGGTTGTGTGCTGGTAAGAAAGCGTGAGTGTGGGAGTGTACTAGCGAGACAGGACTTCTTCAGAATCCCTCTGCCGTAGCTGGGGAGTCATGCACATTTGCGGTAGGAGGTGGCTGAGGAGAGACTAGCTGTTGTTATAGGCGTCGATGTGAAGAATCTCCCTGCGTCTAAAGTCTGCTTTTCCACATCGTTCCGTCTACCGTATCTCACCTCCTCGCATTCCATAAAACTGCCACCTTGGTAGCACATCATAAACTGTAGTGCTGTGAACACACATTTAAGTTTTTTAGCAGTTGTGTGAAGCGATGCTGTGAAGTCTTAAATGCCATGCTCACAAGAACAAGTGCTCTAGCAATATTGCACCTGAGTGTTGTGAGAAGGGACGTGTGGAGCGTTTTCGCCAACTCTCGCGAGACAAAATAAGCAACCTCGCCTTCAAACACAAGCCTATAAACTGCTATATACAGTATATTATATATGTATATACATATATAATACACACACACATATATATATATATATATGTATATATATAGCAGCTTATAGGCTAATAGTTTTTATTTCCATACTTTCCCACTCCTTTGTCGCCATGCTGTCAGTATAACTTCCCGAAATCACGATTGGCGTGGGTTTCGGTGAAATGGTGAGAGCTCCAGAAAATGGGTGCTTTGTCATTAATACCAATTACGATAGGATAATGACAGAAATGACAATGCGAGCCTCCAATAGGGTGTGTGTGTGTGTGAGGGGGTAGGTTTGTGTGAAGATCCGTGGGAGGACTGTGTCATTCCATACATCTGGGGAAATAGTTCTCATAAGTGTATATAGGATAGGATTTTCCCTAACAAGCAACCACATTTTTAAAACAAGAACAAAAAAACGCAGCCACGACTCTCAAATTTTTCAAACAACTTCGGAAAAAACCCAATCCAAAGTCGCTTATTATAAGCGGACTTGGCAAAACTGCCTAGTAACTGTCACAATGTGGTTACAGAAACTTTGTGATGAGACATATATATATATATATACCACTCAGCTTATGACAAATTATCACATTTATTGCAATTTTATCTGGCTTTGACAAAAAATATATATAGATGGATAATAATATCATCGTATTGGAGGGATTCGTTTATTGCCTATTTATTCCTTTCCCTGTAATTGTATTGTTCAAAATAGTACTGTTATAATTTTTGTATCTATTTCTTTCTTTTATTATTTGTTTCCAATTTTTCCCCTGCTTTTTTGCAGTTGTACCCTCTATTAACTACCCCTCCCCCCCACTCCCATGGCAGGAACGGCGAACCGCCTCCTCCGAGACTAAACTCGTTCAGTGCTGACTGTGATTCCGATACAACCAGAGAAACGTTCTGTGCACACGGCGAGCTAATGCCGGCTTCCCTCCCCCCTCCGGACAGCCAGTTGCCCCTCCCTAGTGATACTCCCGGCCAGAGCCGGACTGGCACAGCCAGGGAATCAGACCCCAGCCGCAGTTACCGTTGCGGCCCTCCGGGGGTCCATTTGTAAATATTTATAATTCATTTACATCATGCCAATGTCGCAAAAAAAGAAACTAGGTGCTACAGAGATTTGTCAAACGATGGTTTGATTATCGACTCGCTTTGCTTTTTGCCAGACTGGTGATGGGGTCAGCTAGTACCTGGTAAAGTACCAGCTAATGATGGCTTTCGGGAAACCCAAACAGAAGTAGCACATACTTTTCCTACGTTCGTTGTAAAGTCACGCGTTAATCTCAAATCAAATCAAATCAAATCAAATGTATTGTATAGCGCTTTTCACAATCCGTTCCTGGCCACACAACTCCTGGTCCAGGCCCTGGTGATCTCGCGTCTGGACTACTGCAATTCCTTGCTGGCAGGCCTACCGACTGTGCCATCAAGCCATTGCAACTAGTCCAGAATGCTGCCACACGTCTGGTGTTCAATCAGCCCAAGGGGGAACTGCTCCCCCTTACCTCCAGACACTCATCACACCCTACACCCCAGCCAGACCCCTCTGCTCACCCTCCTCTAGCAAACTGGCTGTCCCATCCCTCCGGGCGCCCAGCAGCCGCTCCTCGTGGTCTCACCTCTTCTCTGTCCTGACACCTTGATGGTGGAACGACCTTCCGCAATCGGTCAGGATCGCAGAATCACTGGCGATCTTCTGCAAGAGACTCAAAACCCACCTTTTCAGACTCCACTACCACTGAATTCTGCCATCACCACTGCCGACTTACTCAACTCTTCTTGTATATGTATCCCTGCCTTCTCATTGAATAAAATAAAAACATAATTATTATTACTAACCTTTTCCTTCCCAGTGTTACAGGTATGGTATGCAGCTGCCTACAACGATGTCTATCGCTGTATTACTACACTGATCTCGTGCGCAAACTATGATTGTTCCTACCATGTATTAATGCACATCTTGTAAGTCGCTCTGGATAAGAGTGTCTGCTAAACGCTTAAAATGTAAATGTAAATGTAATATAATGTACCACTGCTACATCTTCATCCTGTCTTCCTCTGGCTGGTCAATTTCACCATCGTCTTGGGCCAGTGTACCCTAGCCGGGGCATTCGCCTCCTACTACTGGGCCCGGAAGAAGCCAGCCGACATCCCACCATGCCCACTCTTCTCATCCTTTGGCAGGGCAATACGGTACATTGCACCCGCTCCTACCCCCTCAAAAAAAAGAAAACAAGATATGCAACAGGAGTAAATAAGAATAAAATAAAAACAAAATGAAACTGCATTTTGAGTTTCAGAAGAAAGTGCTTGCTTGCCGAAGGCTGAAGTAAGTATGTTTAAAATGGTATATTCCTACTTCTTGTAAGTAATGCAGTAGTGACATTGAAAGTGGTAGTCACGGGAAAACAGAAATGTGTGTTCAAAGCCACAGCAGCGTCCTCAACCCCCTTCATTCACACCATTCCCCCCACCCTGGGGACCTCCTGTTACTCGGGCCCACCGCTTGGATTATAACTGCTGCCCTCCAGCATCGGAATCTGGAGCTCTACCATCTGCGCCAGAGTCCCTCACACTTATCTTTGGTCTTTTAGCCAACTTAAAAGCAGTGCCAGACAAAACCCACGCAAAGCCGAAGAAGTTGGCTGGCCTGGGACTCAAACCTCAGCATCGGGAGGCAGTGATCTTCCACTTACGCCATGGCCTTCTTTGTGTAACTTATAGTGAAGTAATGTAATCGAAAGAGAAACAGATAAGAACAGTAGAGCAGGGTATTCAACCCCTGATCTCAGAATCAGGAGCCGGTCATCATTCCACTGTGCCACAACCTTCTCCTTGACTTTGAATGTCTTATAGCGAAGTTAAGGAGAAGGCCTCATGAAAGAAAGAGGAAAAAGAATTGAAGAGCCAGGTGGCAATCACGAATGATCTCTGACTCTGCCCTTCTTATTATTTTGAGTTTACAAGGTCTCACCTTAAATTCGCCCAGAGACAAGCAAAAAGCACAGATGGAGGTGGCGATCATGAATCATGAAGGAAGCTGTGGTGCAAAGGAATGATTGCCGCCTCCTGACGCTGAGGTTTAGGGTTCAAGCCCAGCTCTTGCTCCTTTCTGTTTGCACAGGTTTGATCCATTGTGCTGTTTAAGTAAACCGAAAAACAGAGGATGAATGTGAGGGTGTCCGTGGCGCACTTGGTAGAGCTGCTCCGGAAGATTGGCCCCTGGAGGTCCACGGTTCGATTCCATGCGTTGGCCTCGATCAACAGGTGGTCCCCAGGGTGGAGGGGAGGTGTGTAAGAAGGGGGGGGAATGCTGTGGGGCCCCCCCGAAAGTTCAAAGTTATTCAAACTGGGGTTTTTGATATGAGGACTTGCGCGTACAGTGAATCAAAACAGTTGAGTTGTTTTGGTTCGCTCAATCAATCATCTTTTTACAGAACAAGATTATAAAATGACTGTGTGTAATCTCATTTTCTCCCCTAAACAAGATGAAACTGTTTGTTTTGTTTGCTCTAAGAAGTCATTAAATCCAAAGCCCCAGCTTTGAGACCTCTGAACTTTCAGGGGGGGGCCGATAGCATTCCCCTCTCCCCTCCACCCTGGGGACCTCCTGTTGCTCGGGACCGAGGCACACGGATTCAAACCGGAGACCTCCAGCCCATATGTCTGGAGCTCTAGCATCTGAGCCACAGACACCATCACACTCATCCTCTGTCTTTCAGCTTACTTAAACAGCACAATGGATCAAACCTGTGCAAACAGAAAGGAGCAAGAGCTGGGCTTGAACCCTAAACCTCAGCGTCAGGAGGCGGCAATCATTCCCTTGCACCACAGCTTCCTTCATGATTCATGATTCATGATCGCCACCTCCATCTGTGCTTTTTGCTTGTCTCTGGGCGAATTTAAGGTGAGACCTTGTAAACTCAAAATAATAAGAAGGGCAGAGTCAGGGGTTGACCCACTGACCTGGGCATTGGGAGACAGAGATCATTCATGATCGCCACCTGGCTCTTCCATTCTTTTTCCTCTTTCTTTCATGAGGACCTCTCCTTAACTTCGCTATAAGACATTCTAAGTCAAGGAGAAGGCTGTGGCACAGTGGAATGATGACCGGCTCCTGATTCTAAGATCCGGGGTTGAATACCCTGCTCTACTGTTTTTATCTGTTTCTTTCGATTACATTACTTCACTATAAGTTACACAAAGAAGGCCATGGCGTAAGTGGAAGATCACTGCCTCTTGATGCTGAGGTTTGAGTCCCAGGCCAGCCAACCTCTCTCGCTTTGCATGGGTTTTGTCTGGCACTGCCTTTAAGTTAGCTAAAAGACCAAAGATAAGTGTGAGGGACTCTGTGGCGCAAATGGTAGAGCTCCAGATTCCGATGCTGGAGTGTAGCAGTTATAATCCAAGCGGTGGGCCCAAGTAACAGGAGGTCCCCAGGGTGGGGGGAATGGTGTGAATGAAGGGGGTTGAGGACACTGCTGTAGCTTTGGTCACACATTTGTTTTCCCGTGAC
>JAINUG010000119.1:1319816-1480090 GCA_029706075.1 Aldrovandia affinis
TTTTTGTTTTGTTTTCCACAAATAGCCTAGCTTATTAGCCATTATACGCAGAGCACGTACCATTGCACATGACCCCAGCCACCCCCTCAACCCATTCTTCACACTACTTCATCAGGTCGCAGATATAGAAATAGCATCACTGAACAAAATACCTCGGTAAAGATCATGTGTAGATGACTGTGTATGTTGGAAAAAATGTGGATGTACCCATGTGGGCGCATATTTAATGTATGTATGTAATAGTGGTGTGTATATTTGTATTTATGTAATTTATGTATTGTACAGACTGTGGCAACAAATTTCCTGTAATGGACAATAAATAATCTATCCATCTTTTTTTTTATTCCATTTTGGTAGCCAATCCCCCCCTAGTAATGTGAGTTCGCTGCTGTAGTCCTGCGACCGGTAGTGACAGATGCGAAGTGACGCCTCTTCCGAGATGTCACTCGCCGAGCCGTCGACCGTCAACCGTAGACCGTAGACCGTAACACCGGTACTACAGGGCTACTCTTATACGCAGCGAACGTCACGTCGGCTTCCCTCCCCCTCCTGGGGGACAGCCAATCGCCAATCACCACGATTGGTTGCACTCCCGGCCAGAGCCGACACTTGGCGAGACGGGGAATTGAACCCCGGTCTCCGTGGCCAGCGTCGGACGTTGTAACCACTGGACCACGCGGGAGGCCTATCTATCTTTAATTAATTAATAACTTTATTGTGCAAACCATTACGTATAGCCTAAACAATGTGTTCAATCTGGTAATACTACTACTACTACTACTACTACTAATAATAATAATAATAATAATAATAATGAGGAAACAATTAGGCAGCAAATGACATGTTGGCGCTCTTTGATTTCCGAATACATTTTACATTACATTTACATTTTAAGCATTTAGCAGATGCTCTTATCCAGAGCGACTTACAATATGTACATTAATACATGGTAATAATAATAATACATTTTATTAGTATTTTTACATTATATTTGGGCCGGCAGTGTTAGCATAATGGTTAACGCAAAGGTAATTTTAGCGAGGCCGTAATCGAGGTCCTGTTGGCAGAGGTGCAGATGCGTGCAGTGACGCTGTTTGGGAGCCTTTCCAGTGGCTTTACAAGTAAAACCAAGTACGTGGCCTGGCAGTCTGTAGCCCAGGCTGTGAACGAGGTGGGGGGCAGCAAAGGTAATGAGGAAACAATTAGGCAGCAGACGACATGTTGGCGCTCTTAGATTTCCGAATACATTTTACATTCAAATCTAATCAAATCAAATTTATTTGTATAGTGCTTTTCACAATTGAATTGTCACAAAACATAGGGGGAACCCAGGCCTAGACCCCCACAAAAGCAAGCCTAAGGCGACAGTGGCAAGGAAAAACTCCCTTGATAGGGAGAAACCTTGGGAGGAACCAGACTAAAATGGGGGGAGCCCATCCTCTTCTGGCCGGCACAGGGTATGTAAAAAAAAAACATGTCATGGTCAGTCCAAGGTGACTCAGGGCTGAAAGACTTTGCACCTCCTGAGTTAGGTAGTCAGCAGGGGGGGGGCTAAACCACGCAGAGAGGGTCCAGATCCAGGAACTGGGGTTGGCGTGGGGGTAACGGTTGATGGGGGCAGCTCACACTTCTCGCAGGATCTAGGGCTCGGGGGCAGGTGTAAGCTATGGCAGCATACCTATTAGGAGAGGGACAGAGAAAACACGCAGCCATGAGAGAGTTCCAAACCATCCACACCTGATCAAGGATAACCAGCATAACAGTGGTGGTAACACATTGAGGAGGTGACAGTATGGAAAGTTTCTCACTCCATAAAACACTAGGGCACGGCCTTCTCCATCTCTCCACCTAGACTATGTTTGGCAGTATGCTAGGCTGAAAAGATATGTTTTTAATCTACACCTAAAAATGTTAACTGTGTCCGAATCTCTAACATGCCTTGGTAAACCGTTCCACAACAGAGGAGCTCTAAAATATCTAGTCAAAATACGTGCCGCTGTATTCTGTACTAGTTGAAGAGTCTTTAGAGAGCTACTAGAGGAGCCGGATGATAAGGCATTACAATAGTCTAGCCTCGATGCGACAAAAGCATGCATCAAGGTTTTTGCATCCTCTAATGACAGAATGTGCCGAATTTTAGCTATGTTTATTAGGTGAAAGAAAGCTACTCTGGAAGTGTTTTTAATATGAGTGTCATAATTATAGGCATTTGGCAGACGTCTTATCCAGAGAAACAACAAAGTGTTAACCCAAGAACAGTTTAGCTGAAAGCCATCTCTACTTTTGCTATAAAACTAGGACCCTGTAGGTAAATCTGGCCACAATTCAGAGTATCTAAAGCACTTGCAGGAATTTATTTGAAATCTTGTTTTTTTACAAAAAACGCCTGCACCCTATTGATCCAGGGTCTCAGCTGTTCTGAAAAGGTCATTCCATCTAGCCAGAAACATGTTCCTTCAGGGAACAGGTCTCTACATAATGCAGTAGGATTGAGTATCTAATTATAATTTATTTGAAATCTTGTTTTTTTTACACAGCCTCATATTGATCCACCAGTAAAATCTGCATCTATCAGAAACATGCCTTCAGGGCAGGTCTCCGATCCAATCAATATCCGCAACAAGCTCTGTCTAGTCATATCAGCGTTGCAAGAGTTACCTTATGGCCCCCAACTACTTACTAACAGAAATGCTTCATCTTATAACTTTTTGAATAATTTAATAGCCTCCTACATTTTCTTCTCCATTAAAAGTATGACAAAAAATCTTATGTAATGTAATGGATTTTAGTGTAGAGTCCTGTCATCTTTCCTTGCTGCAATGGGAGGACTGGCTACAGGAAGTTTAAGCTTTTAAGTAGCTTAACCATAGTTACATTGTCAGAGCACAAACAAGATGGATCAAAAATAATCTGTTAATGGGTTTTAGGATGTAGAAATCCTGAAAAGTCCCAAATACATCGTCGAATGTAAGCCGACAGTGTCTTGGAAAAATTATCTCTCTTTATTTACGCACATGACAGGCAGCATCTTTTATGCTGCCATTGAATTTATTGCCCCTGTGCTTGTGAGCTCACAACCTACCATGGAGGTCGGAGCTGATTGAAACAATGTCGTAATGGCAAAATGAATTATGAATAGCCAATGACAATTTCTGTAGCAGCGGCACAGTGGTGCAGTGGATAGCGCTGTCGCCTCACAGCAAGAAGGTCTCGGGTTCGAATCCAGGCCGGGGGCCTTTCTGTGTGGAGTTTGCATGTTCTCCCCGTGTCCGCGTGGGTTTCCTCCGGGCACTCCGGTTTCCTCCCACAGTCCAAAGACATGCACGTTAGGCTAATTGGAGAGTCTAAATTGCCCGTAGGTATGAGTGTGTGAGTGAATGGTGTGTGTGCCCTGCGATGGATTGGCGACCTGACCAGGGTGTATTCCTGCCTCTCGCCTGGAACGCATGCTGGGATAGGCTCCAGCCCCACCCCCCGCGACCCTGACCAGGAATAAGCAGCTTAGATAATGGATGGATGGATGGAATTTCTGTAGCAAGCTCTTTTTTTCTATTCCTAAGTCCCTCGTCCCCATTCCACGATCAAAAGACAGCACTGCATCAACTATGCACCTTTAATGTACTTCTAGGTTGTGTTTTCATAGGAGCTGCTGTTTCTTTAGCATTCATCATTATTTAAGAAAATATTAAGTGTTACCGCAATACAGGTAACTGCCCAAATACAGGAAACACCAACATAAAGTGTCTTAAGTGGGCCTTGGGCCACCACGAACCACCAGAACAGCTTCAGTGCACCTTGGTGTAGATTCTACAAGTGTCTGGAACTCTGTTGGAGGGATGCAACGCCATTCTTCCACCATGAGAAATTCCATCATTTGGTGTTTTGTTGATGGTGGTGGAAAACGCTGTCTCGGACACCACTCAAGAATCTCCCATAAGTGTTCAACTGGGTTGAGATCTGATGACTGAGATCGCCATGGCATATGGTTTACATCGTTTTCATGCTCATCAAACCATTCAGTGACCACTCCTGCCCTGTGGATGGGGGCATTGTCATCCTGGAAGAGACCGCTCCCATCAGGATAGAAATGCTTCACCATAGGATGAAGGTGAGCCACAGAATGGGTTTGTATTTATCGGCATTTACCTTGCCCTCTAAGGTGTTGAGTGGACCATGCCAGGAAAACGCACCCCACACCAGGACAGAGTCGCGAGGATCCTTCATTTACTCAAATGTTTCGTTTATTTTTGCAGTTGCCTGCATCTTTGAAGCTTACATATTAAGTCCTGAGAGTCCTGAGTCCTTATGTGCTCACAGTCAATTGGAACATGGCCAGTGCCATGTAGCATTAGTGCAGAATTAGAACACAAAATTATAGCACCATGTTGTGATAGTCTTCGGAAAACTGCATCAATTTGCATTCTCACAATGACTGCGTGTTGCATGACCAGAATGTGAAACTACTCTGCTGTGCTAATGTCTCATCAATAATAACATCGCTAGAGAACGAAGAAGTTTTGGAGAAGAAACCGTTCCGGTAGGTTCCAGTCATTTTCGACCGCACATCTTAGCGCAGGTGCCAGGATGTTGGCATGATCAAGGCGTGATCCATAACCAAACCGCCGCTCTATCCGCGCGGCACAAAGCTCAGCGCTCTCAAGACACCGAGAGATTTTAAATTCTTTGAAAGGAAAAGAAAACAACAGCCAGGTACACTGCAGGTCTCCCACAGCCAGCTAAGAGGCTCTTTGGACTTCCTATAATCTCTTAATGAGCACGTCAATGTTGTTTCTTTATGTAGCCAAGGTGTCACACTGAGTTTTGTCTGCGGGCAGTTGAAAAGGCACCTATTAACTCTGCGGGGTCCTTGGGGACTATCCCAACCTTTCCCCGCGGCATCGCCGCTGTAAACCCAGAGCCCAGGCAGAGGTAGCCGGCACTGTTCCTCGATGCCTCCTACTTTATCCTTCATGGACTTATTGACTCCGTAGTTTAGCTTAATTACCCTGAATTAGCCGCGTTTTCAAGGTGTTCCGTGATTGATGATTGGGAGAGAGACCTTTACGTGCCGTGCGAGCGTCGTCGTTCTTCACGAGCAGCGCCGCCCCTCACCTCCCTCGCCCGTTCCCATTACACGGGCCGAGAGTTGGCACGCAGGCAGAGGTGCTAATTCGGTCATTCATCCCGTCCTGACTGCGCAGTGACCCTCCATCTCCGGGAGGAGAGTCCCGCGGTGTCTGCGCGGTCGCCTTGTCCACTGCGCTCACTGTAATGAGGTCCTCCGTCGTTACGCTGTTGTTGTCAGGGGGAGAGGGAGGCCCGTCCACTCACAATGGAAAGGGCTGTTTGAGCCAGGCATTTTATTCAGAGAGCTCTACGGAGATAATAACATAGACAGGATGACAAAAGGGAACGGGTCAGGGAGGAACGGCATTGCATCAAGACGTGCCTGCAGCTGTCCAGGGCTTTCTGCTCACGTCCGTCACTGTTAACAGGAAGTAAATATCCGACGCTGACGGGAGCCAGGGAGCCTTTGAGATTCCTTTGCCCTTTTCCCCTTCCCTATTTTTATATTGCAGTTATTTATTGAGTCCAAATCCATTTTGGTTGTTTAGCTAGTCTGATTTGACCTTTCGTCAATGGGTTTACAGGAATCAAAGGGCTCTTTGTTTCACGGGGGGAGACAGTGGCGTGTGTTGCCTCGCATAGTGTAACGCTCAGCACAAAATGCTGAGTGGCCCAGCCCCCTGAGAGGAAAGGAGGCAGGGGGAGAGAGAGAACGAGAGAGGGAGAGAGAGAGAGAGAGGGAGAGGGAGATGTTGAAACCGTGCTACATTTAACACATACATGATCGTTGAATTAAATGGTTCTTTAAATACATGTTTTTGAAAATGTATTTCATATTTCATCATGTGTCATGCCGTCTGGAAGCCGTGCAGTTAATATTTAATGTAAACATATTTGCTAAATATTTAAAACATTTTCAAATACATAATTATGGATCATATTTAACAGTGTGTAAAATGAGGGCTCAGACAGCTTAAATGGCAGCTTACAGACAGGAATGTGCAGTATATGCATGTTTTTGTGTTGCATCACATCCTGCACCGTGTACTGTACAAACATTACTGTAATGTGAATGAAAAGCCCTTTAACACCCTCAAAGGGAGGCATCTAATAGCCTCCAGTATCTGAATTCATTCATTTTGGGGATTTTTGCATAATTAAGAAAATGCATAATTAAGTCTGGTAGCTTCCATCATACCTAGATGATGTGCATGTTAGATTAGCGCAGACACGCAACACGTTTGCCTACACGTAACGCAGACGCCCTACACGTTTGCCTTCTCGATTTGCATGTCAATTTGTTGGTGTCGACGAGATGCAAGTGTGCTATAGTCATTGGTGCATCTTTAGTAGGGAACAAAGACTTAGCCTACCATCCCACCAATCCTCAACCATCCTTTGCATTTCCGAATTGGACTTGAATAAAACCATTGTATTTAGAAAATAATCAAATTAACATAATCATGAAATCCTTTGCTGTATTTTATGGTAAAGTAAATCATTACCTAGAGTTATTAATCCATCAATTAAAAGCAAAAGAAGAGACATCATACAGTATACTGTACTGTGTGTGTGTATGTGTCTGTGTGTATGTGTGTGGGTATATGTGCAAGTGTGCATGTGTGTGTTTGTACATAGCTGTGTATTCCTGTGTTTGTGTGTGTGTGTTTGTGTGTGTGTGTATGTGCTATTATGTGTAGATTTGTCTAAATTTGTGTGAATTGTATATGACATGTTTGTATATGTGTGTGTGTGGGGGTGTGTGTGACTGTGCGTGAGTGTGGGTGTACGTGTGTGTGTGTGTGTGTGTGTGTGTGTATGCGCGCGCGTGTGTGTGTGTGTGTGTGTGCGTGCGTGCGTGCGTGCGTGAGTGCGTGAGTCAGTGAGTCCAGTGAGTGAATATGAACTTGCAGAGATCCTGGTTATACTTCAGCTGAACTCTTCAATAACACCTCAGCTCTTCTTTCATTTAGTGCTTAAAGTGTAGCCTCTGGCGTCCTCCTCACGCTCCTCACTGTCAGAAGCTGGAACGCGAGTGTGCGCAGATCCTAGCCTCCCCCCTGGTCACTGCGCGCCGGGGCGCACATCTGCGCATATGGGACGCGTCTAGCGCACAGGCGAACGCGCGCAGGCTCTGATTCAGCAGGTCCTGATCAAGATGGATGGGACAGAGGGGAGATGGCTGTGTGACTGTAATTAAACCTCCTCTGTTTGCTCCATTTCCCCTGACTGGCATCAGGAATGCCCTTGATGTCTGGGCCCGGTTAAAGTGTTTTGTGTTTTTTATCCTTTTAAAAAGTGTATATATTTTGTGTGCCAGTGTCCTGGGGCGTAGCTCGTGTGATAAATAAATGTCTTCCGTCTTTCTCTCTCTCCCTCTCTGTTTCCGTATCTCCCAGTCCTCCGGTGCTGCCATTTTGCTCTTTATTTCAGTAAAAAAAGACACATATACATATTTTAGCCTCTCTTCTCCCTCTCTCCCCTCTCTGTCAGATGCCAGGCACAAAAGCAGTTCTCTCTCTGTCGCTTAGAGAGTGTTTAGCCGCCTTGCCTATTGAAGTGGTTCCGTTGCCTTCCGTTGCGCTGCCATTTTTCTTTTATTCATGGCAGGGTTTTTTGTTTTTTTCTTTTTCTCCACACCAGAGGAGTGTGTTGAAAGTTGACTAGCATGAGAGGATCAGCTCTGGAAGAGTGATCATTTCCATTATTCCGTGGGAAGTGAGCGAGACACGGCCGTGCAGAGAGAACGCCACCCGCCACTCTCTCTGGAGTGCTCTGCCTCCCCCACCATTAAGAGTTTCCGCTGCAGCCCTAAAATCCAATCATAACTTTCCCGTCCCGTAACCATTCGATTCAACGAGTTTTCTGCAAATCCGAAATGCTTTCACTTCTCCCCGCGCTCCCCAGACAGACGGACGGGCTGAGAGACAGACGGGTGCGTACGCTGGGGGGATCACATGACGTTCCGCCTGGCGGCGGTGGGGGGTGATTGGAGCAGGGCTAGCCTCACTTGTCAGGCTCGTGACTATGATTCGTGACTAATTTCTCACTCCAATATGGAATAAGTTCCAACTTCCTGAGATGTGCTTTGCTAATAAGCCAATGGTGAGTTACTTTTTCTGATTAATCCCACAATGGAGTGGGTGCGTGAAAGGATAACCTGCCTAAATCGAACAAATCCACCAGTGGAAATCTGCTGGCTGCCCAGGTCTGAAAAGGTATCCAGATGCACTGGGTTATCAGAGCTTGAGCATACGGAGTCGAGACTAGAGCACTGTGGTTCGGTGAGAAAGGGCGAATCCCTCCATTTTTGAGAATGGAAATAAATCACACCATACATAAGATCATGCCATATATGAAAACGTGCATATCATGTCACGCCGTATAGGAGAATGCACATTTGATGTCACGTCATGTTTGAGAACGTGCATATGATATCACGCTGTATATGAGAATTTACTTTGGAGTGCTCGTATACAGTGCTTGAATTGGGTTAAAATAAGTGCAGTGTTGATCACAAGTGTCGTGGAAAAAAAGCTCAGTAGGATCGGAGAGAATTTCTTTAAACAGTATTAAAAGCTTTTATTACACACAGCTGCATGGAGACCCGTGTCACGCAGGACAGCGTATCTCCCGCCTTCAAATTCAAATGCAAGGACAAACAAACACAAAGGAAAGAGAGGGAACAGCGACAAGAGGGAGGTAACGGGGCGCTAACCTGAGGGTAATAGGAGCTATGGGGTCACCTGAAGGCAAAACAAGAGGGAAATTACTGCAAGTCTGCAAAAGTCATAAACCAATGGGAAGGAGGTTTCCTGCAGTGAGAGAAAACGTCACAAAAGAACAGATGTTCCTTTGAAGTAGTGGTGCGAAAAACCTTTTTGTTAGCCTGGCTGTTCAGAACTGCAGCGTCACACCGAGTTAATTAGTGTCTGTGTGTCCCCCTGTGGATCTTTCTCTAGCATTCCAACTTTATACAAATAGGACACAAGCCATTAGTAGGTTTCACAGAAGTAAACCGACTGATCTTTATTCCAACACGCTTTATTCAAATCAGTGTCATCGGGGAGGCTATCATCTTGTTGAAGTTCAAGTTGTGGTCTGGGGTCTGCCGCTGTGGCGGGCGATTGACAGGGACGGTCTGACAGGACTCCCAGCGCTTGTGATAATGCTCTCGTTCTCTGGACAGTTTGCGTCTGAGCTAGCCAGTGGTGGGTTATCCTGATCATTTATTTTTCTTTTGCCTGACGCATTATTTTGCCATGCTAACATTTTAGATTAGGCTATAATCAATGTAAAACATTTGATGTGAACTATTTTGACCGTCCCGCTACATCCTTAGCTACAACGCGTTGCTAATACTAGCCTACGTGTGATACGTTAGCTAGCCTACGTCACATGTGAGTTGTAATCTGGGAATTGTAGTCCACTGCGGACCTCGCGGACATGCATTTTGCAGCGCATTTTTGCGTAAATATGATTATTGGGTGTAGAATAGTCTTTTACGACCTGGATCTTATTTCATATTCTGATTATCAGTGGAAACTGGTTATTTCACCTCTCAAAAGTCACAGAAAAGTTGGAAATGTACTTAAGTGAGTACCGTTCATCATAAATAAGTAACGGGACCCACAATTAAATCCCGGTGAGCTCCCACCCAATTCAAGCGCCGCTCGTGTATCACACCATACATAAGAATGTACAGTATACATGATATCATGACGTATATGAGAATTTAGAGGGAGATGACCCGTAAGAGAGAGATCGGGTCTGAGATTCTGAATCTGGAGGCGTTGAGGGGAGGACCCTGGAGCCCCTCTCTGCCAGCGCGCCCCCCGGCATGCCAGCCGGCCCCTGTGGCTCCGACGCTCACCGCAACGAGAGCAGCGGCAGCGGCAGTTGACAGAATCTTAAAACGATAAGCCCAAGTCTGCTCCAGAGAGCGCCCTGTGTCGCCGTGCCATCGCTCCACCGCACTGGGTAGGAGGCAGACCGCCTTTATTTGAGTCACTGACTGCCATGGAGTGCCTACGCTCCGAGCACGTGACATCACTACAGGCATTAGCATCTCAGACTGTATTGGAGGCTCTGCCACCGTTCCTCCAGTTGTTGTGGTTTGTGCTGTACACGTGCGCCCACGCGTTCGTTGGTCGATGTTCTCGTGGTTCATGTTTCATTTGTCTGTTTTCATATCCGTATTTTCCTTATTCGCTGGCCCACATAGGACAGGGTATGTCTTTATTATTTCATTGCCTCGTTTAGTTTTTTTGTTGTTTTACTTTTCAGTCCTTGTTTGAAAGTGGTCGGCGTACTCTGTTAAAAAAAATGCACCCGCTCAGTTCTGCCCGCCTCCACGGCAACAGCGCCGAACAACTGGCGCACGCAGAGGTCATTTGAACTAATGAAGTAGACTGGAGTCATTTAATGAATTACGCACCAGCAGACTCCATAGTAGTGGATACCTCCGTAGGGCTGGGGGGGAGGATACCCCTGCTTTCTTCCGTTGGCCTCCCCCCCCCCCTCGCGCGTATTTCACCGCGCCAGGCAGCACCGGAGAGCGGTTGACGTTCGCCCGCGGTGTCCTCGTTCCCCGACTGCGGTGCGCCCCGCCAGCGCCCTGTTTGTCAACAGAAATAGCCACTCTCCGACACACCTGCTCTGACGAGCTTTGCTCAACTCATTAGCCTTTTAATTAGCAGCAGCGCTTGATAGCGCTTCCCACACCTGCGGCGTCAGCACTTTCTCCCGGGTCTTGTGTCTCCCAATCAATACCCGGAGAGAGACGGGGAGAGAGAGAGAGAGCACTCAGTTGTTGGAGGAGCACCAGCACAATCACGACCGTTTTCTCGAGAGCTTCTATTTTTTCCCCCACTTCAAAAATAAGGGAATCGAGTCCAAAAAGGGCTAATTTCGACCTTTTTCTTCTGTGCTTCTTATACTCTATATAATAGGAGAAAAACTAGAGGATTGGAATTCTGCTCACAGAAGACCAGATTGTTCTTAGCCTTCTGAAAAAAGGGGGGGGGAATCAAATCAAGAAACCAGGGTCCTGTATGGAGGATTCTATTGTTTGTTTATGCCCCCCCTCCCTTTTATGTTTCTATTTAACGATGCAGCGCGAAGCACTTAGCATTTAGATGACATGCTGTGCAAGGGTAGGCGCGGCTCGGCACAGTCCGAGCTCGCCGCGGAGCGTCTCCCAGATAGCGCCGACGGACAGGCGGGCCGCCGGCGCAGGCAGCGGAATACCAACTCCGCCCGGCGCTCCGGGGGCCCGGTGGGGGCTGCCGGGAATGACAATGCGCCGCTCAGACGCCCACATCTCACCGCCTCATTGAGCGACTGAACAACCCGTTCATTTACTAATTTTCCCATTCATTATCTCTTTAAGTGCATCGGATTCCAACCATCGAGAGAATCGTTAGTTGTTGTTTTTTTTCTCTTCTGCCCCAATGGACTATAAAGCATTTAGTTGCGGCATTAGGTGCTGAATGGCTGCGGTGGAACTAGTTGTTCCGCTTCTGCCGCGTGCGTCGGCAGTACTGTAGCTGCAGTTGTGCAACGGCGGTGGGGTTCTTGTGACTATCTAGGTCAAACAGAAATCAAATCGTTACTGCTTATGGTACTGTAGTCCTGTGGTAGAAGTCGTTGCATCAGTTGCATGCTTTATAGTAGGGGCAGCTGTACAATGCAGAGGCAGTTCACGCACTTGGCTAGTCGATAAACCCTCGTTTGCCTTTGACCATATGCGCGCAGTATGTCTTGTTGTTGAATGCTAACAGCCCATGAAACAGAATACTCACAAGCATAATTGAATTCGCTAATTGCAAGCTCCTTGACCGGAGGGACAGGGTAACCGATGTAGTGTGCCGGCCGGTTCTGATGGAGCACTTGCATTAGCCGCTGCAGACTTTTGGCCGGAAAGCGGCGTTCTGCCGACAGGGCGGAGCTGGGAGTTTGGGCAGGGTGCCACTCTGCCGGAGGGGTGAAGGAGTCGCCCTTGGCCACAGTCCTGCGGAGCGCGTGTGGGGACGGAGAGCGAGGGCACATTTTCAGGAGTGATAGGTGCACCGCTGTGACTGCCGCCGTTGGTCTTGCTGTGTTCTTCATTGCCCATCTGAGCTTGTCATCGGGTTTGTGCTAACATTTGCCGTTTGATTTCAGCCCGTGGAAAACGGGGGCGTCTTTGCTTCCCTTCATTTAAATAAATGCATGAGATGTCAGAGGGGAAGGCGAGCTGAAAAAATGAAAATGGACGACCTTGGAAAAAAAAAATAACCTCCAGTCTTCACCTCCTCGCCTTTGATTTCATCAAATTCAAATTGTAACCATCTGTGCCTCAGAGTGGACATATGCTGTCTTGTTTGCTTCTGGCCCCTTTGCTGTAATGAGCTGGGAAATGTGCTGGGATCGAACAGCGCTGCGCTTGTCTGATGCGCCGTTTCTCTGTTTCCGACTCTTTATATTTCTCTGTTTCTGACTCTTTGTATTTCGCTTTCAGCCTCTGCCCAAGGAGCCATCTTAAAGTAGTCAGAGACCAAGGGGAGGTGAGTACGCTTTGTTACTAGCACTACACCATTACTTCAGTACTATATTCACACCCTTCCCCATGTGTGTGTGTGTGTGTGTGTGTGCGCGCTCTTTCCTCTGCACTCCAGCCCACCTGCGTGTCGTTTCCCTCACGCTCTGCTCTATCCACTCTCCGCGCTCTTCCCCCTCTCCAGGGTTTTCCGTTTTCGCGAGCTGCTCGCTCTGCAGTAATGTCCTGCGGCTCGGGGTTCGCGCGGAACAGCGCAGGAGTGCTCCTCGCGTTCTCGGAATAACGACGGGGCCCGTGAGCGTCCCCCCACACTTCCCCCCACAGCTCCTCTGTCCTCCCCGGCGAAAGTCACCCCGCCGCAGCCCCGAATGAGAGCGGTGGCGGAATTGATATAAAACTCGTTACCGTTTATACTGTAGGGCCAATTTTCCCCAGCTCTCCTTGATTAGGCGAGGTCCAGAGCTTACCTGATCAGCGCCGGGGTGAGACAGGATTAGTGGCTAATCAGGGCGCGCCGAGCCGGCAGATTGGGCCCGAGAAGGAGCCGGCTGCTCTGAACGTGCCGGGGAAACTGACGGCCGGGGGCCTCCCGCGTGGTGTAGGGGTTTCACGTCCGACGCTGGGGTTCGGGGGCGGGGTTCTGTTAAGTGTCCGCCCACGGCCAAACGCTGCGGCCCAGCTGAGTGAGCGACAGGAAAAGGGTGGGGGGGAGATGAGCATTTAATAAGATAAATCTACATCCCGGCTGTCATTTGTCACTGCCTCTTACACACTGCATATTCCCGGCCCCCTACTTCCCCCAACCCAACTAGGGCCAGGGAGGGAAGATATTGTCGGATGGTTTGACTTTGGGGGGAGGGGGTGTTAGAGGTGTCGAGGTCTTTGGGAGGGTGGGATTTGTCCCCCTCTCCTACCAACAGCGGTGTCATCCCCCTTCCCAGAGGCGAGGGCCCATGAGCAGCGAGGCTGTGACATTTCCTGGCCCCCTCACTCGTCCCTGCCCATCCAGGGGCCATCGACAGAGACCGACCGACGCAGTAGCCACACCCCCCACACACAAAGCTGCAGCTGCTACACCACCCAGGCACTGCAGCCGGAGGGAAGAGGGCGGAGAGATTTGTTGGGCCGATAATGCAATTTAATATTTGGTTTTTCTCTCCCAGTGACCTGTAGCTCCGTTGCAGCGCGCCGTGGAAATCCACAGAGGCTCCTGATAGGTTGGGGGTGGGTCCGTGGAGCTCTGGGGTTCAAAACAGGGTCGCGATAATGCAGTGAAGGCACTTACCACAAAGACTAGTAAAGACTATATCACTTTGTCGCCGTGGCATTATCGAGCCATATTGTATGCCTTCGGAGAAAACCTCCAACCTCATCTCCAGCTCAAATTGTCACCGTGACCCTGCGGATCTCTCACTGGTGACCGTTGTTTACTTATTTATGAGAAAAAACGTTGTGCGATTGTGCCGGGCATCCACAAGTAGAAAAGCTATGCGCTGTGTTATTCTTCGGTCTCAAAACCCATAATGCAATTGATTACTGATCTCTTGCGCCAACTATGATTGTTCCTACCATGTATTTATGCACATCTTGTTAGTCGCTCTGGATAAGAGCATCTGCTAAATGCTATTACTGGATCTTGTGCATTGGGCCGAGCTAACGGCTTGGCGGGGCATACCCCGTACCTACACAGCAGTTTGGCACTTTTCAGGGTTTCCCACAGAAACAGCCATAGTGGCCCGACTCGCAGTCCTAACAAACATTAATTTCTGTACCCTCTGACCTCATATAAACACATAGAATTCAGATACAACTTCACACAGCCACACAAAACCCCCACGTGATGCTATTTCAGTCAATAGAACTTGTTCAAAACACATTTACATTTTAGACATTTAGCAGACGCTCTTATCCAGAGACTTACACACAATTGACATTTCTTTACATACAATCCATTTACACAGCTGGATATTTTTACTGAAGCAATTCAGGTTAAGTACCTTTCTTAAGGGTACAACGGCAGTACCACCTGGGAATTGAACCAGCAACCTCTTAGTTACAAGCCCAGTTCCCTAACCATTACACTAACACTGCTGCCAAAAAGACTTGGTGGACGCCATCTTGGAAGCTGGCTCTCTTGCTAACTCATAACGAAAAGATTAATACTATTGCTTATAGTGATTTATAATTTCTGCAGCCAATAAATGTGTAACCCCTGCATCATATTGTTTTGTGGCTCAGATAACTCGCGCCAGACTACAAGGAAGGCCGTAGGATTTTTGTACATTTTTATTTCTGAGAGAATTTTGAAGTTAATGTTCAGGTATTGAAAGTGGCAAAATATCGGCCTATATATCGGCCTACATAGACACACACACTTCAAACTTGGAACCCCCCCCCAATAATTAGTGAGTAACTTTGCAAGGTTTTATGTTGAAAACCTTTTTGTTGAGATGTAGCAGTTGGTCCCTGTGGAGGGAATGAGCTGGATGCTATGTACTGCTAGGGGTTCAACACTTTGTTGGACCACAGAGGTGAATATGATGAAAAGCCTTCATCCTTGGAGGAATGGTTAAGAGGCTGTTGGCTCCTTAATTCTGTCCCTGTCAGAGCTGATGATAGAACAAGAAGCTCAGGGGCGGCGGCAGAATCTGCATGCCCGCGACTCGCCGGGAAGCTCCCGAGATTGATCTTTCCCGCGCCCACGGAGAAAGAAAAAACGCATGAATCACGGGCAATTACCAGGATCAGGAGGACCGGGCGGAGGGACTCATAAATATTTATTTGTAGGGGCTCCACATTTATGAAATTCCGTTCCGATTTGCGAAATCATATTTAAGCCTATTAAAGATTCATATGGGCAGTTTAGAGTGTCAGATTTACAAATTCTCATAGTGAATCATTTATGGAGGAAATGGGGTAATATGCATATTTCTGCCAAACTTACGGATCTGAAGCATAAATATCCCTGAAGTGGACACATATATACTGCGGTCCTGTGTGCTGCACCTCTGCCGCTGTGAGAACCTCAACTTATGAGCTGCTGGGAAAGAAAACACGACGCCAGTGCCCCAAAAAAGGCTACGGCGTTCAGAGTGGCAGGGGAGTTGAAATAGACTCCAGTGGATGTTGCACGTCACACGTTATTATATATGAATGTAATACATTCCCACGTCCCCCCCCTCCCCCCACCTCTTGGCAGCATCGTCTGCAGCCCATGAGAGCGTTTGCTAAATATAGAGCGATTCCTCTGCCGGCCGTTTCACCGATTATACTGGATCTCCTCGCCGGAGGTCTCTCGCAGAGAGAGAGGGAGCGGGAACGCATCTATTTCGCGATTTTATATTTACTCGTAAATCCTTTTATTTATCCCCCTTATTTGCTCATACATTCACGTTATGGATCCTTAATGTCCCCTCTAAATGCGGTGGGGCGTTCTTGAGGGATGCCCTGGCCTCTCTGTAGTACAGTAACGTGTGAGTGACTACGTATGGTCATGTGAGAATGTGTGTTGTGTATACTATCGCTATATACTACACACATACTGTATATATATATGGATATTATTTGTAGGGATTCACTAAATGGCTCCAGGGGAAAGCTCGTAGCCTGAGGGGAAAAGCGGTTTGTTGTTGTCATTCTATATTGTTCCTTGGTGAGTGATGAGGTAGGAGGCTCGCTGAAGCTATGCGTTAAAGGTTCGTGGGCAGCGTGGACCCCAGGCACCCCGGGCAGGTTATCAGGAGAGCAGTGTGTGTAATGTTCTCTGACATCCGTCCCTCCCTCCCTGGGTCTGCTCAGCAGGGCTCTGCCTGTGTGTTAAACAGCAGTAATATCCCAGCAGGCCATTAGCCGCACATGGGCTCAATGGAGTGTGCTGCCCTCCCACTGAGGGGCCTCAAAGAGACACAGCAGAGTGACAGTCCCGTGAGCATGCACACACACACACACACACACATACATACACACACACACACACACACACTCACACATTCACACAAGCACACACACATACATACTCACACATCCACACACACACACTCACATGCACTTACAGGCACACACTTGCAATGACATGCTTATACACATACGCACACTCATAAACATGCACACACTCGCACATCCAGACATGCACACACCTTTACACACTCATATTAATACATACCCACAAAAATGCATGCACACTTATGCACACATGCATACACGCACACACACACACACACACACACACACACACTCAAAGACATGTTCTTACTGGACACATACGCACACATGCACATACATACTCAAAGACATGTTCATACTGTACACACACATGCACACACACACACACATACACACATGCACGCACACTCTCAAAGACAAGCACATACACAGACGCACACACTCGCTCCTCGTTTCCCCTTTCCCTTCGTTCTGTACCGTGTCATGTGCCCATGTGTGCTGTAAACCTGTCAGGGTACACACTGGAAACGGCCCACGAGTGGATCTTTTATACATGTCGTTTGCAGTAGCCCCTCATCCAGCTGCCACGCTGTCATGCTATTGCCAGTGCTCACCAGAGTGTTTGACAGATCCGCGCCGCTCCTCTAAAGCTCAGGTCATACTGACATTGCATATGAATAGCTGCATATTTACCAATATCGGTTTCACGTGGCATTAAATATTACTGCACAGGATACCGTGTCCCTAGAAGGCGGGTATTCCATATAGTGCAGAGCCAGGGTGTTGTCAACAGGACGGCAGTGGTCAGGGCCTCTGAGGGCGCAGTGCTACGACACTGCGATGGAACCACGTTGTGCTGTGACAGCGGCTGTAGCTATTATACTACGTGGCATCGCGTTCCTCCGTTGATTTAGTACCGTTTGGGCTGTGCTTGTTTTATACAGAGCTACATTTTGACCTTTTCTTACTGGATGTCCCCCAAAAAAAGGGAAAATGCCTCTTTCTTAATCTGTCTTCTGGGAGCCCTTCTGAAGCAGAGCACTGGGAGATTCATGCAGCCGCACTCCCAGAAGCCACAACCGCCTGCGCTGTTGTCTTACAGATGGAGGGAAGTCGACTCCTGGTGTGTGTGGGGGTGGGCGGGGGATAGATGTTACCTGAACGTGCTTCAATGGTGGATGTGTAATGGTGGAATTGCGCCATAGAGCTCGTCGGCCTTTGTCCTCGGCTCAGTAAGTCTCTCTTGTAATTAGAACGGCAGTCAGACAAAAACCGTTCCTGTCCCCATTGTGGTCTGTGCAGAGAGCCATGTGAATAGACCGTTCCTTCAGAGCACAGGCGTGAAACGAGTCCATGCAGGTTTCTGTTGCACCCGATGCACCGCACCAGGTGTTAATTAGCTCATTTCTTCAACCAAGGAGTGGACCTAATTGAAATCACCTGGTGTAGTGCATTGTTTGAAACAAAAACGTGCTTAATCTCGGCCCTCGGTGGAGTGAGTCTGCCTGCTTTAGAATGTGGATCCAGGGCATGCTGCTTATCATTCCGCCGTGGTCCTAATTGATAATTGTAATGTAAAGTAAAAGGTTCTGCCCCGGGTTCAAATAAGTTGCTAATTGACAGGTACATCAGTTGCAGGACTGGAGTTTTTCCGCTTTTAGGCAGTGTCAATCAAAACCGAACCCACCGTCCTATATCCTTACTGAGGGTTGAGGAGGAGATGGGGGGGAGGGGTGAAAGAGATTGGGAATGAGAGCAAGAGTGATGTGGTAACAGCGGGAAAGAGAGGGCGGGAGGGAGGGAGAGAGGGCTGGGAGGTGCTGCACTGCGTTGCCCTGTCTTGGTATTCAGCCCCATGCTTCCTTCCTCTCCGGTAGCTTCATGCACGACAGCACACACAGCCAGTAGGATTCAGCCTCCGTTCTCTGCCTCTATCCATTCTGCTACAGCTGTGCTGTTCATGTTCCTCCAGCACACACACACACGCACACACACACACGCACACACACTCGCACACCCTGTCTTCCCGCCCGGGAGCCATTAAAATCGGTCAGACCCTCACCCTGCCCGTCGCCCGTCCCTCTTCTCTCCAGAATGTAGCGTATAAAACCGGCGTTATTAGCCACCACTGTTTTTGATTTCATACTTTAATGCAGCACGGTGCTTATTTTATGATGTGTAAAATGCTGATTTACTCGGGGTGAGGTCACCTGATCTCTCCCTTCAGCTTTATACAGTAATAGTGGCTGCAGTCGTATTCTTTATCTAAAAAGATAAAGAGAATTTCTTTATACGTTTATGAGGTAGATTCAGTCTCAGTTCATTCGTCTTCAAAATGTGGTTTTTGAAACGTTTTCATTTTATGTTTGTTGATCAAATACTGAACGTTGATGTAAAACTTCAGGAACGTGTCAAATGTAAGCGTAAGGATAGACCGTTAGGCTCAAGGGTAACTCAATAACACTCGATCTGGTTGGAAGGTAATGCACAATGAGAGCTTTCAGGCACAGCATGTGTGCACACAGGGATTATTATGACCCAGTGTAAGATACCAACAGTGAACCAAATAATTAGTCCATTAAGAACATAATGAACGGGCCGTTCAGCCCATCTAGGCTCGTCATGTCCTAATCTAAGGAGTATCTAGTGCTGCATCTAGCCTGGACTTGAATAGCCCAAGTGTTTCTGCCTCTACTACCTGTGCTGGCAAGCTGTTCCAGGCAATTGCTTAATATGAATATAAACACAAGGCCTCCAGCCTCTCCCTCTCTAACTCTTTCTCCCCTCGCAGGTTTTTTGGCAGTCGTGGAAAGAGGGGACCAGGAACCATTCACCGGGACAGCATCTTTTTCTCCATCCGCCTCCCCCCACCCCCGTGCCCCCGCCTCCAGTGGACTCTCCCACCTGTCACAGGCCGTCCTTTAGCCACGCCCACCCATCGAGGGCGCAGTGTCATCGCAGGGTGACAGCCCTCCCACCTGCCGGCCTGCTGACACAAGCGGTAGATGGACTGAAACACTGCCACCTTTTCTCAGCGCGGGAAATGAACCTTCAGGTGTCACGTTTCGACTCTGTCCCCGTCTCTTGCTCTTTTGTTTTTGGCTGAATCAACTCTGTGGCCACTGTATGCCCCCCCCCACTACCACCACCACCACCACCTCCTCACTGGCTATATGATTCCCCAGTTTAAAAAAAAAAAAAAGAAATGAAAGAAGAATAAGAAAATGTGTTTCAGAGAAAAGGGACTGAAGGACTGGCGCACTTGTAAAAAGTTCTGGACGCCTCACTGTTTTCACCTTCAACCGCCGGGGAGGACAGGGTCACTCTCTCTCGCGGGAGCGGACACAGCAAAAGACAGAAAAGTGGCAGAGGGCGTCGCTGTGAACTGTCACGTCAATTGGGGGAGGGGAGGCGGTCACGGGGATGCCAGGAAACTAGAACAGTTGCGTGAGGTTCGGGGAGAACGTGCTCTGAGACACAGAGACAGCGTGTGTGACACTGATGGCCAGACTCCCCTCCCTGATCCAGACTCCCCTCCCTGATCCAGACTCCCCTCCCTGATCCAGACTCCCCTCCCCTCCCCTGATCCACACTCCCCTCCCTGATCCAGACTCCCCTCCCCTCCCTGATCCAGCCTCCCCCCCCCCTGATCCAGACTCCCCCTCCCTGATCCAGACTCCCCCCCTGATCCAGACTCCCCTCCCCTCCCTGATCCAGCCTCCCCCTCCCTGATCCAGACTCCCCTCCCTGATCCAGACTCCCCCTGCATTCACAACACACACAGCTTCGTCCTTTTAATTTCATTTCTATTAGATATTCTTTGTGCTTTTTATTCTTCCTTGATTCACCAAATGGACAGTTTGTTATTGACAGGGATAGGAAAGAGAGGGGGTAGGGTGGCATTGCGTGTAGGTGTGTGAGTGTGGGTGATTGTGAGGGTGTGTGAGCGTGAGGGGGTGTGAGTGTGTATGGGTGTGTGAGTTTGTGGGTTTGTGAGTGTGGCTTGTGCGAGTGAGTGTGTGGGTATGTGAGTGTGGGTTGTGCAAGTGGGTGTGTGAGTCTGGGGGGTGTGTGAGTGAGTGGGTGTGTGACTGTGTGACTGTGTGACTGTGTGGGTGGGTGTGTATGTGTGAGGGCACAAGGGCAGCACACAGATCTCCATTGGGTCTCTGTGAGCTGAATCTATCTCCTGTGAGGCTACATTGCATGCACAGCACAGAAGTCCCAACCGCTTCTGACAAAAATGTTTACCAGTGGACCTGTGCTATTTAGGGGCACTGAAAGGTCACATGAAGAGGTACACCTTGGCCTCTTAAACAGTAAACTAGAAAATGTTACTTATTCATGTGGATTTTTTTGTTAAGTTTTAGTGGTGACACAGATTAATTATACAAAATAACCATACATTTTTTAATACATGGATTTATTTATATTGAAAAATGTATTAAATATGTCAGATATGGTGAATATGCCCCCAGATTTGTCATATTAATGAATCATGTTTAAAATTCTATTTTAAAATGTTTTGTTCGAAATTCCCTCTATATTTTGATATGATATGCATCAATACTGTATATGTGTTCCATATAAGAAATCCTGCTAGTTTTATAGTAATTGACATATATTGTCAGTGTGTGGTTCCTCATTAGGGAGTGGATGTTCTGAGCATAATTACTTAAATTATTGATTCGGTCGTCGAAATGGAACATTGAAACAAACATAAAGAGGAATTAGAAACCAGATAAATACAGCCCCATATTCTGCTATAGTGTATAACTGTCATGTTATATTGATATCGGTTGTTCATATAACCCGTATGTTTATTATTGTACATTATCATATCTGTGTGTTTCTGGAGGCCTTCCACCGGCTTCTTCGTTTTATCGCTGGGCCTGACTATCAACTGTCGTCGGAAAACGATGACAGCTCTCAACCACCTTAATATCTTCGAGCGGTACTAAATAGTAATTAAATACATATACCAGCACGTGTACCTCCAGAGAGAAAGAGACGTTGAGAAAGTGAGGGATAGGGGTTGAAGAGTTCATGCTACACTACAGAGGGCAGAAGGGGAAATCTGGTCCACTAGTGCAGTCTCCGCCAGATACTCTACACATGAATAAACATGTGTTCAGTATGTGTATTCTCAAATTGTGCAGGATGCCACTGGGTTGTATCCCCAGAAGGGGAACGTAATCGATAGGTCTCAAAGCTTCTCTCTCTGGAAGTACTGAAGATCAGACTTAATCGAAGATGAAAGTCAGAAACTCTGCCCGCCATGTTTTATCTCCATGCTCTTAGAACTGCATCACCTCCTCTATTTGTGTGCGCGTGCGTGTGCGTGTGTGTGTGTGTGTGTGTTGTGGAGTTTCCGAGTGCAGGTGGACGTCAAGTCTTCCTCCCACGATCAAACATTCAACGCGAAGATCACGACTCCCTTAGCCCCATCCACGTAACTCTTTGCTCTTTGTCTTCGCTTTTACATCTTCCATCGTGGAAAAAATAAAATGGTTTTCATTAGATTACTTTCTGTCATGTGTGTTAATGCCTCATACTCCCATTCATGCCCGGGGCCCCTCACGTGTGTCTATGCCTGTGGCCCTCTGTAGCTCCACCCCTATAAATGTGTTTTGACCAAAAAATGGCAAATTGGATCACACTCTAAAAGACAACAAAAATGATTTTTCTGTCATTCTCAAAGGTAATGTTGTAGATTTTATTTTAGATTTAATTTTTTTGACCTGCATCCACAGCAGGAGGATTCATGTTCATAGTGTGGACCCTGAGACTCCAACCAATCAGATTCAGAAGAGCACCCAGGATTGTGGTCAGAGAGGGTTGTCTTTATTGGTTGTCTTGCTGGGCTTGTTTGGCTCGGTCCAGCTCATCCTTACTCGTTTAATCACGTCGTTTCTCTACACACAAGCTGTGTTTCCATTAGTTGGAATTCATGCAAATAAAATAAAAAACTGACTGGCATAAAAATGTAAGTTAGTCGCTTTAATAAAAACACTAGGCCTTAGTGTTTGTACCAAATCAACAGTTTGGAAAAGTGTGAAATAAATGGGCGTATTAAAAAAACTGACCATTTGCACGTGCAAATGACCACAGCTTGTGGGGCTTGCTCAAATCACGTGATACAAGTTTCCCTGACAAAGGGCAATTTGGAAGCGCGTGTTGTGGTAGCCGTTTCTCGCTAAAGAAAAAGTGATCGTGGCAGATTCGCCGTGCTACCATAATGGAAACGGTATAGCTATAGCAGTCTAATTCAGCCTCTTCTTTTCAACCTTTGCTTTCCTTTTTTAAAGGAAGAGTGGCTTGTTATGTGATCCTGTATCAATGCCAAGAATGATTTTGCCTCCCTTATATCTAGAGGCACTGGTTGTCATTATCGGCTGTGATGGCATGCAATGTGATGGGTTGGCAGGCAAGGCGTGACCTCGCATGACCTTCGGGCCTCGGGGAAGGAGGTGAAGGCTAGGTAGAGGAAGCCATGTTTTTAATTCCGTCCTGGGGCCACTCGTCTCACACATAGAAATGTATTAATCTGTGGCAGTGGCAATTTATTGTGTTTTTTGTATAATTATTATAATTTCTTTCCGCTGTGTTGATTAAAAGATCAACATTACACAGCATACCCACACGAATGGTATGATACAAATGAAAATGTTTTCACGGTTATTTTTGGAGAGCTCTTATTGCATTTCTGGCACATCCCATGTTCCAGGGCTCTAGCCCTCACAGGTTGCAAAATGTCATATACTGTATGTCTCAATGTCCTCCCTTACCCGACCACTCTGTGTATTTTCTTTTATTATGCTTTTTCAGTTCGGAGAAAAAGAAAATATGTATTTACACCTTTTGATCATGTATTTATTGTATATTGATTTATCTGTAATAGTCGTATTACAGCGAAATATCATCTCGGATACGCACACGCTCACATGCTGACGCACGCACCTGCACACACACGCAAACACACGTGCACACAATAGCAATCACACACACATGAAATAAATGACAGATTATTTACACCTGTAAATAATGAGAAGTTAAAAAAAACACTAAAAAAACAAGCAGTGGTGTTGTATGTTGTTTGGTCAATGGCCACTGCAGTCACTCTGTACTGTGTAGCTGGGGTTCTCTGCTGTGGATTTAGTAAACAAGCCCATTGCCGGTGCAGTAATAAAGGTTTAAACTTTATTGAAATATAAATTTACTACAACAGCGGACTTTGGACAGACTTGTGTTTTGACTGGGTGAGAAGTGTTTGGGGGAGGGAGGGCCAGCGAGAGAAGGTTGAGTAAAGAACAGCACGGCGTAGAGGTAGAGGAGCCAATCAAGAGCCGGGGGGCTTTCCAGGACATTCGGGTCAAAGGTCGCCCGCATTTTACTCTCCCACGCAGTCAGGAGGTCAAGTGCTACAGGTCGATAAACACCAGCAGAGCGCAGCCACGCGAGACCCCCCCCCCCCCCCGGAGGACTGGAAGCCACCGCGCCCCGCAACGCGGAACGGCATGACAACGCAGTCAATTTGCATTTATGTTTTTGCTAATGGTGATGCATAAAAGGCCATTTACTGAATCATTTACCTTAGCGCCACGCTAATGAGACGGCGGCGCACGTTAAACAGGCGCGACGCCATTAAGGGCATCCAGAGGGGCCCCGGGAACGGGCGGAGAGGAAGGAAGGCAGTCCTCCACCGGAGGTCAAGAGCAGAGGGGTGGACAGAGGGATGCTGGTCTTTGTTCTGCTCTCTCTCTCTCTCTCTCTCTCTCTGGCTGTCTCCCCTCCGAGCTCAGGTCTGAATTATTTACGCCGATACAGACCAACAGAGTCACACGGCGTGGCATTCGCTGTCTCCGCTGGGCTGCCAAGCCCTCTTCTGCATGAGGAGGCACACAGCACACCGTCTTCAGGCTTAACTATTGTGCACTCTCTCAAAACATTATATGGAAAAGTTGAGACCAAAAAGGAAAAGCAATTGACCCAACTGAACCATTAGTAACGCTTAAGGTCCACCAGTCCGTTTTAATTGGGCGTGTAAAAATCACAAAAGGGAACATTTTAGGCCAATAAAGTCAATGTTGGCCGTAGCTTAATAAGTATGCAGCTACGAGGCTCACTAAATAAGGAGAGGAGATAAAAGAGAGGGGGAAAAGTGGTCATTCTCAAGGAGCGGCAGTGATTTATCATTCTCGATGGGCCGGGGCGCAGCTCTCTGACTAGTGCATTTTAATGGTGCGTTTTTTTCAAAATCATTTTTTACTAAAGTTCTGCTTGCGGCACATATGCAAAAATGTACCAGCCCTTCACTCCCCGTCGAGCGCAGGGACTCTGCCGGTGAGCCGGAGAGGAGACGCGTTCCTGTCCAACGCTCGGCCCTCCTCCCCTCGTAGCTTCACGTCCTCGCGCCCGTCTCCCCTGCAGCAAAACAAAACTGGAGCCTGCCGCTTCTAAGAGCCAACGTTAATGAGGAGTCTTCACTTCAGAAGGCAGGGCAATAAAAAAAAACGGAGCACCGTGGGGTTTGCGTTAGAAGAGAGGTTAGAGGGAGGGGGGAGCGCGGTGGCAGCGGCGGAATAGGTGAGGATTGATGCGTCTCTGTTCCGCCCGCCCACGGTCTCCCTGCCCGGCCGGGGCGCTAATTGCTTACATGTGTGTTTCCCGCACGACTGCGTGCCGGGAGGCCCTCCCCCGGCTCCAGCGCTAATCGTGCCACACGTCTCCCCCGCGGGTTCGGCTGAGGGGCGGGGAGGGGGGAGGAGGGGGGACTCTAATTGAAAGACGCTGATAACGACTTAACCTTCAGCTGCGCGGCGAGCTCCAAGGGCGTGGCGCCTGTTGCTCGCAGTGACCACGGGGGAGACCGGAGGGCGCTCACACCACGCGTTTAAAACACAGATAATCTGAGAGTCTTTTCACCCCAGTGCATTTTGTTGTTCAGCTTATTTCAGCTAGGAGCTTGTGTTGTTTTATGTGGGAATCGTTGAACAGAACAGTGGTGATTTTAGACCCTATTTAGGGGGGCTTTAGCCACCCTGTCTTTCATCTCAGCCCCCCAAGTCATGCTTTTCTAAAAAAACTTTTTTACTTAATATCTACAATGGGGGAAATAAGTATTGAACACATCAACATTTTTCCCAGTAAATGTATTTCCAATGAGGCCATTCAAGTGAAATTTGCACCAGACTTTGGTATTAACTCAAGAAATCCAGACAAAAAATCTAAACATTAAAGTCCATGAAAAGATAAGTTATGTGTAATAAAGTGGAATGACATAGGAAAAAAGTATTGAACACACTAACTGAAATTAATTCAATACTTAGTGGAGAAGCCTTTGTTTGTTGTACCTGCTGCCTCCAAGTTCTTCTGGAGCTCTTTCCTAGTGGTCCTTGGCTCTTTGGCTACTCTTCTAAGTATCCTTCTGACTCCCTGATTAGAAATCTTGCGAGGAGCTCCTGTGCGTGGCCGGTTGATGTAGGAGTGATGTTGCTTCCACTTATGGATAATGCCCCCAATGGTGCTTACTGGAAGATTCAGAAGTTGTGAAATACATCTGTAGCCATTTCCATTTTCATGTTTTGCAACAATCTGGTTGCGAAGGTCTTGAGAGAGCTCTTTGCTTTTACCCATCATTAGATGTTTCTTGTGTGGCACCTTGGTAACAAAAAAAAAACCTTTTATAGCCCATCAATATATTCTAACCCAGCTGACATTAATTAGCACAGATTGGAGGTAGAGTTGCCTCCTAATTAGTTATGGTTTTCAGCTGGTTCCTTGCCTTTCCTTGCTGTGGTGTACTGTTTTTTCTTAGTGTGTTCAATACTTTTTTCCTGTTTCATTCCACTTTATTACACATAACTTTATTTACATATGGACTTTAATGTTTAGATGTTTTGTCTGGATGTTTTGAGTTAATACCAAAGTCTGGTGCAAATTTCACTTGAATAGGCTCATTGGAAATACATTTACTGGTGTCACATTTACTGGTGACAAAATGTTGATGTGTTCAATACTTATTTACCCCATTGTATTTTAAAAATACCACAGATAGAGTGGGATTTCAATTTTGAGAGCTACCACCATTGTGGTGTTTTTGTTTTGGGGAATGTAACAGTAAATTAATAAAAAATGTAGGCTTGTGCTTTGCATGTGTCTATCTCACATTGTCATTGGGGACTGAGCCCCCCTAAAGGTCAAATCCTAGAATGGCCCCTGGAACAGAAATGCTAAAAACAAAAACAAAAAAAACAGGATTGTACTCTGGAGTAGCCCTATATAATAAGCACAGCTAGGGCAATACAGGGAGTGTTCCACTACAGCATTGTTTTGGTTTCAGAAATGATTCATCTCATTCTTGTCATTGTGGTCAGTGTTAAAAGAAAAGAAAACGTTCTCTGCTCTCCCCATCCTGTTTACCTAACGTCAAGTCGTTGTTATTTATGTGCGCATTTATTCATTATTATTATTAGCCGCGGTGGTGGGAGCCGGAGTAGCATCAATCCCCGTAAACTGCGGCCGAGCGGAGTGAGGGTATTACTGTAATGCTCGCACCTCATATCGCCGCCTTGCAAACTGCTGGCTCCACACTCCGCGTGATTTATCTATTAATGTAGCGGCGGAACAGAAGATCACCCGTCACATTTTCACGGTGGAATGATGACACATGGGACCATATATGTAATGCTCGTGTGTATTTCACATTGACGTGTCCTAGGGGCTGGTTTCAGTGGACCTGCAGGACGGCCGCTGTTTGCCCAGTGCGGCCCAGGCTCAGACACATCTCATTATTCAACTGCGGGGTCTGGCAACTCCGGGCACGCCGTGGACTGACAGCTCAGCTTTGCCCTTAATAACGTCTCGGCAGGCAGGGTGCGCACGGAGGGGCACGCGCGCGCGCGCTCGGACATGAAGAACGACCCTGATCGGGGGGATTTCTGACACGCCGGAAGGAGGAGGAGAAGAGCTAGGAATAATGCACACAAAAAAGGCAACGTAACCGTGTGTGTAAAGCGCGGTGTCTGCAGGCTCGCCTGTACGCGCTTGTACGGTGTAAGCCTTAAGGATGAGCAGATCAGCCTGGAGAAATTCCGACTCGCAGGTATGGCTTACCTTCAGTTTACTGGAGCTCCGCGTGTGGGAGTGGATGAATCTCGTTCCTTCTCTCATGTCTCTCTGCCCTCTCCCCTCTCTCTCTCTCTCTTTCTCTCTCTCTCTCTGTCTCTCCGTTTCTCAGCCTCTCCCTCTCTCTGTGTATCCTCCTCTCTCTGTCTCTCTCTCTCTCTCTCTCTCTCTCCCTGGTTCACATACATTATGTCAAAGTGTTGAGGTGATTTACAGAAGCCGATGGAAGTGAGCTTTCTCCCTGAGAGCACAGGTGTTCTCCTCTCAGGTCTTCGAGGGAATTCAGGCGCCAGAACAGCAGGGCCTGCTCACAGTCACAACCGCTAATCCTCGGGAGAGCGCAGAGGGCACAGAAAGTGTTCTGCTCTTGTTGTGGAAAAGGCAGAGGGATCGCATTTGTAAGTCGCCCACAGAAAAGAGCAGGTATACATGCATTGTTCCAAGGCCTCTGTTTCGGATCAGTTAAAGGTCACAACTGGTACTCTGGAGGGGTCTGTTCAGAAGGTAGTTTTTTTTAAAAAGCTACCTATTCCTAATCTTATTAATGACCTTCAGTGACCTTCAGTGGAAGATCCTTCACAGAATTATTGCCTCTAGCGCAGCTGCTAGCAGGTTAAACCCAAATATAGAAAGCGTCCGAGTGTCCTTTCAGCCCTACCGAAGAGGACTTGTTCCACTTTTTTGGGGAATGCCCAAGGTTATTTCAAGTGTATTTCAAAAGATTGGATAAGCAAGTTGATTGTCTTTTTCCGTCTTTTAAATTTTTTAAGTAATATTTGATGAGGGGGGAAAAGAAAATGCGGTATTTGTGCATGTTGAGTAGATGTATTCTCGCCAAGCTGGTCATCTAGAAGGCTCCCAACAGAGTTATAGCTTCTCATGCTTCTGCACACAGTGGTCATGACACTCGTATGCTGGTGAGATTCCCGCAACCTCACTTCAACCGGAAGAAACCGCTTTTGATTGTGTTGATCCTCTTCAAAATGTATTAAATGCAACCTCCTGCCCACAAGCTAGTAAGAGCTCTAAACTGAACTGCATTAAGGTTTCATACATGCTCTGAGAAAACGTGGGCCTGATGCCTTTGTGAAGAGGGACAAAGGCAAATTAAGGACAGAAAAGATGTGCAATGGTGAAAACAACCCATGTCACAAATAAATGTACCCTCCCGGGTGACGTAACGGTAAGAGCGCACAACCGGGGTTCGATTACACCGACCGCGCCAGTTCGGATCTGGCCGGGAGTGCCAGGGCCGGCAGTTGGCAGGGGCAGCTAGGACGCTAGGGGGCGGCAATTGGCTGTCCGCCCGAGGTTGTCCGATGCACATAGAGCCACTCGTATAAGAATGACTCTATGTGTATCGGAGTTCCGGCCCGGAGGAGGCGATACATCGCCTTTGTCACTGCCCGTCTCAGGACTACGGCGGCGAGCTCTCAATACAAGGGGGATAGTTGAAAACTGAAAGGAGGATATAACTGGCTACTAAATTGGGAGAAATGGGGAATAATCAGAAACAAAATCTTTTAAAAAAAACTAAAAAACCTGTCTTACGAAGCTATAAAAGGGCTCGCTGATGTAGTGTCCAAAATAAAAGTTTGAGGATGCCTTTTATAAACTGGAAGAAGTTACGGAAGAATTTATACACAAGCGGGCAATAAATGGAGCCATCCGTAACATTAACGATTGGCTGACATTTTGAGGGTCTCGCCAACAGGAGTGAGCTAAAAGAGCATACGGAGGCTTATTCTGTTTGTGTATACTTCTTTCATTTGTTTTCTTGTGGTTTCTTATTTTCCTCCTTTCTTGGCTTTTTGACAGCCATTTAAATAAAAAGATTTTCAAAAGTCAGTCTCTCTCTCCCGTTCTCTTTTTCCTCTCTCAGCCTCTCTCTCTCCCTCTCTCTCTCTCTCTCTCTCTGCAGTGGTGAATATCTTTCCTCAGGCTTGTGGGTACCCAGTGCACCAATGCCGACTAAGCGGAGCGCCCATCATTCACAGAAGCTACGGGGGTGAGCTCCAGCCAGAGGGAGGAGTACAAAGGGCACAGGAGTTAAGCTGTTCAGTGGGGCATCCTGGCTTCTGCCTAGTCACCTCTCCCTGCACGGGGGCAGGTATCATGCATTAAGCTATTTATTGGCTTCGAACACACTGAAAGAATTCCACTATTGCATGTATATTTAATGGCAGAGTATTGCTTCTGTTTCCTTCTTGCCCGAAGGAATACCTTTCCAGTGACCCAGTTACTTTCCGTCTCATTTCGGTGTGTGGCTTTTTTGTTAGAGAACAGTGCTTCTGCTTTTTTCCATTCAAACATGTCTGCACTGGGGCCCCCGGGAGATGTAGCCGGTAAAGGCACTTGTCCTAAGCGCAGTCTGTGTTCGATCCCCGGATGCGCCACCCCAGCTCTGGCTGGGAGTCCCTTTCGGGGGCGGGAGGAGGGGGGAGGGAAGCTGGCATGAGCTCGCCGCATGCACAGAAAGCATCTCTGTGTGTATCGGAATCACAGTCGACGGCTAGGTGAGTTCTGTCGAAGGAGATGGTTCGGCGTCACCATTGTCCTTGCCGGTCCAAGAGTAGCAACTAGTCCCTGCAAAGGCTCCCTTTTCATTATGCATTCTCAATGTAGTACCCTGTAATTTGCTAAACCAATGAGAGATATGATGCATATGATTATACACATATGATATATAATTGCTAATACTATTTGCAGGAAGAGGGCATGACTTTATTCACTAAATGTTTATTGGCTCACTGGTCCTTCCGCATATAGGCAGCTACTTGAAAATTGAGGTCATTCGTTTGTAAAGCTTTCAGTGACGTTGGTTAATTTCGGTGATGACAATAGTTTTCTATTCTTGTTAATAAGAATGCTATCAGGAATATTTGATTTCAGTTATACTCCAGTCATAGCATATGTCTGATAGATTGCAACAGCATAGCAGCATGATAGACCATGCAGTTGATGGGACAGGGGAAACACACTCACACAAACACACACATACCCGCCAAATAAGGAAGCTCTTCTATTCCCCCTCTATGTCGGTTGATATTATCATCCAGGATTTATTTGGTTGACAGTTGTTGGACTATTCAACCACAATCTACATTCCTGTTTTGCTGCAGTACTCAGGGAAAACCATCAATTCAACAACCTCTGTGACCCCCTACACTGCATGTGAGAATATACAGTATGTAGCAGGTAGCGCAGGGTTTCCATTGATTTTTATTTTTGGCTGACATTGTTTTTCTGCTGTTTTCTTCTTAATGGAAAAGTGTGTTCCAAGCACTCCTTTGTAGGACAAAAGCACTAACCAGGACGACGACAAACCCATACGTCTTCCCCCCAGCCATGGCTTGTCGTGATCGATACGCTGTGGTCCTGTAAGCATTGACACTGATTGGTGTGTCAGGGTCTTGACAGCAAAAGTGTTCTGACTGCTCTTCAATTTGTCACCAGTAATAACGGAATCTGACAGGGCCAGTGGACATGATCCGGACTGATGAGGACACAGGCTTACCTTCTTTGGAGCAGCTTTCATTGAGTAATTGTGAAGTTTTTTGTTGTTGTTTTGAGTGCCTTTTCATCTGTTCACCCCAGTGCTGCTGTAGCTGTGCTGGCTTTGATGTCAGAAATGTGATATAATGGATATCTGTATCCAGGGTGACAAGAGTTTTTTGTTGCAAGCGGCGCGCGTATGACCAGAGTTATTCCTATAGCCTGTGGTATTTTGATAAAGTCATTCTACCACATATATACAGTATATATATATTGTGACACTGGGAAAGGTGGAGGGAGGAGTAGAGAGGGCTGTGCCTCCCTTTTGGCTGCTGTCAGGTGCTCCTGTTCCCTCCCACAGCCTGAAGAGGACAACAGGGCCTTGGACAGCAGCAGCCTCACTTACAGGCAGGCTCACCTGAGGCTAATGAGCAATCAACTCAGCTGTGAGCCATTGCCTTCGTTAGGCCTTTATAAAAGCACTGCCTGTTTGGCTAGCTGGTACAATGAATCCCACCAACTCAGATAGCTACCTTGTTAGGTACCTTTCTGAACCTGGGCAAATGATAAACTATATATTTTTTGGCAGATTTACACATGGCAAAATATAATCATTTTTACTTAATAACTTGAACGGTTTGAACTTTTAATACTTTTGCATTTGAATATTTTTTTGTGGCACACAGCTGTGGTCTAAGCAGAATAAACTGCTCCAATACTGCCGCGTATTCCCAGGATATAGACATACTTCTGGGCTCGGAACATGCTGGAGCAGGGAGCATAGTGTAACTATGCAGCCCGATCCCAGGGACTGTACTCCAGCCTAATTAGCCCAAGGCGTATCCTGCCCTGCCTATCAGACACCCTGACCTAATGCAGTAAAATGCAGAGAGGTGTTTTGTTTTTCTTTAGTCAATTAAAGGTCAGTCCCTGAAACAAATGTTCAATTTGTTTTATCATTTATTGTTTATGACATAATTTCCTCTGGTCTATTGGTCAGCCGAACGTATTGTGACAGCTGCACCACAGATCACAGACAGCTGCACCCCTGGAATCTGATTGATCACCCCAGATGCGAGCAGCTGAGACAGGAGGTCAGTGCCCCACTTGGGCCTCAAAACAGTCAGGATCACAGGCGAGCAGCTGAGACAGGAGCGGCCCCTCCAATCAGGACGAGCGACGCCGAGAACGGAAAGGTGTTACGGACATTGTGTCCTTCTCGCCGTAGGGAGGAAATTAGAGCGGGGATAGCAAGGGGCAGAGCGTGGTGGCAGATCCCACACGGTAGACTTCATTAAGGAGGAGAGAGCGGATAAAACACAGAGCCTCCTTTATTCTCTCATTAGCTTACAGGTCTACGAATGCATGTATCTATCCATCTATTTATCTATGCATTTTTGTCCCCCCTCTCCAAGTCCCACGGGGGGGAAAAGATCACAGCGAAGACAGGATCAAAGGCGGGAAATAGAATGTACAATACATAGGAAGGAACGATTATAAAACATGCTCTGTGATTAAGATCGGAGAGCATCAAACACAGATTGCGGGAGGCGGAGGGGGAAGTGAGTCACGGGAGGGACTGCGTCGGGCGGTCGTGTTGCTGCGCTCCATCGCGGCGCGTCCGCACGTGTTCCAGCAGCAGCGGCCCAGGGGCAGAGAAATCCATGTGAAGCGGGCATAAGGAGGCCTGCAGCCATTCACATATACATACGTGCACACTCAACCATAATGAAATCCCATCACACAGTTATATTGCATATAGACAGGCGTGCACAAATCGACCTATATAGCCATTTATGTTGTCAAATTATTTGTAGCAATAATATGGTATGCACATCCATTCTATTCGCAGGACTCTTGCAGTTCTGAATATGAGCATGATGAAATTGATTGCACTAGCTAGAACAAATGCATTTAGCTGTTCAACATTGGCTTACAGTATGTAGAGAAAGGCAATATTGTGGTTTGTAGTATTTAATATGCAAATGATACATCTGAAGTAATGTTCCCTTTTAAATGAGGAATAGGTATATTACGGATTACAGGTATATTACAGGTATATTAAGATTTCATGAACAAACTAAATGGTTGCCAGCTAGCTAGATCTGAGATCACAGGCTGTGGATAGAACTGAAACCTCGCACACTTCCCTTTCAATATCTGCATTAATTGTTTCACCTTATTTTTTGACCATGCTTATGAAGAAATACCTCTGGGAAGGTAAGCAATGACCAGTGATAAATGATAAAATTGTGCCGTGAACCACCTTTTAGAGCAGTAATGCTTTTGTGGTGTGGATGTTCGTTCAATCTACTGTGCCACAGTTGACTGTCTGCAATGGCTCTGAAATTATATCCCTGTGGGCTGAAGTGTTTCATATGACACTGTCAACTCGGTTAGTTAACACACTACCGGAATGTATAATACCAGAAAGTGGCCTTCTGAGCTTCGCTGTATTCATTATTTCATGCTACTTACTATAATGCTTTTGCATACTCACATTAGCAGGTTTGTAATACGAGAGAGAATTCTGACCATTTTCTTAGCACCTGATGTCACATTGCGATATAATCTTTCTTTGCACAGTTGAAGAGCAAAGGCCTGTTTCGAGAATTAACGTTTCCTCTTCATCGTCGGAAATGTATAAACTATGAGAAATTATTCCATCCATCCACTGGAATAAACCTCATCTGCACGTAATATGATGATAATGATTCCCATTACAATGATCACATTAGACTGTTTTTGAACTGAACTGCAGTGCACAGAGTACAGCAGTGATCTGTCTAGTTCTCTGACAATATCGTATCTGCGACAGAGACTTGATGAGGTAAACAGACGTGGGTGAATGCACGCTGTATACCACAGCAGTCAGGAAAGACTGATTCCCTTTCATGAAACTGAATCAGTCAGTTTTGCATTTTATGTCATGGTATATGTCACACTACTACAGATGAAAATGAGCCATTAGACTAAATCTGGAACATTTATAGTAATGTTTATTAATGTGTATTGTCCCTATTAAACACATTTTATTAATATATATATATATTATTAAATTAAATGAGTAGTTTAGTAGTGAATTATTCTTGGGAAGCCAGGTGAATGTCATTGAGAATTGGATTATTACGCAGTGGGTTTTATTTCACCATCACAGGCAACTTCTCTGAGCCTTTACCTGTTTGGTCATACGTGCATCGTATGAGAATGATAAGCCCTGCATTTTGGGGGAAAGATCTCATGAGATCTATTAAAATGAAGATGTCTTGTGATGTCATATGTTGTGACGCTGGAAATGGGAATTAAAGCAAGTTAATTTGGACTGTTCGTAAGGGAAAGGCCAAGAGAATGTTTTTTCATACTTGGTCTGCTGTTGGGCAATTGATTGTTTGGGCCAAATATATTCAAATAAATAAGCTGATAATGAATTCAATCAGGATACCTAGGGGTTCAGTGGGTACAGGCACTCAGCACAAGTGCAGCTTTGGCCCTACCATCGCACTTTCTAGTCATGGCCATGTCATTACATGCTTATTACTGGGAGTCCGCAGCAGTGGGACACAATTGGCTTCCTCACACTCGGGGAAGGGGATTGGTTTAAGCCTTCCAGGACTCCTCGGGGTACTCCTACATCAGGTCCTCCCACCCACAGGCTGCTTGCTGTCATCAGTGAGAGATGCACCTCTCCTCAGGTCTGCATTGCCTCCTGTAGTAATGCATGGCCTTGTGATGCGGGAGGAACAGAGAGGAGAAGAGCTACTTCTCTTCTTTTGCCGGTGTAATGCTGCGTTCGCGTGCTACTCGGAAACTCATTGTTACAAATCGTCAATTTGGGGGTCAGATATTACACCCGAGTTATCCACTCGTATTTCCGACACTGAAGTTCACGTAAAGGTTTTTTCAAAGTCGGACTCTCTCATTTAGCATTAGCCATTATCTCACGAAAGCCTGAGAGGTGCCCGCAGGGCATGCACACCTGAGGTTGATTAGTAATAGGCTGCTCATTGCCTTTGTGCCTTGGGGAGAGAAAAATACTTGGACACCACTGCTACTTGGACTCTCTCCATAAACGTACCCTCCCATTTGTACATAGCTGTTTGAGGTATAAATCAGCCTGCGGCCCATCTCACCCATATTTTTGTTGTCTCGATTATCCACTAACCATCCACCACGGTGTAAATATATAATAAAATAACTGCCATACATTTTGCATGCATTTACAATATATTTTCCAAACCCTTCTTTTATTGTGAAAATTAAACAATTATTGTGTAGTTTTCATATGTTTTATATAAATATAAAGTACATACAGTATATACTCTGTATATTCATGATATATGCCCTATTTTAACTGAGTAATACATTTTCAAGTAATTTCAAAAAAGATATTGTTTAGGTATGACCACTTCTTGACTCAAAAGGCACAATGCCAAATTGAGCAGAAAATGGGGGGGAGTTTAATAAATAAATAATAGGTAACTACAACATGTAAAAATGTTTTGGGGGCTGGCGGATGGCGTAGCGGTCTAACGCACCACGCTTTGGAGTGGTGTGCGCTGCCCGTCAGGGACGCGGATCGAAACCTGCGTTTCTACCAGACCGGCCCTGGTCGTCAGCCCGATCGGAGGCGGCATTTGGCTGTCCGCCTCCGGGGTTGGGGGGAGGGAGAGCCGGCACGAGTCCGTCGAGGAGAAAGTGAAGGCATCCGGAAGAGTTTCCGTCTTGGAAGAGGCAGCTAACAATCGACCAGGAATGTGTGTCTCGCTCCCGTAGAACGGGCGGCGGACTTGTGGGGGTTGGGAATTGAATATAAATAGAGGGTTTAATTGGCAACCAAATTGGGAAAAAATTTGAATATTATATTGATTGGGTGCTTTCAATGCTGATTGATGGGAGTGCTGCAGAGATGTTTGTCCTTCTACCAGGTTCTCCCATCGCTGCAGAGGAACTCTGAAGCTCTCTTAGAGTGGCCATTGGGTTCTTGGTCACCTCCCTGACCATGTCCCTTCTTGCCCGGTTACTTAGTTTGGCCAGACGGCCAGCTCTTGTGGAGTTGTGGTGGTTTCAAACTTATTCCATTTCACAATGATGGAGCCCACTGTTCTCCTGGGTGCTTTCAATGCTTTAGCAATGTTTTTCTACCCTTCCCCAGATCTATGCCTCAACACAATTCTATCTCGGAGGTCTATGGAGAGTTCCTAGGACTTCATGGCTTGGTTTTTACTCTGACATGCACTGTCAACTGTGGGACCTTACATAGACAGGTGTGTGCCTTTCCAAATCAAGTCCAATCAATATAATTAAGCACAGCTGGACTCCAATGAAGGTGTAGGCCCATCTCAAGGATGATCAGAAGAATTGGACAGCACCTGAGTTAAATATACAAGTGTCACAGCAAAGGGTCTGAATACTTACGGCCATGTGATATTTCAGTGTTTATTTTGTAATAAATCTGCAAAAAGTTCTACAAGTCTGTGTTTTTCTGACAATATTGGGTGCTGTGTGTGCATGAACGAGGAAAAAAAATGAAATTAATTGATTTTAGCAAATGGCTGCAATATGACAAAGAGTGAAAAATTTAAGGGGGTCTGAATACTTTCCGAACCCACTGTATATATTTTGGAATGGTTGTGGTTTGGTCACAGCATACATTTTTACGTTGATGCAACGTTCTGGTAACCGAGAATGATGTAATTGAAATGTACAGTAGTATTGATGGGACAATAGTAATGATGGGCAATCATATTGATAGTGCTTTCACATACACTATATGGCCAAAAGTCAGTGGACACCTGACCATCACACCTATATGAGCTTGTTGGACATCCCATTCTAAAACCATGGGCATTAATATGGAGTTGGACCCCCCTTTGCGGCTATGACAGCTGCCACTCTTCTGGGAAGGCTTTCCACAAGATTTTGGAGTGTGTCTGCGGGAATTTGTGCCCATTCAGCCAAAATAGCATCTGTGAGGTCAGGCACTGATGTTGGACAAGAAGGCCTGGCTCGCAATCGGCATTTTAATTCCTCCCAAAGGTGTTCAATGGGGTTGAGGTCATAGCTCTGTGCAGGCCAATCGAGTTCCTCCACACCAAACTCATCTAACCATGTCTTTATGGACCTCGCTTTGTGCACAGGGGCACAGTCATGCTGGAACAGCAAAGGGCCTTCCCCAAACTGTTGCCACAAAGTTGGAAGTGCCCAATTGGCTAAGATGTCTTTGTATCCTGTAGCATTAAGAATACCCTTCACTGGAACTATGGGGCCTATCCCAAACCCTGAGAAACAGCCCTGAATTCAATCATTAGTAGGGGTGTCCACTGACTTTTGGCCATATAGTGTAACAATAAGTGTAATTCCATGTTCCAGAGATGCCCACATCTGCCCACCTTGATATTGAGAGTTGGGAAGACAATTTCACAGTGGGTGACGCAACACTTTGTTGAAGCTTTAAAAGTTTCACAGAGCACCCTATCTCAGTGCTTCGTCGTGGGTTACAGTATCTCACAGCCTGATGGTTTAACAATTTTAAGAATTTGAGTTTCGTAATCTCTGTTATATTCATATTTATGTGCCACAGGCAACCATTTATACAACTGGACACATTTACCTGGGCAATTTGGGTTAAGTACAATATGTTGCTCAAGGGTATTCTACACCATTCCAAAGTTACCAAAGGGAAGTTTCTTTGAAAAGCAGACTATCATTAGCCTTAGTTTTGTCCCATCAACTCACATTCCTAAACTGACTGAAAATAATGAATGGATAATTGTAGTGTCCAACTAGCTATGGATTGGAACATTAGAGGCTTGTGGTTTAATGGTGGTATTGACAGACGTGGATGAGTTAATTGCCGTGGCTTTAGTAGAGTAATTGACAGACAAAGTTGGACGGTATTGCTGATTCAATTGTAGCAGTTGTGCTTGAATTCGATTTCAGTTTACTTTGAGTTTTGGAGTCCAGCAATAGCTACGGATGGAGCTTTCTGCTTAAATATGTATACATGCTCTCTGCATTACCTCACAGAAGTGGAAGTTGGTTTTGGAATTTTGTGATTTAATTATGGACCAATCTGATTTAATGGAGACAATAAAAATATAGCAGTAATCAGTAATACTTTAGTTGTTGCAGTATTTCATAAATTAATACATAAATCACAAATAATAACATATCCGGTGTGTACTGTAGAGTCTGTGCTCAGTAAAAATGACAGGAAAATAAACATTCAGTTGTATTTATTATGTTGGTACGGTTTTGTTTTGGCAAGCAGTCAGCTTACTGGAAAAAAATGAATAAATCGTACTTGAACTGAAGAATATCAATCATCTATATTTTCTGTGTCAATTACAAAGCACCTTGGGACTAATGTATGTCCATGGAAATGTCTCAGATATTTGAGACTGAAAATACCCCAGCTTGGGGCTCCTGAGTGGCACATCTCATTAAGGTACCTGTGCAATATGGCCTTTACTGATTCCAAACCGTCAGTGTCAACTGTGGCGAGGAGTCCCACGGGACAAGGCATAGTTCTGCACAGTGTCTCCCAGGGAGGGGGATTTTATTAGGCATGGCAACCCCAGCCTCAATGTTCAACGCTCTCGTCGATCTATATGTGCCAGTCCGTGTCCATACGCTTGTGTGAATGTTTATGTCATGCTTATGAGAGTGATAAAGAGTGCCTACTGGATCCCTTATGTGACTCATATAAGGTCATTCAAAGACATTTTACCAAACCGTTCACGATCTTGAGTCTATCACCCTTGTGCATTAACTGTGAGTACATCACATCTATTCAAACAAGCAATGGAAAAGCTTGCCCATTATAATATCTTTCATTTTTTATTAAATCATTTTCGCTGAGCCATTCGCCAACACTAACAGATTTCTGGCATATCATATCATAAAAAGAGCTTTTATGCAGATTACATTATGTTCAGCACTCAATCTCTCATCCTACCATTATCAGCCTCATAAATATTTTTTGTTCACTATGCTCAATCAACATGTCCATGTTATGTCCATGATTTATATTGGATTTCTGTTATAATTGGCAGAGACGGTCGCCTTTAAGATAGCTGTATGATACAGGATATATTGTTCTTGTCTGTTTTGCTATTTGTATTCTACGCTGTCGTTTATAATGCTCTGTAAGTCTCCTTAAGCTGGGATTCGGGGGCCCTGGACAGCCCCCTCAGATGGTCCAGATCTGGTTTTACATGCTCAGCAATCCAAATGCCTCAAACGCAGAATAACATTTACAACCTCAATTTCACCCCGTTTCCAAAACACAATAAAAAGAGATCAAACCGTCTTTTCTTATCTTTAATGTGTGGAAGAGCTGTAGCCTAAATGAACACACCCCCACGAACCATCCGCCTTTTTCCATCAGTGGCTCCTGTCTGCCCATATCCATCCTGAAATTGGCTTTCAAATTAGGACCAAAAGAATGCATTGTTTCCACAAGAAAAAAAAAAGAAAGAAAGAAATGAGGAAAGCTAATTCTAAAGCCCAAATATTTTGAAGGATTAGCCACAATACATTTTGCCTAAATTATTCCCTAGCAACACAAGTATAATGCATGATGACATGCAGTAGATGCCTATTATACATCAGCACTTCTGAATATGTGAATGCATGGTATGACCTACAAATTATTTACCTCACTCAGGGAAATCTTTAAAGAGAATACATTTAGGTGGGAGAGAAAAGTACAAATCTGATCATTCCGATTCAGATAAAGGCAAATAAGTGTGGCTCCTTTGAATCGGATTTGTGTCACTTAATTCTGTATTTTACAGAAACTTCTTATCCTCTTGTGATACGATGGCAATACAGCTTCATATTTGTCTGGTGTTGGTCTGGTGCTCATATTCCCAAGAGTCTGTGGGAGGAAGGAAAGACGTTTCTCGCCTATTTAAATGGTGTTCTGCATGTTAGAAGCTGACAGACACAAAGTCAGATGAACAGTTTGATAAACAGGCAGAAGACATTTAGAGCATTTGTGTAATTTAAAGCTTTACTGTAGATGTTTCCTGTGTTTTGTTTGCTGAAGAGGGGGCAAGAAAACAGTGTGTATTATCAATTTAATAGGACTGCGTTTCTGTTGCTGTGCCTATGGCTTTTGACAGCTCGCCAACTCTTATGCACACATTATGTAAACATAAACCACACACACACACACACACACACACACACAGAGAGCAAAAATGACTGTGAGCAGCTGCTGTGTAGTGGTGCAGACAATTTCAGTGTGCCAGCCAGTTTCCACTCGTTCCCCTGGACATTATATCGGGCACCATGGCGCTCTGGGCCAAACCAACCCTGGATTATTCATCAGGTTCCACATTTTCAGGCCCGGTTCAGGGAGATGGAGCTTCCCTCGGGGCTACAGGCTACACAGCCAAAAGCCCAGGCAAGACCACTGTAAGGGTACTATCACCGGACAGACGATTAGCCTTCATACAATAATATTGGGATGGACCCACAATGTAAGCCCCCTAGTGGACGTAGCATGCACTGGCGTTAGCGGTAGCGTTGAAGCAATGAATCCACCGGTAACCCGAGGGAGGCCACGTTAAGTGAGGCCGGAGCCATGTTCACTGCCTCTCTCCATCATCCTCCTGCTCGGTGATGTGTGCTAGGCTCTGGAGGAAGAGTGAAGAGAGTGGTACCCATGCTGGCGAGGAGGAGTGGGGGACACAAGAGGGAGAAATCTGCATTCCTGTACATGTCTGTGTGCGAGTGGAATATTGACTATTACATTGAATTTTAGCGGTTGAGCGCGGCCATTTAACCCTCACCCCCACCCATGAGTCTCCAGGGTCAATACAACATGATTGTTTCCCTGAAAATGAATGCCTCCCAGCATGACATCTGTCTCTCTCTCTTTCTCCCTCTCTCACCCTCTCTCTCTCTCCCTCTCCCTCTCTCTCACCCTCTCCCTCCTGTTCCTGGGTGTTCCAAACAAAGTCACAGAAGGTCACAGCATAAAAGCAATAAAAGCATAAAAGAGATGAGAGACGACTGCCCCGCCCACATTTATCGCCGGCCTGCATGATTGGCAGATATCAGTGTGCCTTCAATCATTTAATAGAGAAACGCATAGGTCATTTTTCTCATTTGAACAAAAAGGCCTCGCAAAGATGATTTAATTTACCGCAAAAGGAGGGCAGCAGACAGCGAGGGAAGGGGATGCTGATAAAAGAGGCTCCCCGTCTATCTCATCTGCAATGACAACCTGCAGAAAATATCATATTCATTGAGATCACACCCTCTGGCATCCGAAAGTCTTGGCAGACTGGTTTCCTCTAAACCTATGCATGTACACTGTCGTGGATTCACAGATTAAGAGAGACGATGCAGTTGAGCAGCACCCTGGGCTCATGACACCGCTCAGCCCTGGGGTCCTGACGTGTCAGCGAGCTGGTCTCCATCTCAGCAGGGCTGGCCGGGCTTCCCTTCCAGCTCCCTCTGCCATCTCAGGCACACCAACCCATTTTATACACATACGAGGAGCTATAGCCTTTCTTGCCCTAATTTGGAGTGGTCAATTGTGCCTGGCGAGTTACGGCTTTGTTACCGCTCGAGGAGTACTGTAGCACTGCAGCTGAAGTGTGCCCTCACTTGATGAGCCAGTGTCTACGGTGTCATTCTGCGGTCCACACAGTGCCATGGGAGAGACAACATCAAGGGAGAAGAGATTCTTCTCTTACTGATGACAACTCTTAGCCTGTGGGTGGCTGGTGCATCCTTTAATGGAACTGAAACAGTGGTATCTCGAGAAACCCTGGCCAACTAACACCCTACCTCCTACACCTCTCTCTCTCTCTCTCTCTCTCTCTCATATCCCACCCTACTCCCGGTGGGATGACGCTAATTGTGTCCCACAGCTGAATCCTGGCATTACTCAGGGTACAGGCATAGAGGCTACAACATGCGATGACCAGCATGCTTTCCTGGTTCCTGGTCTAAGCCCAATCCAATTTTCCCAATCCAGATGGCTGAACATGACATGCCTGAACCAATCAGAGTAGAATTAACGACATGTTTAGTGAATTAAAATGCCTTTCTGTGATGAACCTACAGTACCATCTGAACAGTGGAAAAGTGGTATCCAATGACTACTGTACTGTGAAAATGTATCCTGAAAGGAAATGGCCCTTTCCTCTGGCTATGAGAGGCAAAACAAGCGCTCTGTTCTACAGCAGAGTATTTAGACTCTCATTTGCCTTCCAGGCGTGGGTGTATATTTTGGTCCCATTTTGTTTTAATAACATCAATGCAATTCGCATACACTCACAAGTTCAATCATACACATTCAAGGACCCAACTCCATATGCTGTACATCTGCAGTTTTTGGAGCATGTATTTTTATTATAATTAGTATTATTGGGCTTTATTTAACAAGGTAGGTTAACTGAGAACTGAATTCCCCCAGTGATGACCTGGGGAGTCAAAGTGGCTAGGGAATTCCAAGGACTGTGTAGCCAATTAGATGGGGGATGATTAGGCGGCCAGATGTGGAGAGGCACTTTTGGGAATTTGACCATGACCCCAGGATTAACGTACCTACTCATTTGCAATGTGCCATAGGATCTTTTAATGACCGCAGTGAGTCAGGACCCTGGTCATTCGAAGGACAGCACCTCTACGGCGCAGGGGCCTTTTACTTGATGCAGGGAGAACACTGCCCCCTATTGGCCCAACCATTACTGCAGCAGTCTGCTTTTGGAGGTCTCCCATCGAATTGCTAACCAACCCTTTTTAGGTTCAGCTGTCTGACGTAAGAAGGCAACCGGGTGGAATGGCTCCGAGCTTAACTTGATTTAAGTATTAAATGTATTACACATTGCATGCAACACAAAATACAACAAAATACAATACAACCCAAGATCAAAAACTCCTAACATTACTCATGATATTGGTTCCATCAGAACTTGATCATACTGAGCATCTTCAAATAAGTGCAGAAATACCCATGCAGCTATAAACCACAACACCAGGTAAAAGTAGTATAACATGACGGTTGGATAAAGTGAGTCCTTAAATGTAATTTTCAGTCGATATGATCAGTATATTGATAGTTTTTATAGCCATTTATTTTTCCAACACAGCAAAAATGACTGGAATTCATATGTACTGTCAGATTTCTATTTAAATTGACATATTCAGTTCTCCCCAAATTAATGCAGAATGTCAATAAAACTCCCACAAGAGTGCCTGTCTTCTTTATGAACTGATAAATGATTCCAGCATCAGCTAATTGGAGCACAAGTATCAACTAATTGGAGCACAAGTATGATGGAATACATTAGTCTTAACATATTCAGAAAATAGTATCATGTAGAACTGCTGAATTGAGTTTTAAAGTGAAAGAAATGTGAGCCATTCTCTATGCAATCAATATTTTTCGTAAAAATGGGTAGATTTGCAAGATGTATAAACCGAAGAAAAATATACAAACAATACTCATTTCCAAATAATCATGATTTTCAACTAAACTTCAATTTAATTTGTATTCGCAAATGTGAAATGTGGCGTAAACGTTATCATTTTTATTGTTCCTGTGTTGTTGTTGTTTTTTACTGGGATGTTATTGGGTGACTCATAATGCAATAGATATTGTAAATAAATAAATAAAATGTATTTAAAAAGCATTCCTCCCATGCAGCATCTCTAGGGACATTATCTCCCCTGCGTCTTCTGCGCTTGGTGTTTTGGGAGACTTTGAAGCTCCCAAAACCATATCGCTTGACAGATCCCCAGGTCAGTTGTGACAAAATCTTTTTAAGTTACACCATCAGCAAACACCACAAATCCTTTTTTTCACATTTTTCTCAATATTTTTACAAATCTTGTTTTTCCCCACAAATAAACCTGGAAATGTCGCACTGGGCATTTCACACTTGACTGCCACAAACAAGAGTGCAGCTTAATTTTCCAGCAACGAGCACTGCAAATATTAATAAGTCCTAAAAAATAGATATTTCTTGACTCGCTCCTTTGGAAAAAAGATCTGAAAGCCTCTTGAGAGCTCTAACCAGCCACTCGACTGCGGTTCAACATTATCACGCCAGGTACACGCTGTTCCGTTTCCTGAGTGCTACGCGTTTCACCGCGGCCTCCACACACGGGGAGCCAGTGAGAGGGGGCGAAATGTCAGGGCCGTCCAAGTTCAAGAGCTTGGAGAAGGAGGCTCTTCCCCCAAACACAGCATGCAAGCAAAACAAAATGTCCTCCAGGAGAAGGAAGGCCTTGGCAGCCTGTGCCACTTGTTGCATATAACACCTTAACCTTGTCTTTCTGTCCCTGGACTGCACTGTCAGTTTTGTAATGTTCACGTTGCTTTCGTATCGTTTATTCATCCGACCGATGCCGTCATCCTGGGTGACTTGTACACAAAGCATAAAAAATAGTGCAGAATACAAATAGGGAATAAACAAGAGCAATGCAACAAATGCGCCCGTTTGACGCGTCACGTGGTCCACGCATGCAGCTGTGTGTTTAGTGAAGCGGCTCGGGGTTAAGAACCTCACTCTAGGGTACGACTGAAGTTCCCCATGAGAAATTCAAACCTGCAAGCCTCTGGTAAAAATCCCATTTCCCCAACTATTACAACACAGCAGCCTTTTTTTAACATCGCGCAGTGCTGTGTCACATAATTTCAATATTTTCATGTACATTTTGTGTGTATATGTGAGTGTTTGTGCGTGTGTGTGTGTGTGTGTGTGTGTGTGTGTGTGTGTGTGTGTGTGTGTGTGTGTGTGTGTGTGTGTGTGTGTGTGTGTGAATGCATGTAAGTATGTGTTCTGCATGCGTGTGTATATGCAAGTGTGTGTTTGCATGCATGTGTGTGTGTGTGTGTGTGCATGTTTGCATGTGTGTGTGTGTGTTAGGGTGTGTTTGTGCATGTGTGTGTGTGTGTGTGTGTGTGTGTGAATGCATTCAAGTATGTGTGCAGCATGTGTGTGTGTGTTAGTGTGTGTTTGCATGCGTGTGTGTTAGTGTGCGTGTGTTTGCGTGTGTTTTGCGTGCGTGTGTGTGTTAGTGTGTGTAGTGATGGCCTATGAACCGCTCTGACCAGCAGTGTGAGTGATGAAAGAGTGTCTGGGAGTAGGTCCAGACCACGAGGCATGAGATCCCTATGCTCCAAGACCAGATCCCAGAGAAAAGCTCTTAACAACTACAGCATGAGGTCTATTAATCCCGCAACACAAAGCAAATACACACGCATACAATAATACATTAACTTCTGCACACACACACACACACACACACACACACACACACACACACACAATCATTTTTACATTTTTTTTACATTTTAAGCATTTAGCAGACGCTCTTATCCAGAGCAACTTACAAGATGCACACACACGCATACATACGCACATGCACATACACAGGCACACATATGTACACACACAATATCACACATGCATCCAGACATGCACACATATACATACACAATCACTGGTACATACACAGGGACACACATACACACATACATACATAGAGCATTGCCACACAGTCATTTTTTGGGGAGGGGGCACTGTAAGAAAAATAGTAAAAATGTTTTCGTGTGACAAATGAACAAAAAGCATTCCTTGAAGTAAGTACATCCAGGAACACACAAATTGGCTCATTAAGAAATCAATTTTGTGCTTTCTTTAGTACTTTAGCATAATTGCTACCTTTCGAGCTGGCCTTGAGACTTTCTAAGCTATCACTCTTTGAGGTAGTCACACTTCCAGATCCTTGCCTAGGGCAGTCCTAATAAAGAAGTTAAATATTGTCTTCCAATCCATATGGGCCCCATTTGTTTTGTGCTTTTTACTAACTATCCTGTTAAGTGTCCACCTATCCCTGTCGGCGAGCTTCGACTTGTGACCACTGCTCCGCTTTCCTGGTGATTTTTGACACCATTCCCCTCAACACATTAAATAATTTTGCTGTTTCAGTGACTAATGCACCCGTAATTCGGCCATCAACTATTTAACCTCTTTCAGAATCTTTTAAATCTCTCATGTTGCTTTACAAACTCGCATATCAAAGCGTTGTATTTAATTTCCTCAGATTTCCTAAATCTGCTCTTGCCTCTATATTAATCATCAGCAGGGGCGTAGCACACAATTCTGGGCCCTATACATATGCAGTCTTGTGGGCCCCCTTCCCCTCTTGATCCATGACTCTCACGCATGTTTAGAATTTTTTTTATTGAATCAACAACTATACACATGAATCTGTAGTGGTTATTAGGGTAATCGCTAATGAACTGCTTATACCACATTTAAACAAATAATTAGTAAGATTAGTAAGATTCTCTGGCCATAGTCCTGGGTCTTCTGGCAAATACCTTTCTGCATTCCCCTCACTTTTTTCCACTTCCTCCTCTGTCTTCTCCTCATCCTTCTCACTACCCTCAGAGCAACCTTCATTTTCCTTGCTCTCTTCACCTCCATCATCCTCTTCACTAGTCCTACTACTACTCTGCCTCTTCTACCTGCTCACTCTTTGCCTCGATCACATCTTCTTCGTGCTCACTCTCTGCTACAAGGACAGGCCCCTCTACAAGCATAAAGCATACAGGATTGATATTAGCCTCTTAATCTGCTTATAATATACAATGAAACCGGCTACAGGCTAGATTCTGCTTAATTTACCAGCTAGCTAGCTAACTATCATAATGTAGTTAGGTTGTCTTGTTATAGAACTGGATCAAATGAGTCTTCAAAAACAAAGTTTCAATGCATTTCACCATCACCAGTAGTATGTTTGCCCGCATTTGCGATTGCTTTGAGCCAGTAGCGAGAGTGAAACTGAAATGAGATTAATTGCGATTTTAAAAAAATGAACGCGTTACCCATTTGAAATGAATCGCATGCGTTAACGTGTTAACGTTGACAGCCCTAGTTCAATCGAAACAATTTACCGATATTAGCTTAAACCACTCTTAAACAGTGTTAGCAAGTTGCTTACCTTTCTTTTGAACGAAATTAGTGAGCAGTTGTTTTCCCTCAGTTTGCCTTTTTTCTCTTTCTTTTCTTTTTTCATACCCCGACTTCACTTTCTTCTGGAAAGACATGATTGACTGAAACTTGCGGGCTCCAGCATCAGCACCAGTCGTGTTTGGCGACAAATCTTAGTGTAGCCTTGGTATGTAACAAAAATTTGAGATGTTGAGATCTAGCCTGAAACTTATCCCACCAGATAGAGCATGAAAATACCTTTAATTTGATACCTTATTCACTCTCATATCTTAAGTGTGTGGCAGCCCAAGGGGCTGCACCAGAAAATGGCTGCCTGGCCTCCAACACATGGCAGCCCAAAAACACTACATTTCCCAGCAGGCCACAGAAACACCTGAGCAGAGTCAAGCAATGGAGCTAACGAACAGCTGAAAGCCATTTTGAGGCCTATTTAAAGGGCACTGAGAGAGGAGTAGGAAAGTGTAGGAGAGGAGTAGGAAAGTGTAGGAGAGGAGTAGGAAAGTGTAGGAGAGGAGTAGGAACGTGTAGGAACGTGTAGGAACGTGTAGGAACGTGTAGGAACGTGTAGGAACGTGTAGGAACGTGTAGGAACGTGTGTGGGAAGGAGTGTGGGAAGGAGTTTCTGAGTGTTTGAGAGGAAATTGAGTACTGTGAAGTCGATTGACCAGCCAGTAGAGAGAGAGAGAGAGAGAGAGAGAGAGAGAGAGAGAGAGAGAGAGAGAGAGAGAGAGAGAGAGAGAGAGAGAGAGAGAGAGAGAGAGAGAGAGAGAGAGAGAGAGAGAGAGAGAGAGAGAGAGAGAGAGAGAGAGAGAGAGAGATCGTTTTGAGGACCCCCTTTGGATATTGACCACGGACTGGATTATGGAACTGAACTGGATTTTGGATTGGATTGGACTTTGACAACGAGATAAGGATTGCGGACTTTGTGTGTTTGTATTCCCCTGAAGACCCCACCCTTTGTTTTGTGTTGTCAAGAGTTTATTTAATAAATTTTCATTTTTGTTTCTGAATACTGCCTCCTCCGTGTTCTTTAACTTGCCTACGCCCTTTGCAAGGTCCGTGAGTGTCGCCCAACCCCTGGGGACACCACAAGTGCATATTGACCCCTATTGTTTTTCAATGATCTTGAAACAAAGGATTCAAAGGTGATTCAAACAAAGGTGATTCAATAACATAAATGCCCATAACTTTCTTAAAAATAAAGATAATTGCATGACATTTTCGGTAATTGCAGATTGAAGCATTCTAAAAAAATATATGATACATCTTAATTATCTGAAATTACATTACATAATCAATTAACCACATAATTACATGTTGCGCACACGCCGCGACACGGCAAAAACCACGGCAGGCAGTGAGTATTTGGGAAAAGATATCTCACATTCTGGGTCAAAAATATCCCGTTTCGCATCGACAGATTTCAATGAAATTTCACCAGAAACAAGATAAAATGTTAAATTAACGTCCTGGATACCTTTTATTTAGTCCTGAACTTGCGATATATAATTTTGAAAGCACTAAACACGAGTCTGAAGTGTAGCGTATGACCAAACCGAGCAATGTTTAATCAAATTTCGGAAAAGAAGATGGAGCACGGGAATTGTAACATACCTACTTCGTGCAGGGGGGCGGACTAAACCATTTGCGCTTTTCGAGAGGGGAGGGGGCCCAGAGAGCCTCCAATATTTTTATGGATACAAAGTTCAGTCTCTCAACCTATTTATTCAGCCAATATAATTTAGTAATGACACAAATTACTTAGAAATTTAAAATTGCAGACAAATGTTTTCCCACTTGGGGCCCTAGGTAGTCAGTTCCCCTTTTCCCCCACTACGACGCCCCTGATCATCAGCTCCCAGTCTGAATCAAACCGAGGTCTGATCAAGACCCATAGGTGAGCCCAGGTGGTCAGCTGTGACATTGAGAGAAGGATATTTAAAATGGGCGGGTGGGTTGAGTCATTAGCCAAGTAAATGGAACCCCACTCAATGATGCAATTTTTTTGTTATTTGTGTCTCATGGTGAAGGCTGTAAAATGAACCTCCAGAGTGAGCCCCTGTCCCAGGGGGGTGGGGGGATTGATCCCCCCCCCCCCCCGCCCGCGCAGGAGGCCAGCCAGACCTCAATAACTGCGCCTGACCCCTCAGCATCTAATGTGCAGGATGTGTGGCCATTTATCCCCGAGTCAACACTCTTACAGGTGAACCAGGCACACAGCCAGGGAATGCAATTCCCTCGAGTCTTTGAATCCACTTTTCTCCGCAGGACCTCAGAGATCACGGAAGGTTGGACTGAAAGGAAGAAAAAAACTGCTACCGATAAGGTGCGCGTTGAAAGAGAGAGTGTCACATGAGGTAAAAGAGAAAGCGGAGACACAGAGATAAGGACAGCGAGATAGAGGGGCCAGATACATTGTGCTAGTGTTTCAGAACATTTCAAAACCCCTTGTAGCCAGAGGCAAAGGTGAACTTAAGCAATGGCACAAAAGTTGTACAGAGTGCTTTGCAGACAGTATTAAACAGACGGCAAACACATTGGAGAGCGCATGTTACATTACATTAAATCCACTCGGCGGCCGCACTTCCACAGAGAGTCTTACGAAACAAAGTATATAATTCCATTCAGTGTAAGAGCAGCATTTGCGAATCGAGCACAGGCTCAGACTGAACCACTGCACACCGCACGACATTCGATGGGAGGGAAGCGCACTTCTGCCCCCGCCGCCATCACTGCTCCACTCCCCCACGCAAGAGGACACAAACGAACGAGGGAGGAAGTGAGTGAAAGGAATCCGCGCGAGTCGTGTTTAACGGTCCTATTTTTTCTCTCGCAGATTTCCACCGGGAGATTGCCTCCTCGGCAGCGTCGTCTGCTCTCCCTCCGATTGCTCGGCGCTACAACGGAGAGGAGAAAAAAGGGGAGAAATTAGGTTTGGAACAAAGCGGAGCCCTTGGTTTCTAAAGAGGGATTTGTGACAGCCTTGACAGGCACCTGGCGAGTCGATTTGATTGCCTTTCGTGTTAAGCTCCTTCTGGATGCTAGCCACGGGGAAGTTCTGCGCACTCTGCTGTTTTGCTTTGTAAAGGCACAGAGAGAAAGAGAGAGAGAGAGAGAGAGAGGGGGAGAGGGAGAAAGAGAGAAAAGCAGTGCCCAGAGAAGAACAATGACAAAGAGAGAAAGAGAACACTAAGATGTTATTAATACAGAGCCAATCACAATGGGTATCATTACAGAGCTGTTGCAGCAGTAGCTAAGCAGTCGTTCCTCCGATAGCCATGTGTTGGCACAGATTCAAGACTGATGCCACAGAGTGACTGCTGACAGAGTGGCTCATGGGCCCCAGTCCTGCCGCATGCCATCTCTCCACACCCTTTCGCCCGGCTTCCCCCTCAGCCATTTCAGTCTCCTTTGTCTCCACCCAACAAGGCCCTCACATGCATGCCAATGCCTTACAATGCCATGTGCAGGGATTCCAGGCCACATGTGTTGTATGGCCTGATGGTTTGAAAAAAAAAGAAAACGCATCAAGACCCATTGAAAAAAATCTGGGTAATTCGCTATGAAATATCGAGTGCACGCTTCAGCAGTCGCATCTGGCAAAGTGATTCGTTTTATTTAGCCGTCCCTAATGCGGCAATCAAAATATATTAGTGTGACAATTTTATTCCTGAAAAGCTGTTTGGAGCAAGAGGTATTAAATGAATTCTAAAGCAAACCCAAGCAAGGTCCTCACAATTACGTGCCCGCCACTCCCTCCCGAGCATGGTCCCTCCCGAGCCTGGGCTCCACCAATCCCAGCCGACCATAGTCCCTCCCCAGCCTGAGCCCCACCAATCCCTGCCGAGCATGTTCCCTCCCAAGCCTGGCCCCACCGGTCCCAGCTCCGGCGACGCCCGTGACTTTGCTTGTCCATGGCATCACCCTCTTATCACCCATCATGGCTTAATGGCAAAGCCTGGAAGGTCTAATAGAAACTGATTATCCAGCAGCCACCTGATAATGAAGACTGAGCTACGGGTGAGGACCCATCCATCTCACCCCCAGCGCACTGACCATCCCATTAGCAAACAGGAGGTGGTGGTTGGTCTCTGTAATTGTCCAGCCGACCTGGAAAGGGCAATATCTTTTTAAATTGAGAAAAAATGAATCAAATGAAAAGAGGCAAAATGAGATCTCTTTAGTCCCACTTTAACTGTGTTTTCCTTTTTTTCTGAAGTTCATTTCTCTTGACTGGCAGCTGTGTTCAGCTGAACCCTCCCTGTTGTTACCGTTTCTTTTTTAGGCAATTCAATGGGATTGGTCAGGTTACTCTCAGCACTAATAAATGCTTTCAAAAATGCCTTCTTCCTAGTTCTGGCTATTCAAGCGATTCGCACAGCACCAGGTAGTGCCAGCATCTCCCTGCAGGTAAGTTGTGAAAGAATTATATGAACAGTCTTTAATTTAATTTTGGAGATATTACCATGATGCACCCCCACCATATTGCCTTTGGCTTGAGCATTTTTGAAGTTCTTTGTGTTATCTAAATGTAGTCATTTAACACATAAATTGGATATGCAGAAAGGAGTTTTATTTAATTGAATTCTGTTCTTTATGCCTTACACTTTGTCATGCTCTAAGTAAAAAAAAGAAAGAAAATGACTTGTTACCATTACAGCAGGAGTAACAAGGTCATTTATTTTAAGGCGTTTCATTTTAATTGAAGCTTTAGTATTACAGTACAGTCGTTGAAATGTGCAGTGAGAGAATGCACTGATTATCTCATTATTGAGCTGTACCTTTCGCTCCCTCTCTCCCCGCTGGCCGCAAGATTTTGTGCCTGTATTGATGGCTGCAAGTAGCTCTGTTTGGCCCTCTCCCAGAGGTGCACTGGACTGAGGCCTACAGTAGCCCACACAATGGATAGGGCAGTGTTGTGTGGCCCATCGCCGTGGACACAGCCCAGCGGACAGGAAGGGGGACCGATTGGCAGGAAAGGACAGGCAATTGGCCATGAATTCCGCATTTTCTTCTTTCACTCACCTGCTCACCAATTAATTATCTCGCTCACAGACTCGCTCTCTCATTTGCTCTCTCGCTCACTTGCTATATCACTCGCTCATTCAGCCACTGATTCACACAGCACACTCGCCCGTTAATTCACTCATTCATTTACTAACTCGCTCACTCGTTCACTCACAGATGAACTCATTCACTTATTCACTCACTCACTCACTCACTCACTCACTCACGCACTCTCTTGCTCTTTCCTTTCTCCTTCCGTCTACAACCATGTCATCAAACCAGGGGAGACACCTCTCTCCGTCAGACCCCAGAACAAGATCACAAGGTGAAAGTCTAGGTTTCCGATTCCTGACAAAAATGGTTGATTCAAAGCAAGGCTACAAAGCTCCCAGCATATTTGACTGTGTTTAATATCATGTGGTGGCACATAGTGAAGGATCAGACAGAGAAACCCATGCCAGGTGCTGCATTACACTGATGAGGATTCGATGAGATTTGCATTATTTTACATGGAAGCACAGGTGCTACTTCACTTCAGGGGTCTTATGTAGACACTGATAATGTGTTAAAAGGTATTAAACATAGCAGCATAGCTGCATTCATAATTGTTCATTAACATTCACAAGACTGCTTAATTTGCATCCATAATGATTCCTAAAGTTTCATAACCAGATATTAAAGCTGAACAAACTGTCCCAGAAAATTACATACTGTTATGATGTTTTTCTAGATAAGCTTTAATTAATATCAGTGGTAATATGTGTTTATGAACATTTCTGAATGAATGTGAGGCTTGGGTGTTCTTCCTATCGCAAACTGCCACAACTCCTTTCTGCACCATCTTCGCAGAGAAAACAAACAAACAATAAATGCAATTAATTTATTACAACCACTTGTTTATAACAATTAATGGAACTCTTCGATTTTGACTATTGGGAGAAAAAAAAATCCTTATCGTGAAGAGTGGCTTTTCATTCAGAGAGCATAGCCTCTTGGGCCAGCCATTGTCCCACACAATATAAAGTTACCCAAGCTGATAGCTCTTTAACCACAATAAAACTTTTTAGATTTTTTGAAAATAATCAAACGATGCTTAATCACACTTTCATCATTCATCGCTGTTACGACCAGCCCCTGGCCAGTTGCAACATAAAAGAGAGCACACAAAGTTGGTTCAATTCAAGAATGTTTTTAATTAAAGGAACCTAATAAATAGGAAACAAAGAACAAGTAGCGTAGCCAGACTGCAGGTTGCCCTCTGAATGGAGAGAGAGAGAGAGAGCATTAGCCAGAGGGCCTCCTAAGTAGACCCCCTCCAGGTGACACCAATTTTCTATTAGGAAAACAATCAAGACAATTAAGGCAACACCACAAGCAGCCACTAGGGGTAGGGGCCATAACAATCACTGAGCGTGATGTGCTGAACTTGGTTTTACTGTTCCATCTCTGGGACAGTACATCACCTCACCAGGTTACGAGGTGATTTTGAGCTTCTGAATGTCAAGCCTGTTGAAAACAAAGAAAAAAACGCCAATGACCGTGACCACAAACATACCTCAAAATCAACACAGAAATGTGGCAATGGCCTTCTCTTTTCCGGACTGAAATCCTATGGAAAGCATGAAGAGGGAAGTCCATAAGTGCAAAAACCTAAGCCTATTAAGGATCTTGAAAGGTTATGCATGGAGGAATGCTTCAAGATCACTCTAACCTTATTAAACATTATAGAAATGGGCTAGGTGCCCTTATCCTTGAAAGGGGATCCCTTTTAGCAAGTACTAAAAACAAGGGTGCTTTTTTGGGGGGAAATAAGTGTTCATTTGAATTTGTGGTTCAATATTTTCCACATGTTGGAAAATTACAATATATCTCAGTGGTGGTATTATTTGTTTTCTACAATCTTCTACAGTCTACAGTCCAACCACCAGCTCATTTTCATCATGGTTGCCAATGATTCTAGACCTGACTGTACATTTTTTACCACCTGCTGTGTCTAAATTGTGACTTCCCTTAACGAGACAGAGAAGGTACAGAGAGAGGGCCAGAATTATGCATAGAAACTATGAGAATATTGTTTCATATACTTGCTCTTTGAGAAAATGGTTTTGCTCTTGCTTTTTGCTTGCTCTTTGAAAAACAATCTTTAAGTTCACTGCCCAAATCTGATGATTATTGAAAAATCGACCAATTAATTATCTTATCTTCCCCTTCTGAGAATCTGAAACACATGAAATGGGGACTTGTTTTCTCTCCATTCCAACAAGACTGTTACAGTTTTTTTCTATTGCTTACACAGGTTTTAAAAATATATATTTAGCCCATTTTTCAAAACTATTAATACACAATACAAATACACACCAACTCTATTTACAAAACCAAGTTAGACATGCAAAACTTCACATTTATGTGCAGGTTTATTGAGATGTACTTAAAAAAACACAAACTTGCTTCAAAGCAAAAAGAAAACAAAAAAAAGATTTAGGACTATTTTCCATCAAAGGAAAAGAAAATACAGTAAAATAAACAAATATATATTGTCACACCCTCGTTCCAGTTGATCTCGTCTTTCATGCATGTTTGGCTATAAATTTTCATCAACATCACCAAAAAAAGAATTGCTGTGAGTGACCAATCCAGAGCTTACACTGCTCAGTAATGATGTTGTCACAGGCCAATTCCATGGCTTCCAACAGAGTAGCGTGTTGGTATGGATGGTGATCATACACCTTCAACCTCCATGTGGACAAAAACTCCTCAATGGGGCCAAGGAGTGGGGATATGGTGCCAAATATAATGATCTAAATTGCTGGTGCCTAGCATACCACACATGTACTACTGCATTGGTGAAAACTAGCATTGTCCCAGACAATGACATATGTCACAAGTCGCTGATGTAACTCATCCAGGAACTGTGGAAGCCGACGTTGCACCCACGCTGGCCAAGAATGGACACTGCAGCCCCCTGGCTCTAGCCCTCCGGTGTTCCAACCCCTTCTTCTGAATTTGGTGAGATTGAAGCCTGCTTCATCCGCATCGATGATTTTGTGCTGATGGATGCCTGCTTCAATCTCCATTATCCTCTAGAAAAAGAGGACTAGCAGTACATTCTTGTACTGTAGTACAGTACATTTTTGCTGTCATTACTTTAATGATATGTCATAATCTATTGCGGCATGACAGTATTGTAGAAATAATGATATTCTTACCTGCACATATTGGGCTTGCAATCCCTTAACTTTTGGACTATTCCACCCAAAAGACACCATGTACAGATGACTGCCAAAATAAAGGAAACACTTGAGTAGATGAAGGGTTCTGCCAGCTCTGTTATGGTGTGGGGTACATTTACCTGGCATGGTTTAGGTCCACTCAACCCTTTAAAGGGCAAGGTAAACACCAATAAATACTCACCTTCATCTTGTGGTGAAACATTTCTATCCTGATGGGAGTGGTCTCTTCCAGAATAACAATGCCCCATCCACAGGGCACAAGTGGTCATTGAATGTTTGATACCAAATTATGGAATTTCTTGGAGAGAGAGTGGTCTTGCATCCCTCAAATAGTTCCAGACACTTGTAGAAGCCATGCCAAGGTGCACTGAAGCTATGCTGGTGGTTTATGGTGGCCCAGCGCCTCTAAGAAGACACTTTATCAACATGCAGTAGTTTCCTTTATTTTGGCAGTTACTTGTACAGTTGTTTCATAGTCACTTGGTGCTTTTTAGAACCCGGGAAGTGGAGGTCACACTTACGCTGGCGATTCCTTGAAACACTTAATTGTTGGTGATCACATGCTGCTGTACTTCCCTGAGATGGACATCATCCCTTGCTTTGACAAGCTCAACAACAGCCATCTCTTGCTCTTGGTTGAAGCTATGACTACAGCCACCAGCAGATTCTATCCTCTCAATTCTGAAAACAGAACACAGCCAGGCAATGCACTGCACAATGACTGTGCACTTAATATGCTTTCTGTGCTGTATATACTGTAGTGCACGTACCGGTTCTCTGTGCAGAAGACTTGGATAGTGTTTATGACTGTAGACCATTTTAGATTAGGTTGAGCCATCAATCCTGCTTCTCTCATGGACAGACCTCTGTTTACGACGTGGTTACCCTGGTTTCATGGGACACATCTGGCTTCCTTGGTCTAACTGCACATTGTTTTACCCCTACTGTGACCCTGACCAGCATGCACATGACCACAACATCCTCCCACAACGTTGATCTGCCTGCTTCATGCTTTCACACATGGGCACTGTCGCATACAGCCAGCCTTTATCACAGCGCTGAGATGATCGGGGTCAGCCCTATGTTCCCCCATTTCTAAGAAATTTTTCCCCCTTCAAAATTAGGCCCTATGTTCCCCCATTTCTAAGAAAATTTTCCACGAACTTTTTCCCCCATCAAAATGAGTCCCTATGTTCCAACAGCCCTATGTTCCCTCAGGCCTACATCCCCACAGCGCAGGTATGGCCATTCCCTAATGCACATAACGTGTCGTTGCCCCCCCTTAACCAGTGCCCCCCGTCGTATTGCTGCAGTAATAGTGATCATCTTGGTTTCAGAGAGTTGTCTTTATTTAAGAACAAGGAACATTATACATATTTAGGAATATAGGGCTGGGGGAACATAGACACACTCCCAGATGATCAAATTAGCATCACCTTGTTTACACAAGGAAAAAGCCATTACCAACGATGAGTGATGAACGTTTCTAAAATAAATACAGTAAGAATAAGTATTTTTTTCTACACGCTTTCTTGTCTTTCCGTTCATTTACTTTATGTCTAGCCCTGACTATCCGTCCACATCCCAGCAAATGTAAGCCCCTCATTTCAACGTGGAAAAAAATGTGTGTTGAAAATCCATGTTTGACAGTGCTATGGTACAGATGGTACTGCCCATCCCCAACCTGAGAAAACCTCTTAACGTTTAAAACCTCTTTATGTAAAACTAATCATGTTTTAATTTGCTAACTAGGCAAGTTCTCTCCCATAAAGATAATATAGGTGCAATATTATCAACTGGCTTCAGAAATCTCTCTGGAGGACCAAGGGACTCATTCCTTTATCTCGTGCTAGGATTAGACTGACCTTGTCACAATGTTGAATTTGCGCAGTATTGGATCCCTCCATGCAATTTATTTTTATTCACACCCGGGCCTTCAAACAATACCATGAATCTTTTGAATGGTTTTGTGCCAATTGGATATGCATGCGCACCTGGCAGACTGTGCTAAATTAACCATTTGCACAAAGGCACAGGAAATCATCATCAACGCACTATTATCAGACAAGATTAATTCTGTCGGGCCCATTGAATCACCACAGAGGAGCGGAGGACAGCTAAGCCCTTAAAATTGCTAGGAAATGCGAATCAATCAGAACAAGGGCTATTAACATAACGGCTATTGTATGTCTTACCTGAACATTCTTGCATGGTCATATCACAAAAGGCACAAAATGATAAACAAACACCAGATATTCAGTCTCATCTGATTGTTTAATCTTACAAATATTGGAAGAGCTTTCCCACTGACGATGTATGTAATGCACATTTCATTTCAGCATCTCTGAAAATAAGGTTCACTTTGTTAGTATAGATTGCCAGAGCGCTGCAAGACAAGGCACAGTGCCAGTTTTCCCTCCTCCTCTCTCCGTCTGGGATTTCCGGTTCTGAGTATTTGCATTTCTTAACTCAGAATGGTCATAGCACAATGCTTAAACATTGTAAAGCGCAAACTGAATTATGCCACTGTCACGACAGGTGCGACAAAAGCCGGATTGGAACAGAACAGCAGGACACAGGGAATGGAGTTGACGGTGTGGGAACAGGGAGAGGGAAAGAATACGCACAATACAAATTAACTAAAATAATCTTCGGCCATCCCCCTCACAGGTTCCGGCTAAAAGCAATAAATCAAAATAACGAAAAAGCGCCTTTCGGTCAAGCACTATAACGGACAATTGCAACTTTTCAGTTGCGTTTTAGTCAGGGTCTCACGGTTGTCTCGCCACGCAATCGACTCCCGTGTTCCAGCCACCTACTAAGAGAGCAGAGCAGTTTTAAGCACACAGGCACAATTAGATAATGCTGCCCAGCTGTGTGCCCTAGCTGCCCTGCCAGTAGGCGTGGCCATTAATCATTCAGATTCCACTGCCTAGACGCCTTCCACAGCCGCATTCAGTATATCATGCAATGCCACCTTCGTCATCACAAACAATAAAGGCGAGGCCTCCCGGGTGATCTAGTGGTTACAGCGTTTGACGCTGGCCACTGCGACCGGGTTCGATTCCAACGGCCGGGCCAAAATCGGCTCTGGCCGGGAGTGCCACCGGGGGCGATGATTGGCTGTCCGCCCCAGGGAGGGGGGAGGGAACCTGACAGGAAGTTCGCTGCGCACAGGAGTGGCTTTGTAGCATTGGAATTACGGTCGACAGCCTGGTGAGTGCCGTCTCAGAGGAGATGATACTTCGCCTTTGTCACTGCCGGTCACAGGGCTACGAACTCACAATACGAGGGGGCGGATTAACATGAACAATAGCGGGTGTAATTGGCTACTAAATTGGGAGAAAATGGGAGAAAATCTGAAACAAATTATTTTAAAAAACAAAAACAATAAAGGCTTAATCTGTACACTGGGGATGACCATTTTCACTGGCAACACCACACCTTGTTCAGTAACCTAAAAGGAGTATCTATAGAACCCTCATTTGTTTCAAAATTGAGCTAAATTTCTGTTGGCAACCCATTACACCATCTGGCTACTTATTTGTTTTTATTCTGGCTGTAAATTTGTATTAAAATTGCCTACAGGCAAAATCCCAATCGATCAATCAATCTAAACCTTTATTTATGCAGGGAAGCCCAACTGAGACCTGGCCCGCGTTAACCTATTGGGCAACATGGCCTGCAGGCCAGGTCCCCGGCCACTAGGGGGCCCCGGGAATAACAGATTACTGTAGGCCTGTTACTGTAAATTTTGGTCCACTTTCCCACCTGTAGTAGTCCACATTGTCCTGTCGCAACAATCAGTGTCAGTGAGAGTGTGTTTGTATAGTCTGTTCCCTTTTGCGTAAGGACGGCTTTGTCTCGGGAGCTCGATTCTACAAGTGGAAATCGCCGTCGGTCCAACTCGGTGTGTCGGAGGACTTTCATCTGTTGCTGTAGCATCACGAGCAGAGGTAAACCTGTCGCCCGGCGCTATCACGTCGCTACATGTATGCGCGCTGTCGTTCTGCTTTAGTGAAATTAGAAAATGACCTCTGCCAATTTCACGTGCGATAACATTTTGATACTTTAGTTGCTGAAATTGGCGAGAAACGCACTTAGCTAGAGCTATAACCTGAGATGTCCAACCAGAAAGTAATACATTACTATTACTATTTATACTATTCGCTGCAAAAAACTATGTTGTAGCCTATTCCCCCCAAGCAACCACCATTTTATAACTGTCAACAAACTATTTCAGATAAATTCATCTTAAATCGAGTTCGACTGAAGAAAACGAAGTGGGCTAATTTTGCATGACCGAATAGCTTAGTTGTGTTGCTAAGTAAGTAACGTTAGCTAGCTGAACAACAACAACGCAATTTAATAGCCTAATGTTCTCTAGCAAGATGGCCTGTAATTTGTAGCAATGTTTGGTAAAAAGACAAAAGTATTTTTAAAAAGCCAGTTGTCGCAGAATCGGATCTCAGCCAGGACCAGTTTGACTGACCGATCCCATACCACATTAAGACTTCTTCAAAAACGGCACAATTGTCAGAGTCTGAGGTACATAAGGTTTATTGTATGCAACACAAGATTAGATACAACAACCTGGCTGGTTTGCGCAAAGCAGCTGTCCCCTAGGCCCGTGCACCAACTTTTTATCATGTCGGCTCTTCCTGCCTTGGAGGTTGACCACCACGCCCACCTGACTCGACCCCTCCCCATGACCTCATGGCATTCCATCCTGCTGAGACCACTTTTTATTTTTCTTTATTCATACTTTCACCATTTAGCTAAAAGATTAATGAAATGAGATAAACAGACATAAACAGCCTTGAGCGGACTTAAACAGACTTAAACAGACATAAATGGACTTAATCAGACATAAACAGACACTTCCGCTGACCCAACTGTGTACTGTGTATTTACTTGTGTTGTGTAGCTTAGTAATAGTTTTATTTGATATGGAGTTACACCATTGCCCCATGACTTATGCGGATAGTTTAATTACAATGGTCTATAATATAGTATATCTGCGGCGTGACTCAATAATGTTGGTGGTCAAATCTGCAGAATCCCTGATACAAAGGTAAAAGGTTACAGCGTGGTGGGCTTCACTTGTTTACTTGTTAATCCATGTTCTCTCACCCTCGTGCTGCGGAGCTTTGCCCGAACTGGGCTCATACATCATAGTGATGGGAAGACCCGGTCACCTATATTGGTCCCATTGTGCTCTTGTCAGGTAGGGAAGTACCCGTATTGAGTTACATTCGCAAGTGTGGCCTGGTTACTGGCCATCAGGATGTAAGCAGCATCTGGTCACTGGCCCCCAGGATGAGAAGCCCGACTCCCTCCTCTACTCACGACCACGACCTCACGAGATCATTCACTGCCCATCGACTCTCGATCTGAGTTTTATGTTTAGCCTCCATTGTGCTCGTTTTATGGCTCCATGTCCTGTACTTATTGTTTTTTGAGATTAGACACATAGGGACAGCAGATGGGGTCTTAGGTGTGAAGCCTTTCTTAATTTTCCTCCCACACAGTATAAACTTAAATTATGTCAAGTTTGCTGTATACATTCGCATTTATTGTATAATTCGATGCAGGTGTTAATGCTACGTGTTGAAATTAAAACGGTAGCTCAATTAACTTACACAAAGTATGATACTTTGTCCTATAGGTGAGTAACATTAAATCATTTATATCAATGCTTGTTTTGTTGGTGCTAGTAGTTGAACGGGAAGTGTATTGTTTTGTGCATTGGCATTTGTGGTCAAATTTCTGGTCAAATATTTTGAGAGCACTGTAATATAAGAGTCGGTACTCTTTGACGGCTTTTAATACATTACAACGTTAAAAGTTTTCAATTGGAGGTCTCATTCTGTAACATATTCACTATCTACTTCTGATATCCTTTGTCATAGGCCTATTTGTCTAATTTGCGGCATGTCTTTATCGCTGCCAGGCCTGGTCGAGTCAATGTGCTTTTACGTTTCCAGTTGAAAATCGTGGACATAGGGCCCCAGGAGGTGTGTTAGCCCTGGGCCCCAGGGAAGCTTAACGCGGCCCTGACTGAGACTGAAGCCTCACGTGCAATGGGGCCGTGCTACAAGGCACAAGCAAAAACATAATATAAAATATAAGAATAAAAATAAGAGATAATACAACACCTAAGACAGACAGAGACCCGAACAATCAAATACACTTTACATTCAAATACAGCATGTACAACCTTCGGTGAGTCGGGTATGTGAAATAATAGCAGTCACAGCATTAATCACCTGTCCAGACTTGTCTTTTTATCAATACTTTCTGCTGATTGTTTTTATTCAGTGTGATGTAATGGCACACAATGAACACAATGTAACATCCAAGATAAATACTGCGCTATTCCATGCAGGCACAGACGGAAAAATAAAAATGAAATTCGATCAATAACGCTGACCTCCTCACCACTGTCAGAGCGCTGGAGGATATCTGGATAATATGAGAGATCAGAGTCCTCAGCTGGATCATCAGGAGCATTGAACCGGCTGATTTATTTGCTTTGTTCTGCTAGCGTCGTACGCACGGGCATTGCCAGAATGATACGGGGAGGCTTACCATCGACTCAGTGCTTCCCTCTGAGGCTACCGCTTTGGCTATTTGAGGGAAAACCACGTCAGCATTTTTGACCGCTGCATTTCTTTGTGTGGCCGTGCGGGATGACATCGCAGTGATCTTTCTCGCAGAGCTGTGGGTTAGCTTTGCATCGCACCCCCTCGTTTGTAGGCATGGGATGAACCCATCAGCAGTGACTCTTCAGCCAGTTCAGACGCTCGGAGGTTTACTTATTATGCGGTGTAAACTTAATATGTACTTATGTATATTTACTTCATATTTACTTACTAACTGCACTGTAGGAGGTGCTGTCTGTCAGATGAGAGGCCCTGACCTATGACACTTTTGTTAACCCCAGTGCCCTGGTCAAATTCCCACAAAACTGGCATCTAGCCACCTACACCATCCTCCCTACATTTGATTGGCCACGCAATCCCTTATGCTCCCGACCCAATTTGATTCCCCAGGCGGCAAAGGAGAATTGAGTTCTCAGTTGACTTACCTAGCTAAATGAAAAACTCTGCATATCAAGAGAGTAAATATTGGAATATATTAGATATTCACCAGACCAATGAACACCCGAATCCACCAATGGCACGTTGTCGCCTCTCAATTTCACAAATAGTGTTGTCTGTAAAGATCTTGATTGCATTACATAATTTGTTTAGCCTGCACCCTCATCTGAGGCGAATAACAGTTCCATTTTAGAAATAGTTTATTTATGCAGCTGAGTGTTTCACTGAGGCAGCTCAGGCTTAATTCCAAAGTTTAGCAGCAGCGCTCCACCCAGGATTCGCACCTATAACTACGGACCAAGTCCCTGTCCTCTTTGCTCCCTCCCATCCTTATCTGAAGAAGCGTTTAATTCACCAAGCGGCTTTGATTGACAATTGTTGGATGACATCCAGTACTGGTGCTTTTATTAAACGCCACATAATAGGCATTATACATAATTAAATATTAATTATTTAAATTAGAATAATACACGAAAAAAGGAATACATTCCTAGCAAATGAATAAATAAATGTACGAGTTGTCACTGTCCATGTTTTAAATGTAAATATTTATTAGTTTATTTACCATTGGCAGATCTGGTCCTCTGTATAATGAAAGAATAAGCCCTTTGGATAAAGGTTATGAACAGAACACCTGCATCGGAATCGCAGCTGTGAACAGACGTTACTCGGGGGAGAATACCCTCACCTCTCACATGTCAGAAGGGCAAGGGATTTAGTCCACACATAATTACTGCTCAGTCAACGAAAACCCACATTAATTAAACCAGGAAAAATGAGAGATAAAGGCATTATCACAAGATTATATCTCTATATTTATATATATATTTACACCAGTTTTTTTCATCTTCAAATCTTTTAAACAAGTGAGGATGTTCAGCCAGAGATGGCTCTCATTTCAGTGGGGAGTCAGGGCATTTAAAGAGGGATTTACTGTCAGAGAAGAATAAACAGGAAGATAATAAAGTAAGACGGAGCCAAAAGAGCTGGCCTTGCCCCATGCCCCACACAGGGACTCTGTAGTAGGGTGACCTTATCATGGGCCTCTCCACATTCAGAGCACCTGCAGTCTGCCTCCACATGCATGCCAATCCACACCACGTTGCTTACAATCAGCCTCAGCGTGCCCGTGTGTGTGTGTGTGTGCGTGTTTCTGTGAAATTTTGTGTGCCTCAGTATGGCCACGTGTGTGTGTGTGTGTGTGTGTGTGTGTGTGTGTGTGTGTGTGTGTGTGTGGAAGAGAGAGAGAGAGAGAGAGAGCATTTGTGTGTGTGTGTGTGTTTACTTCAGTGCACTGCCTTGTTTCAGGAGACCCCTCTTAACTGCAAAGCTTGGAACTCGAGGGGTGATGGGAAGAAGTCCCTCTGTCTCTATGGGCCTTTTGTAGTTTTTTTTAAAGCAATCTACACTGCTGATAAATCTGCACCATCCTTATTATTTCACCATGCAAACTACCGGCACACAAATGGAGCTGTGGAACAACAATACCCTGCGATGGCTCTCCTGTTGATAAACAGATACAGACGGAGAAAGGCACTGAAGAACTGCGCTCAAAAGCTGCCCAACCACCTGAGTGGCTGAGTGGCATCCTTAAACACTACTCCGTGGAGACGGAAATCCATTAATCACGGGCCGGTGGAGTTATTATTATTCATATAATTTGTTAACTTGTTCAGGTGGTTTGGCAAGGCCCCTCGATTGTATTGACTGCAGCTTGTATTGCATCAACCGGGGATAAAAATGTCGTACTGATTGTTCGAAAATCATCCAATCCAGATTGGCATGGGTGCGACATCCATGGACTTTCAGGGGGAGATGAGGCTCTTGTGTTCCACCAAAGACTGATTAGGCTCTTGTCTTGAGATTTTGCAGGGGGAGAGCAATGCAGGAGGTGGGTAGTTTTAGACATCATCATCAAAACTCTTCATGCCAATTTTCGACATCAGCGAATATGCAGCTCCAATGCGGCAGTGTAGTATAATGGTTAGGGAACTGGACTTGTAACTCAGAAGTCGCTGGTTCAATTCCTAGGTGGGGGCACTGCCGTTGTACCCTTGAGCAAGGTACTTAACCTGAATTGCTTCAGTAAAAAATATCCAGCTGCATAAATGTATTGTATGTAAAGAAATGTAAACTGTGTAAGTCGCTCTGGATAAGAGCGTCTGCTAAATGCCTAAAATGTCAATGTAAAATTGACCCAATGCAATGCCCCAGTTGAAATCCATGCTGGAAAGAGATACAGTGGTGTCCAAAAGTCTGAGTCCACTACCAAGATCTGTTTGTTTTCATCGTTCATTGAAAACTAGCACAACATTTTTTACTCGTGCTATTTGTTATTCAAGAATGTCATAAAACCCTGATATACATTTTCAGAAAGGATGGTTCTCACACTATTGCTTTTCATTTCCTCAGAATGTTGTGACATCTTAGTTTTCATTTAAGTTTTAATGCATGGAAACGAAAACAACTAATGCACAGTGTGAGTTGTTTTGGACTTGTAACAATTAATACCGGATATTGACATAATTAATATTGTCCTCTATGTGTTCTCGTTGCTACTGCAGGTGCTTTGATCCTGAAAAAGAACACTTCCTTCGCAAAAGCATTTGCAGCTGTTTGTAATTATGTCAGCAGAGCTTATTGAAGTAGATAGTAGTTGATTGTGACTGATAGAATATAGGCTCTTCCTATGATCACCTGCCTGTAGCGGTGTCTTTTGGAGAAAATCTTTATGAACTTTTTCACAAAAAGGGGCCAAAGCTAAGCTTTCCTGGCCTATGCTGGACACCTCTTTGAATACCATTATTCTCACAATGTATAAATACATTTGAAAGTTGCATGAATGTTACGCAAGTTTGGTGTTCAGCAGGTTTAATCACCTCCTCAGCTGTGCCCAATCTGTAGCTAATGAGGCGGTGTTGTTCTTATGCAACAGCTGAGTGTACACTCGAGGATATGAGGCAATCATGAACAATAAATGAATGAAAGAGAAAAGCATTTAATCAAGGCTCAAAATCCATTCCGTATTTCCATCAACTCCTGACTATCCTTGTAGTCTGTTGAACTGATTTTCTAATGCTTCTTTTTCATCTTTCACAATTCACAGCTCATTTTCTGTTAGTGGACATCATTTAAAAAAACATATTGAAGTATAGTTACACCCCAAAAAACTTCTGGACCCTATAATGCCATCTTCAGGATATTTTATTCACATTTTAAATGTCTTAACATATCTGGTCCCCAATCGTTGAAATATATGGGCAAACCTGTGGCAAACCAAACCATAATACCATAAAAAAGGAAATTCCAGCAGATTAACCTCATGTCAACTACACCCTCCTCATATCAAATGTCAAATGTATGAAGCTAAGTAGGGGCTGGGCTTGGTAAGTACTTGGATGGGAGACCACCAGGGAAATTGCTGATGATGGGACAGTCAATCCCTCTGGACAAAATTCAATCCAATGCTCCACTCCAACGCAGTGATGGGGGTACTGTTGTGTAGAAGGTTCTTTCACTTGGATGGGAAGTTAACACCACGGTTCTGACTCACTGTGGTCAGTAAAGATCCCAGGGACACGTTTTTGAAAGTTTAACCAACGTTTAACAATGTTTAACCAACGTTTAACGATGGTGTCTAGGTCAAATTCCCAAGAAACTGGGTTCTCTATATCTGACCACCTAATCACCAACCCCAGCATGTCATAGGAAGAGCTGTCCCTTGCATTCCCTGCCCATTTTGGTTGCCCAGATGATCACTTCAAATGAGAATTTAGGCCTCAGTTTACCTGCCTAGCTAAATTAAATTAAATTAAATAAAATATATGCACCCAATCAACCCAAGGGAATGATAAAGTCCCTTCAGACCACCTGCTATTGCCAACTGGTAAAAAAGTGTTCACTTACGGCAATACAAAAAAGTTATTTGGCATGCCGTCATTGTTTACAAGGATTATGGAATGTGTGTATATATATTTAGTTTTTATGCGTGACTCATTTATTAAGCTACTTAAATTACTTAAATTAGCTGGCTGGCTGGTACGTTCGTAATGTACTTAGCTGAGTCATGACACAGAAATGTCTGCTGAAGTTGTTCAGCTTTAAACATCTTGACATATTTTGATGAATAATTCCAGCGAAAAGAAAACATACAGTGGCGCAAATATCTTGTTATGCTTTATCAAGAACCTTCAATCGTGATCAGATCCTGGTTGATTGTGTGGTTATGCGTGTGGCTGGGTTTGTAGCTGAAGTATGAGGCAACAGCTCTTTGGGTGGGGTGGGGTGGGGTGGGGGTGGGGGAGGATGGATCTTGAATGAAAGAAGGAGTTGAACAAGACAGCAGTGTAATTGTTGAGCAGACATGGAGTCACATCACAGTGTGGTAAAATTTTTATATATTCTTTGAAGCTGTTCAATATCTTGCCAATTTACGGTGCATTTCAATAAGAGCGCAAACAGATATTTACTGTTGACACAGCCGCACCTGAGCCGTATCTTAGAGCACAAAAAGTCAATCTCATCTCAGCTATTCTGCAAAACAGAGCACCAGGTTTTGAATCTCAGATGAGACTGGGGAGGAACCAGTAATCATACTGCAGCTGACAAAATCATTATAGTTCATATCATTTGTTACATTCAAAATTTCAATCTGAAGAGAAATCTGTGATGGTACGTCTCTTGTCCCAATGTTTTCACCCCTATATCTAATTGATGTAAGTAATTCTGCCAAACATTGTGTTGTGAAACAAATACACATATTGGGGACAAAGCTTTGTAAGGGATACATTCAGGGGGGGGCTACATCACATTTTATGCATTTAGCAGACGCTCTTATCCAGATGTGCATTAATGTGCAAGATGTGCATTAATATATGGTAAATGCACAAAGGGCCTCAGAGTGCTTCGCTGATTTCAACGCCGCGGTTCACGTCTGGAGACGCCCCGTCTGATCCAGAGAGCGTAGCTGCTATACATATCTCTTTGAGCGGAGCTATGGGAGGCAAGGATTAGAGGAAGAGAAAAGGGAGATGGAGAAAGGAGGATGGGGGGGCTGCAGAAGGTGAGGGCAGGGAGGGCGGCACACTGCGCCACCCCTTCCCGCTAATCCCCCGAGGAGCGCGGTGTCCTCAGATGTTAATTGATGATTTCTCTCAATGTTCCAGGTCACTGATCTGACACCGCCGCGAACGCGCGGCCACGCTGGCGGAGCTCCTCCGGTTTGAGCCCGCGGAGGAGGGCAGGGGGGAGGCGGTGCGGGGCGGGCGCGCGGGTCGACCAGAGGAGGTAATTGGGGAGGGAGTGCGAGCGCGCTGGCTCTAATGAGTGCGAGCGGCAGAGCTGCCCCCGCGCCGCGGTGTAGGAGTGCGCCCGGGAGATGGGGGCGCTGTAACAGGGGCCGTGGGGAGTCGCCCACCACATCGCCGCTGGAGGTGTTGCCGTCCTCCTGCTCCCGCGTCGCCCTGCAATTGTGCTGTCTTTCAATCCCACCACCCAGTGAGGTAATTACCAAGATCAAAAGAGAGAACAAACAGCGCTGCTGTGGACTTTGATGAGAGGAGCAGGGAGTGTGAGGATAAGGGTCTTCACATGGCATCTAGTTCAGTGTATTAGATGTTCTCTTACCCCAGTGACGCTCTATTTTACTTTGTTTGTTTGTTTGCTTTTGTCTTTTTCTCAGTTCCGAACGTTTGCCTCAATCCGTCATCAATTCAAAGTGCGCCGGGATGGCGCCCCCGGGTGGCGTGGCGGTAAAGGCACTCGCCCGGCGTGCAAGTTGGCCACTGCGGTTGAGGGCTCGACGCCTGCCTGCCTGCGCAAGCCCCGGGGCGATTGGCTGTCCACCCCAGAGCGAGGGGGGAGGGAAGCATGCAGGAGCTCACCGCATGAAAAGTGTGCTCTGTGTGTTTCGGAGTTACGGTCGACAGCTTGGCGGGTTCCGTCTCGAAGGAGGCGGGTCGGCAACTTTCTCACTGCCGGTCCCAGGGATGCAGCAGCGAGCTCGTGGTACGAGGGAAGGGATAGTTGAATTAGACATAGGGTATTATTGGCTACCAAATCGGGAGAAAAAGAAGAAATAATCTGACACAAATTAATGACGTTTTTTTTTAAGTGCGACGGGAACCATTCACTCGGCCCTCCCTGTAGATTCTAACATCATATCTGTGTCTATATAAAGATTTCGCTGAGTCATTATACTGCGGGTCACGGGGGGGTCACTGACTACACGTGCGCCCTGTCACCACGCACCTGACCAGGGAGGTACGAGTGACAGAGATGACCTGTGAACAGGCCGCTCTACGGGAGAGATCAGAACCACGAGCTCTCCCACCGCAGCCCGGATAACCCAGAGATGACAGAGAGGTTCAGAGGGGATGTACCTCTCTGCTGAGAAAGGAGAGTGAGTGAGAATAAAGGGATTAGGCACACAGTTGACTGGCAGACCGCTCAGCAACCATGGCAGGGGATGAAGACAGAGACTGGCAAAAGAGAGAGAGAGAGAGCGAGAGGTGGAAACGGGAGGAAGCAGTGGGAGTGAAAAACAAGTTGGGGAAAAGAAAAGTAAGATGGAAAACGTGCTGACATAGAGGGGCAAATAAGGACAGGAACAAGGAGAGAAAGCTGCAATTAGAAAAAAAGAATAAATTCAAGCTACCTCAAAACCTGCATACGATTCAAACTCCCTGCCGTTACACAAGCCCCGTACTTCTTTCCCTCACGAATCACTAAGTGATATTATTAAACAAAGACAATGCCAGTGGCTTAACGTAATTACGGAACACTCAACCTTAGAAAAACTTAGAACTGCATTAGATCAGGGATGCAAACGCATCAAGGGTGAAAAAAGAGAGAGCTACCCAAAGCAGCGAAAAACGTGAAGTGGAGCACAGTGGCTTTTATTTCATATAACCATGTGACCCATGCCCCATGCGTTAAATGCCCACGTGAATATATAGTCTTACTATACTCACTTCAATAAGAGGCACATATATAGATTAAGAAACTAAAATAAGTTTTGAGAATTTGCATATTTTAAACATTTTTAAATGCCTGAATGGCTTTGCTTTTCTCTCTCTCTCTCTCACACACACACACACACAAACACCAAACAACAATAGTTTGATGCAGCCTCAGTGCTTTATTTAATTCAGTCGACACTTGGGAACAGCTAAAAGCACGGCTCTTTAAACAATTTTCTTCTTCTTTGCCTTCATTTGGATGGTTTCCAGGGCTTTTCTTCGAGAACCGCTCCTTTGCTTGGCTGCACATCTCAGTTGTGCTCCTCTTCCCGTGCAGTCGTTTTACATTACATTTACATTTTAAGCATTTAGCAGACGCTCTTGTCCAGAGCAACTTACAAGATGTGCATTAATACATGGTAGGAACAATCATAGTTTGCGCAAGAGATCAGTGCAGTAATACAGCGATAGACTTTGTTGTAGGCAACTGCATACCATACCGGTAACACTGGGAAAGAAAAGGTTAGTAAATTTAATTTAATTAAATGAGTAGACAGCAATACATATACAAGAAGTGTTGAGCATGTAGACAGTGGTGATGACAATTGGGTAGATGTAAAGAATTCAGTGGTAGTGGAGTCAGAAAAGGTGGGTTTTGAGTCTCTTGCAGAAGATCGACAGAGACCGCGAGGAGCGGCTGCCGGGCGCCCGGAGGGATGGGACAGTGAGTTTGCCAGAGGAGGCAGAGCGGAGGGGTCTCGCTGGGGTGTAGGGAGTGATGAGTGACTGGAGGTATGGGGGAGTAGTACCTATAGCTGCTTGAAAAGCAAGCACCAGTGATTTGAATCTGATGCGTGCTGCGCCTAAGACAGCAGTCCTCTTGCTGTCTTAGGCGCTTGTTTGCTTTTAGCCGTGCTCCATCTGCCTCCTTCTTCTCTCCAACGGCTGCTCCCGTCCCTGTTCCTCGTCCATTATGCCAGCAGACCTCATGCTCTGACAAGGTCTTCTGTCAAAGAAGACTGTCAGAGCATGTCCAAACTTTGCATCCTGTCTCTTGAGCATCTTTTATTTCTATTTGCTTCCGATCTTTTCCCCTACCTATCTGGCCAATTATACCCTCTATTTATTTTGATTTACCCACAAACTCGCCGCCCGCCCCCATGGGACAAGCTAATACCTCAAGGCAATGATCCACCTCCATCAAGACTGGACTAGCCTAACTATGTTTAGCAGTTTGCCTTACCGCTCCTCGGCGAGCTCGTGCCGGCTCCCCCCCAGCCAATTACCGCCCCCTAGCGGCACTCCTGGTCAGGGCCGGACTGACGCAACCAGGGTCTCTTGAGCCTCTTGATTGCAGCCATGTCCCTGGACAATATTGAGATCTAGTGCTGCTGCTCATTCAGGTTGGTGGTAGTGTTGTCAGTTGGCGGTGAAAGGACCAAGAGGAGTGCAGTGGGCCAGCTAGGCTGGGTTCAGTGCGAACAGTGAGTGCGAGATGATCGGGCTCCACGCAACCTTTTAAAATAGATGACATTTATTATGGAGACATTTCTGCTCGCTCGGTCAATACAGTGAATGAGCCATTGGACTGACACCAACATCCGTCTGACCCCCTTCCTTTATTTCCTTGATGCCTCTGTTCCTCCATCCTTCTATCCCTCCACCCCATTTTCCATCTAGCAACCATATATTTTGTTCTATCTACTACAACAAGCAATATAATCTGCTATAATTTGCTTATTTGCTTCAAGGTACCAATGCCCATATATTTACCTAGCAATTTATTTTGATTATGCATCTTGTCCTGTGCAATGTCCCTGTTCTGTTTTGTAACATTGTCACTGTCACCCCCTTGTTAATGTATATATATATTTTATTATTAATAAAAAAACGAAAAAGGATTTGACACCAGTGCTAGTGATGAACACGCACAAGTGTGTGAATATGTCTGTATACAGGGGAACAGAAACCCCCGCTGATCCACTTGCCCTACATTGCCCCCCTGCCAGTGGGGGGGGGGCACTGCTGCCAAGCTGCCAGGGGCGTGTTGCTCAGCGATTAGCGCCACGGTGCGAAACCCCCTACCTCGGCACAGTGATGGGGATGTGCGGAGGCCACTGCGGAGACTGCAGTTCCGGTCCATTAGAGCGGCGATCGCTGCGGGGGTAGGCGTCCCGCTTGCTGCGACTGCGCCGCCGGCCACCGCTTAAGATGCAAACAGACAAAAACAGACATTTTTTTAACAAAATGTTTTTTTTTAAAGACTCTCACGCTTGAATGAAGGTGAGGGCTGGCCGTGGCCTCCGTGGTGAAAGCTGGTTTCCGCGAACACAGCCCGCGTACCTGATACCTGCTGACCTTAAAACCGAAAGGAAAAAGAGTGTGTCCTGCATGTGCGAGATTTAATCGTCTTTGGATCTACCGTATTTGGGACAAATACGATATGTGTCACGTCTGTAGGAACTGTAAGGACTCACGGCCCACCTAGGCCTGTCGTTTATTGTCACGGAAGGCGGGTGCTTGATGCGGCGTGTCAGGCCGGGGCTGGAGGGGTGCCAAAGGACATCCCCTGCTCTAATTGGAGATTACGGAAATGAGCCCTAATTTCAGCACCTCTGGGGCTGCAGGTTCACTTCAATCAACTGAGGACAAAACTAAGGAGAGAATGAAAGGTAGGACTTGGGCTCGGACGCCATTAAGAACTGCACATTCTCAATTCTCACAGTGCCCGGGTTGCCAATCGGCGCATCTGAGAGCTAGCGGAACTGCGATGAGCTCACACGCACGCAAAAGTGTGACTGCACACTCAAACCGTACCAAGGGGAATAAACCGAACGGATCTGACATCGGTCGGCAGTTTTCCCCGTGTCCGTCTACGTGTCGATGGTGGAAACCTTTAAAACCCTTGTGTAATCTTCTGTACACTCCCCGTCTCCACAGGGTCCAAAAGGTCACACCCTCGCCACACCCCTATGATAAAGCCTCTTAATTTAATTTTAAACCCCAAATCTATTTTGCATGAAGAAACAACCTGTCACTCATCAACAACTTGGTGAATAACTGTGTTTTTCCTACTTCACAGTGCAGAGAGACTGTATTTATTTAGTGTACACCATTCGTTTTTACTACAAAATCACACATCATAATAGATTTTTTTTTGCTGTAATGGATGTGACAATCGTTGTGCCCTGATGGTGTACAGCTTTTAAGGGCAATGTTTCGCTTTTTCTAATGGTAGGGTCACTCCAGGAGAAGAATTTTTCATGTTGAAAAAAAATAAGTTAGGGGGTTTTCACTGCTGTTAAACTCAGAAAAGGGTATTTTTTGAATCAAGGACAACACAAGGTTAACAAAGAACAAGCATTCCTGCAATGCTTCACTCTGGTTAAGGAACTGGCTCATGGTTGCTTTTGTTTCGGAGAATAAAGGAAGCAGATTTTATGGATGGAATTTATCATTCTTGGCCTAGCTGTATATATAAAAAAAATATATATGGGATTGTGCCAAAAGTAGCCATGGATCATTGTGGTTCCTTAGCCAATAAACAGGCATTGTGAGCTTTGCACTCCCCTTGTTCAGAGCATCCACAACTGAAACTGCGAAGGGTAACAAGAAACACCTAATATGAGCACAGCTGAAATCTAGTGGAGAGAGAACACAAAGCCCTCTCCTCACTTTAGCGCTTGCCACGGGGCTTATGCCCCATGATTCAGCAGCCCTGGTTTACGCGGATGGACAAAATACATCATCTCGTGTTGTTTTTTGTTTGTAATGCCTTCATACAATGACGCCCATTTAATGAATCCTGTTATAAACTTGTTTAAATGCTGTGACTTTTAATAGCTCTCACTCCATCCCTTTGCCTGGTGGACCACCACTTAACGTTGACTCTCAATTAAAGGCAAGTGCTCCTTTGTTCCTTCTCAAACGCAGTACGGCAAGTCCAGCGATAAACGGAAACAAATAAGCAATGGAAAAAGTAACGGCCGAATACATTTGTAAGTGAAAATTCTGGACAAACGTTGATTGAATCCAGGCCATTGCCTGCTTGTTTGTTGCTATCCCATGGCTGCTAACTGCCCCTGGTTCAATGAACACAATGGCACAATCGGGGGGGGAGTGGAAAAACTGGTGCTAAAAATGCTCTTCATTGTACATATCTGCCATTCGCATTCAGTGTGCTGTGTAATTAAACCATCATCCCTCTTTTGCAGGGCGGAGAGAGAGAGAACATGTGTGCCCTCTCGAAGGACGCAGAGCTCATCGGCGCAGGCACGGGCAAGCAAATAACAATCAATCCGCCAATCCGCGCTTCGAGATGTGGTTCTTGAAATAGCCGAATGGCCGTTCCGAAATAGATGCGCTATCGGTGCGTGGGACGACACACTGCAGTAGCGCACCAGCGGAAGCCCTGCTATGACTGGCAGCACCGGCGATCTCACTGGCAGGAGACGAGGCTGGCGTGCAGGAGGGTTGGTGTCCCCATCTTCCCCAGGGCCTGCAGCTCCCCGCCCCAGCCCAGCGGCTCGCCCTCCTCCGCCAGCGGACAAGGTCACCCTAATTGTTCTCCTGCGTGGAGCCAGGCCCTCCAATGGCCTATTTTTGGTGAGGCTGATACAATTTCTCAGTTGAGTGACTCTGATCATTGCTGAGGTTGGAGAGACAAAGGGAAGGGGAGGGACACAGTAGTGTTACTCTAGAGTGCTATGGAAGGGACACCCCAGTGTTACTCTAGAGTGTTATGGAAGGGACGCACTATTGTTACTCTAGAGTGCTATGGAAGGGACACCCCAGTGTTACTCTAGAGTGCTATGGAAGGGACACACTAGTGTTACTCTAGAGTGCTATGGAAGGGACACACTAGTGTTACTCTAGAGTGCTATGGAAGGGGACACACTAGTGTTACTCTAGAGTGCTATGGAAGGGACGCACTATTGTTACTCTAGAGTGTTATGGAAGGGACACACTAGTGTTACTCTAGAGTGCTATGGAAGGGACGCACTAGTGTTACTCTAGAGTGTTATGGAAGGGACACCCCAGTGTTACTCTATTTCGGATAGTTATCCTGACATTAGCTACAGTACAAAATGATTTAGCATTCAATTTTATCGCTTACTTAACACATTTAAAGTCCTGAAACGATAAACATCCTACCATTACCAACTGCACAGTGGATGTTGTTGGGAATTGTGTATTGCCAATACCATTGGAAGTAAGTTGAATTGTAAACCAAAATTGATCCTCAATACAAAAACAGAGTGACCTGAAACTGATACCTTACCCAGAAAGTTAACAGAACATTTTATTTGTAATTACAAAGCCACCTCTATAAAGTGTTTAATTTGTTTTTAAAAATTCGGAATATTGCTGATGAAATTGCTGACAGGAAAAAGACCCACTTTTCTTGATGTATAGTTAGTAGCGAACCATTTACAGCTGCATTATGTACGATTTTTATCCTGACGTGACATGCATTAGAATATGCCTTGATATAAATTCAGAAAATATTAAATAATACCTTTCCGCCCATCTGAATCCACCAAACAAAGAGAAAATAGCTGTAAGACATGATCCCCATTTTCACAATGCAAAGTGTTTCACCAAAGCATTGTGGTATATGATGTATGATGTCCAAAACTGAAAAAACATTCAGCTCCTATTACATAATAATATAACTGTATACACCCCCCACCTCCTGTTTCTGTCTGCTGTGTGTTTGTGGCTCTCTGCTGTGTCTCTTCAGTCTGCTTACTATCTCAAGTGTCCCATAAAATGACGCAGTTAACTTTTTCTGCAATAGCTGAGGGGCAGCTAGGCGCTGGAGTAAAACGCAGTTGACCATAAACTTTCTACAAAGGCAACTTTTCCAGCAGTGTTTATTTGAGAACGTATGAGATTAAATGTATTATTGTAGGTACGTATACAGCAAAATTGCCATTTCGAAGAGCGTTGAATTCGGGTTTCCATCAACCATGAGACAAAACGTCAAACAAATGAAGCCTGATAGTTCTTGCACAGCGTTACAATATTGCAACAGGAATCGTCTGCTGCGTGTGAAGGCGGATTCAACTTGTCATAAGTTCACTGAACTGGAATTTATGACAAGCGAGGGGAGAGGAGCATAACTCATATTGCTATGTAGAGCAGTCGAGTATGTACGAGCAGCTCGGTCAAATGTAGGCTCAGTGCAGGTCACTCCGTTTGTCCAGCCGCCTGCGATACAGGTCCATTACAAAAGCAGTGAACAGGAGAGCTCGCATAAAGAGTACTCATTTTGATCCAAGGTTTGGCCTCTGTATGTTGCTGTCAGGTTAGGGCATGCATTAGTATAATCGTTACCTTTAGCTGTCAGTAAATTAATGGCTTTGTCGGGGAAGTTAGAAATCCTATGAAATTAAGCTGTCCCTGTGAAGGCTGGAACATTCCCACTAGAAGCATAGATTGTCAGCAGAAAATTGCCAAAGTGAAAATTCGGGTTTAATTTCAAATGGGTAGTAAAATTATCAACTTCACAGCTGATCAGTGAGATCAGTAGGTTTATTAATTGCCAGGATTTGGATTTTTGTTTAATCTCAACAAAAACCTTTTCAATGTAAATTATTATATTGTGATGCCTACAGCAGTGGTTGTCAAACCTCTCCTTGGGGACCCTCAGCCAGTCCATGTATTTGTTACATTCCACCACCAGCACACCTGATTCAACTAATCAATGCTCGTTAAGTAGTAATAAGTTGAATCAGGTGCGAGAGGTTTGAGAACCACTGGCCTAGAGGGCTTGGGGGAGGAGTAGAGAAGGCTGCCCCTCCTCTGGCTACTGTCAGGTTCTCCTGGGTCCTCTTACAGCCTGGGAAACCTGCAGGACTTCAGACAGCAGCAGCCTTACCTACAGGCACACACACAGCTGAGGTTGATTGGTAATCAGCCAAGCTGCTGCTCGTTGCCTTCGTCAGGCCTGTTATAAAGGCACTATTTTCTGTGCCTGTGAGAGAGGAGAATGTTGTGGCTAGAAAGGTATCGCTTGCACTCAGTTATGTTGTTTTTTTTGTTTGTTTTTTTTAAATATATATTTTTCCTTTGTTTTGTATTGGTTTTGTTTTCGTACCCTGCTCCAGGGGAATAAACAGCCCTGGGCCAATCCACTACTTTTTCTTATACTTCTTTTCTGTACACTCACCACCTGATACGGTGGCCACACCTGGCACCTTGTTTCAATGTACTCTCTGTACATCTGTAAAATACAATTCCTAAATTCAGGAATGCCTTGCCAAATTATTGATATCAAAATGATGCCAAGTTGCAACAAAACTTTCATCATTATATTTCACAGAAACGAAACAAGCATCGATCAAAGTGCGATATTAAAACCTCAGTTGGTGAGGCACGACAAAATGTCTTTATTTTCATATTTTAGCTATACATAGATTGGCATGACGACCATTTAAAAGCACTCGAGCACAAAGTTGGTCTAGAAGTGTGCCTCTGGTTTATAGGTTTATATTTGAGTGTGTGGCATCATGAATCCCTTTGCTCGCCATGAGATGTTATCCCATTCGTCCCATTAGTTTCTTCCTGTCAAGGTTTGGTCTCACATTGACAACGATTCATTTTTGCAAGAGAATATCCTGGAGCTGGAAATGGTCTCTTGATGAATAAAATGGAGATTTGCCTCCTCCAATGTTCACATTACCTCTGGCAGTTTTGGATTCATTTGGGTGTTGGATGTTTAAGAATGATCTAATATAAATGCATGCTTGGCAAGTGGGAGTACTCTAATGTGGGAGAGAGAATTTAGATACAGATCACTTGACTACCTGTAATAAAAAATAATATAATTACATAGTTAAAAACTTTTTTACATTTTATAACTGTTTGTTGCATTAGGAAAGTAGGAGTTTTATGTGAGTTTTACTTTCATTTAGGCTTGTATTTCTCAAACAAAATCACTACAAGAAACCATTATCTGGATATGAAGTGGCATTCAGCATTATCGTATCGACATTGCTCAACCAGTCCTGCGTAAACACACTCGCTTTCTTCACGTAGCAGATGTATGAGGACAAGCCATTTGTTTTAGATGACACCGTCAGTCATGTTCTTCTTGGTCATATCTGGTATCGCAACTGTGCAGATTCACTGATCGGTCTTTCATCTGACTAGCCCATAAATATGAGCCCACTATTTAGCCGATGCACACACTTATAAAGATCAATGGATCGGCGCAGATGTGACACAGACGTGACTCGGTTAAAACATGCCTGTCATTCTAAGCTTCCTGTTACTGTAAGTGAGTCAAGTGAGTGGATGAAAGGGACTGCACTCAGGAGAACATCATCTGTTTCTCTGATGTATCTGAAGTGCTTGATCTGTGCAGTCTTTTTTCAGTCTTTTGAAATTGCAAACAGTAGTTTACACTGAGAATCAAGTGGCACAGACCAACAGCGGGGCTGTGATCATGGCTTCCCAGCTAATGGCCTAGGTGTGGGAGGTGGCTCCTGTAGTGGTCTTGGGATGTGGCTAAGCTGATTACCATAAATTTGACCTTACATAAGAGGCCCAGCCAACACTTTTGCAGTTTAATGTCTAAGTTTTACTGGCTAGAGTGTATATATATATATATATATGTACAGTATATACACATACTATATATACACAGTATATACTGTATGTATCGTGGGTATAAACGCCCTTTGGCTTTTTAAACATTTTATTTTCGTACTTCTTAGAATCAAAATGGATTTAATTGGGATTTATTCCCAATAATAATAATACAAATATTATGGTTGCATGACATACCGACTGATACATACTGTACTGATCCCATTATTTTGGTCAATGATGTAGCCGTTGCCTACAGTGTAATGTAAAGCTATCGTTTTTATTATGAACTAAGGTGCTATAGCAAACGGTAGCTAACTTTCTCTGTAAAAATGAACCAACCGCTTGCCATCACCCCTCAAGCTCAAAGGGCGTGCATGGAGGTCAGAGGGCGTAATAAACCATGAGACATACCAAAGCAGTCACCAGACACCTGTCCAGAAAAATACATCATTTAAAATGCAGTCTTGTGGCCAACGCTGTCAGTGCTGCGAAGAGGCCACTCCTTAAGCTTGCTATGGAAACAATGGTCTGGAAAAACATAAATTTTAGCAAATTACTTTTCTTTCTTATTTTTGTGCATTTTCCTAACAGAAATTCTGCTCTATAAACACTCCACTTTGGATGCTGGCTAATCACAATTATGGCACATTCATATTAGCATGAGCGTAAGTGGCTGGTTGTAACTATTTTCAATGGGTGGCACAGCATCTCCCTCTTTGAACCACGCTGCAGTGCACTCTGGCACAATAATGGGAGCTTTTCCATTTAATGGAGATATGCTGGCCAAAATATTTGCAGCGGGATCGTGATAATGGTAAGACTCTTGATACTTGTAATGGTATCGTATTGCAGGTAAAATGTTGGCATCATGACAACAATAATATATGTATATATATTAGGGATGTGATAAATGTGATTTTTTTTTAAACTGATTTTTTTTCATCCGTTTTCCATTAAAACGATAAGAACAAATCATAAAATTCCACATGAATCAACTTCGTCCTTATGCAGGAAGTGCCTTATCTCTATTCTTATAGTCTATCTAGATTTTTTTTAGCTTATCAATGAAATAACACTATTATAAATAGAAAGGCAGGTTTGCACAAACACAAATTTGTGCTATGTACTCTATGCTCTTTTAGGTAAATATTATGAAAAAAATTTAAATAGTGTCTCAATCTCATCTAGCGTTAGCTAGCAGCACCAGGGTAGCCTCTCACACGGCACATCAGCACATCTACCTGGGAGGTGGGAGCTGGCTAGCAACTTTTCCCCTGACGGCAGGTGATTGAGTTTGAGGGAAGACATTCATTCAACAGAGACTGCAAACTTGACTGACGTTATACAATTTCAAAATAATAATGTTTATTGAGGGCACAGTAGGCAAACAATAGCCACTCGATCGAATAAACAATTAGATAGTTGTTTTCTGACTGTTCCATCCCCACTGCGGTAAAAGAACAGACTGAGATATTGCCTGCATGACACAGAGTGGGAGAAGAGAGGAATGCACACAGCACTCAGCACTGATCCAATCGCAGCAGGATACAGCAAACGTAGGCAATTGGAATAGTTATTTTGAGCATGTGGCATCTTAAGAGGAGGCCAATGTCAGTGAATTGCTTTTTCCACAATGCATGTGAGACAGATTAACTCAGTTTTATTGCAGATTTAATTTGGGTGCCAATAATTCTTATCCCTATGTTTTTCAAAAAATATATAGTATTACTCATAAAAAATAAAATGTACAATAGTTATATTAGAATAAAAGTATATAGTTGTCCCATATGTTTGAGCATAAAATATAACTCTTTGCAGGTGCAAAACATTACCTTAACGAGGCCCACAATAGTTGATTGGCCTCTGTCTGTATGCCATAACAGTGACTGTCATGATTTCAGGATTAAAAATAGTACATATGAGTACTTTTGCAAGACATGTATATGCATATATAGTATGTATACAGTATATATATATATACTGTATATACGCATATATGTACTATGTCAGCAAGCCTAATGGGTAGTAGAATAACAGTGTGGCTGTGAGTCTGCTATAGATGCTGATGTCACTCCCAAAAACAAATGCTTTTGTGTCTGTTAATAGTTCATTGTTAGTTCTGTTAATAGTTTTATTTCTTTTTCTTGTAAAGCGCCCTGGGTTGTTTGCAAGAAGAGCGCTATATAAGAGCTTTTTATATTGTATTGTAGCGTAATAGCTGCTGTGTTTGTTAAGAGTAATAACTTCCCTTCATTACAGTGACCTGCTGACAGCTATCGCTGAGATAAAAGAGTGCGTATAAGGCAGATGGAAGGAAGATAGTCAAGCACAAAGCGAGAGAAAGAGAGATGAAGCTCCTAGATGGTCGTTGTCTGAGTAGCGAGACTTCTTCAGTTAGGATAGTGTTACAAAGAGCTATGCTTTTTCACCTTGTTATTAAAACTCTGACATGTGACTAAATACGCTACGTACATTATATCTGTAGGAATGTCAGACATTACTTGGAAGTATAAGGACTGATTTATCATTTTACAGCACATTTTCCTCCCACAGCTCACAAGAATATTCCATTCATATGCTGGAAAATGGAGATCAGAACCTTTAGCCCACCTCCATCTCGCCTGCCCCCTCAGCATATAAAGGCCCCTGTCACTGCTGGTACATTGAGTTACTAGGGTAAAGAAAATGAGGCAAAGCGGTACGCTCATGCTAAACACTCAAAGGGAACATTTTGTGAAGATGTCGAATTGGTGCTTTGTGCGGCATGCGGTATCTCTGCAGATTACAAGCAAAAAAAAAGTAACGTGTAATAAACATCTTGAAAGCGATTTGCATAAATTCTTGCCCCCCGGTCAGTGAAAACGCTTGTTTGCTAAGGAAACCCGTTGTGAAAACGGTGATTGGAGTAATACATACTGTATATCATTTATTTAGATACAGTTTAGTTTTTTTTAACCAACCTGCCAGTTTCTCAGAAAGCTGAGGATTGTTTGATCGATTGTTTGCATAATTAAATGCACTGTCTCTGCAGTATATTTAACTGGAGTCTAGTCATAATGTCCCTGAGGTGTGCATCAGTGCCTGTGAGTCCAGACTGAAAATGTTCATCCTGAAGAAAGTACGCATACATGTAACTGTCAAAATGAAGGAAACGCCAACATAAAGTGTGTTAATAGGGTGTTGGGCCACCGTGAGCCACCAGTACAGCATCAATGTGCCTTGACATAGATTCTATAAGTGTCTGGAACACTATTGGAGGGATGCAACACCGTTCTTCCATGAGAAATTCAATTTTGTTGATGGTGCTGGAAAACGCTGTCTCATGCGCTGCTCCGGAATCTCCCATAAGTGTTCAATTGGGTTGAGATCTGGTGACTGAGACGGTCATGGCATATATTTTACATTTACAGTTTTCATGCTCATAAAACCATTCAGTGACCACTCTTGCCCTGTGGATGGGGCATTTTCATCCCCCACTCCCATCAGGATAGAAATGCTTCACCATAGGATGAAGGTGATGAGTCTTTATGGCCATTTGCCTTGCCCTCTCAGGGGTTGAGTGGACCTAAACCATACCAGGAAAATGCACCCCACACCATAACAGAGCCGCCAGAACCTTTCACCCTTCAAGTGTTTCCTTCATTTTGGCAGTTACTTATATGTTTCCAGCTTGTGAGATTTAATTGAACATGTTGATTTCGGGGGAAAGGTATAACTGTACATAAACACAAAGAATCATTATATGTGGTAGAATTTATATTCCAAGGATGATAGCCAATTTAAAATATTTATGTTGGTGTCATAAATTAATTGCATTGAGTGTCCTTAATGTACTCCTATGAGCCTCTTGGACATAAAGCTAATTGTCCTTGCCTTGCTGATGTTGTGTATTAAAAATTCCCCTGGTAAAATGTGACATTATGTATGCATGCTGTAGCTAGTTAGCCGATAATATTAATATAATATTACTGTAATACAACTACAATAACATTGCAGCTATAACTAATGGTGAGAAGTTAGCATTTTTCAAAATGTTTCACGATTTGTGGTTGATATCCCACCGTTAGTGTTGGTATTTGTTGTTTTGTTGTTATTTTTGTTGTCCATATTGGTTTTCCTTTTTTCTCGGAAGAATGAAAACACCGCAGAGTAGGGTCATAGATTAAAATATTTCAAGAGTGTCGGTGTGGAAAACAATCACTGTGCTTCACCAGGAATGGACACCACATGATTTTTCCACCATTTCATAGAGCAGGCAGTAATTGCCAGGTGACACGCAGAGGTGCATAGTAGCCCAGGTGATAAAATGTTTAATCATCAAATTTATTTGAAACGAGCCTGCTCAAGGACAGGAGCATTGTTAAATTGATGAATAGAATAGTAAAGAGTCCCAGATGGTATTTTATCATTTATTTTCTTTGTAAATAATGGAGTAAATGAGTTATTAGAGGATAATTAGAATGCAATTATACAATGATATGGTTTGCTACACAGAGGGCTGTCCGCAAGGCTTTTCCTTCTTGCTTTAGCATAAGTCAAATAAAGCTTATTATCAGTGTTTACGGTATGGTGAGTGTGTGTGCATGCCTGTGTGAGTGTGTGTGTGCTTGTGTGTGTCTGTGTTAAAAATTAAGAAAACCTTCAGATCCCGAATCGTGGAAACGATGTGAGGATCGATCAATAATCAGTCAAACTCGCAGCTGCACCCCTGTCACTGCCGCTCCGGCTCCGATTAACAGAAGCATGTTTACATTAACGGAAGGTGACACATAATTAATGGACGTGACTGGTTATCTAATTCTAAAGAGGGCCCTGTGAGTGTGACAGTCGCGAGAGGCAATATCTCCACAGCGAGCCGTTATTCAGCTCGCACGTACAGTGGCACCAGAGGATTGAACCTTGCTGCCGTAATGGCAAGTTCCTATGCATGTTCTTTCATGCTATAAAGTCAGTGTGCGTACATCGCTTCGGGCATGTGCAGGAAACTGCACTTAAGTTCTCAACCCTGCCTTGTCAAGAAGACTTGTGCTGGCCAGGATCAACAGACCGGTTTGGAATGATTGGCTATCATGTAATCCCGACAACCTCCTTCCTCCAAAGCTACTACACACAGCTTTATCGACTATTTATAGACTGTCTCTTGCAATTTAATTAAGTGAATTTTGGAGTGAGCATTGCTGTCATTACAGTGTGCTGCCAAAAAGGAGTGAGAGGCATAATGATTTCAAACATATATGGAACACCAGAACGCATCCAGAATGATTGATTATTTACATGCAAAGTGCAAAAGCTTGAATTCTGAGAGGTAGTTAGGAAAATAGGCTTGAAACGAGAAGGTAGTTAGTGAAGTAGATGATAGGGCACCTGAATTTCCTCAGTTCCCCAAGGGTATCTATGCACATAAATAGTTACATTTACATTTATGGCATTTAGCAAATGTTCTTATCAAGAGTGACAAAAAGTGAATTTTTGTAGAATTTTTTAGTTTTTTCGGGCGGGGGGTTCCTCACATTTTTTACATGTAAACAGTGGTGAAGGCAGTTAATTCATGTAGACAATCAGCAGTAGTGGAGTCTGAAGAGGTGGGCTTTTAGTCTCTTGCGGACGATGGCCAGTGATTCCGCGGTCTTGACCGAGTGCGGAAGATGATTCCATCACCAGGGGGTCAGGACAGAGAAGAGGCGAGACCGTGAAGAGTGGCTGCCAGGTCCCCGAAGGGATGGAACAGTCAGTTTGCCAGAGGAGGCGGAGCAAAAGGGTCTAGCTGGGGTGTCTGTAGGTAGGAGGGAGCGGTTCCCCTTGCGGCCTGATATGCCAGCACCAGTGATTTAAATTTGATTTGTGCTGCTATAGGGAGCCAGGGAAGTGTGGTGAGTAGTGGAGTGACATGCGTGAACTTGGGTGTGCGGCAACATTCTGCACTAATTGCAGTGGCTTGATGGCACAGGCAGGTAAGCCTGCCAGCAAGGCATTGCAGTAGTCCAGACGTGAGATTACCAAAGCCTGGACAGAAGTTGTGTGGCCTCTTGGGCGAGGAATGGGAGAATTCTCCTGATGTTGTGAAGGGAGAATCGGCAGGTCCAGGTGATCGCTGCGATGTGCCCTGAGAAGCACAGCTGGTCATCCAGAGTCACTCCAAGGTTCCTGGTAGACTGGGATGGAGACACTATGGAGCCTCCCATGGTGATTAAGGCATCAATCATCGGGGAGCCTTTCGCTGAGAGGAAGAACAGCTCCGTCTTTCCCAAATTGAGCTTCAGGTGCTGTGTGCAGAAATGTCTGCCAGGCATGCAGGGATACGCTCCAGAACCTGGGTTTCAGAAGGCGAGAAAGAGTTGTGTCATCAGCATAACAGTGATATGAAAAACCATGAGCAGAGATAACAGAGCCAAGTGACTTGGTATAGAGGGAGAATAGGAGGGGGCCTAGCACTGAGCCCTGCGGTATACCGGTAGAGAGGGTGTGGGGAGAGGAGAGGGATCCTCTCCAAGCCACCTGTTAGGACCGATCAGCTAGGCAGGACTCAAACCATGCCAATGCAGATCCTGAGATTCCCATCTCAGCGAGAGATGAGAGCAAGATCTGGAAGGCAACAGTATCAAATGCAGCCGATAGGTCGAGCAGGAGGAAGGCGGAGCTGAGTGATTTAGTTATAGTTATAATGCAATTTACATATCTAAATGCAATACTTTCATTTAGATTCAATTTTATTCAATTCAATATTTTATGTAGAAAAAATGTTTTTTGGGGCCTCCAGGGTGCTGCATCCAGCTAAAGGACGAGTCCTTGATCAAGTGGCATTACTTGACTGTCTGTAAAAAAATCTGACCCTGCTAAATGATGTGGCTAATCATTTAAAACAAACTTTTCAATGCACAATACATGATATTTCTTTGTACATTTCAATGTTTATGTATGTGGGGAGAAGTATAACTTATGAAAAGCAAGATTCATTAAAAGGAAGGCTCTTTTTGTTCATTGAAGCCACACAATACCCTGGAATTCAATATAGTTCTAATAATGATAAAGCATAACTAATACGATTCAAAAGAATTGAACTAAATTAGACAGGGTGCACCTTCCGGGCTATAAACCTGTGAATAAGAAGTCATGCAAATTCCGAGAAATTATTCTCAACACGCATTGTAAATTCATGACAAAATTAAGCTACATAACAAACATAAGCTTTGTTAAGTGTAAATGGTTTCCGTGGTGAATAAATAAATCCTCATGGAAGAGTTCAATATAGAAAAAGTTACTTTCTAAAGTATATTAAAAGTTAGTTCAGAGAGAAATCAGTTAGTATATTGTAAAATGCACAACAGTGTTTAAAAATAAATAAGGGTAGCCAAAGGGCTCCTTGAGAAGCAAATCACTCCAGATGCAAAAAGTAATCCTAAGAGATTTGTCAGTATTATAGAAGGAAAAGGAATGTTAGAGAAGAGGTTGGGTAAATTAAATATGAAGAGAATAAAAATATTTCAGATACGCTCAACAGTTGCTTTGTTGAGAGCTTCACCGGGGAGGAGATTACAAATGTGCTCACAATTACATCAAATATTCAGGAAGAATTAGATGATAAGGGACACTGAAGTGAAGTATGAGAAAAGTTACAAGAACTTGAGAGTAAAAAGTCAAGGTGTCCTGCTGTTCTATATCTAAGAGCACTGAAATAACCAGGGGAAATTACACACTAACAAACACTATGAAATCTCTTGAAACTAGGTTGAATAACACTAATATAAAAGAAAGGAGTTTGTAACGCAAGTAAAACTGTGGCATGCAAGTAAGAGAAAAACAGTATCATAAGACACAGTAAACATGGTTTTCATGACGGGGAGAGAGACCATGCTTAACACGTCACTGTTTGTTGGATTTTTCTGGGTAGAATACAAAGGCTATCAATGAGGCTAGCATATCTGGGCAGGGTTACGTGGGTGTAGCCTTGATAAATACATTAGCATAAAAACAGTAGCATTTGCAGATGACGTAAATTCAAAATAAAATCCATAATTGGGCAGACACCTGGAAAATTGAATGAGTTGTGTGTCCAGATCTTGGCTTCAAGAGATGTATAAAAGCTCTCGAAAAAGAATAGAAAAGGGCAAGAGGACTGGTTATGTAGAAAGATTTAAGGGCTCAGCAAAGGGAGATTCACTGGGAATTTTTTAGGTCTTTTTAGATGTTTAAAATGGATGAATGAAGTGAATTACAGAAACGAATTCAGGTTTAGTTCTGTCAGCAGAACGGTGAAAATGTGTTAATGGTAGTAATACGAGTTATTTCATAGGATAGCGTACTAGGACTCATAGTTTAAAAAGAGACTCTACAGGATCAGACACAGTGCTGGATGCAATCGAATAAACCAATACATACATACAATCAATAAAGAATAAACAACATGCAATCAATAAAATGACAAGCCTAGACAAGCCAAAAATGACAAGCCTGGAAGGGCCTAAAATGACAAGCATAGAAGGGCATTCTGACATCAAACATTCTTATTCTTATGTTCTCTTATGTCAATGCTGGTCTACGTGACATAATTTGGTAGGTGCATGCACAGAAGAACATCGTTTTTGGGAACAAACTGTACAATTATTTAACACAGCATTTGCTACCCCATGGGTGACATTACTGCCTGCATTTCCATTGGAATGTCACAGCGAATTTACCTTGCTATTCGCAATGTCTTTTACTTTGCAAAAATCACCCGTCAAGACCAGTATTTCCAAATGTTTTTTGTCAGGCAAAGAGCCATCATGTGATTTGAGCAAACCTTGCATTGCTTAATCCATCATAACGGAACTCTAGCTGAAGCATAGTTTCTGATTGACACAGGCGATGGTAAATATATCCCGTAACCAGTCCAGAACCATTTAATTTACTCTTTCATTTTAGTTATATATATTTTATGTTAAATTATGTATTTATATTTTGTCCTTTTTTTTTTGCATATTTTCACTTGAATATACACCCCCACACACCTTTTCACCTGAATATACACCCCCACACACCTTTTTACCTAAATACACACCCCTGACACCTTTTCACCTTCCAATGTCCTGCCTGTCTGATGATCTCTAACCACCACGGTGTGAAATCCCCACTCACAAAGCAATGTTACAGTCTCCCTTGGACCACATCTGTATGTATTATTCACGAAAGCATGCAACGGGCGAAGCCAAACACATTTGAAGGACTAGCAAACGTTTCCTTTTTTCTCACTTTACTTTTACTTTTAAAAATCCTTGGCTGAATTCCCAGGCACAAAGTCATAAACACTTCAGCAAGGAGCGGGATCAAGAGATGTAGCACTTTTGAATGAAGTCAGAAAGAGCCTGCAGGCTTTTCATTCCAGTAGTTACTGCTCCCCACTTCTGTTTGGGGGTGGGGGAGCTGTTTTTTTTTTTAAAGCTGAGACTTAGAGAGAGAGTGTCTCATCCAATTCAGTTCAATTCAATTGGCTTTTCTTGGTAGGGTAAAAATGTGCAGCCATATTATGCAACAATATATGCAACATTACACAATTGATTGAAAAAAACCTATAATGCACATACAGCAAATCTACAAATTATAATGCCAATTAATTTTTAATTTTTAATTGTTAATTTATTTTTGTAGATAGACACTAAATATTGTATTAAAATGTTTTCTAGTTCTCTTCTCCTTTTCTTTGGCCCCTATGTCTCTCCCCTTCCCTTTCCTTCTCTGTATCCCTCCTCCTTTCACCCACAGTTCGGAACAGCGTTGTTGATTGATTCCATTAAATAGGACTCTACTGGTGTGGCTTGACAGCTGACTGTGTGCTGGAGAGTGGGGAGACCGAGGCTGATAGCTGGGTGATATGAGAGCTCTGGCCAAGGTAGGCTGGATGCTGACATCGAGGCTGCTTGTGTGTGATGGGCGTCTGGGGCATTGAGACTTGAAATATAACAAGCATACTGTCCTCACCTCCTCCTGCCAGGGACCACCACACTGTGCAGCTTAGCCCCGGCGCAGATCACCAACCGCGGCTCAGAGTGGCATAGCGCAACTTGCTCTGCTCTGCTTGCTCCGCCATCAATACCTCCAAAAGGAAAATATCAAGGAAGTAGGATAACCATATCGATTTTAAATTAAATCTCTCCCAAGAGATTTCTTGGAGGAAGACAAGCCTGCCAAGAAATTGCATATCTTTAGTAAGTTTTATTGAATTTCTGCGTTATCCTCTGGGCAAGTGGACACGTCCTCACAAAGTGAGCAGGAGAGCGCTTACACAACAAACTTCCAAAAACATATTATAACGGTGCATAATTCCCTACAGGACAACAACAAAAGAAAAAGGGAAAAATTGCAATGAAGGTTAACATAAAACAAGGAGGAGATGGGATGGGAGGCGGTGGGATGCCAAAAGCATGATGGGAGAAAAGTTACGTGATGATTTTATACCAGTTGGGAAGATTAGTTTCAGCTGGTCGAGGGAAGCATCAGAGGTTGTCTGATAATATATGTGAGAGATTCACAAAGAACACGGGACTGCGTTTAATTGTTCCAGGGAAACTTTCCAGCTCCACTTTCAAACAGCAGAGCTAAGACTGAGATACAAGATGAGTACAAGGGAGACAGCGCATCCCTTTTAATTCGGAGAATGACCAAAGGCCTTTGCAGCTAATTAATCAAGGTGTGCACATTCTTGCAGGAACCAACAGCATTCTTCAATCCTGGCACATGAAAATCTAGGGGATAGGATCATAAAGAGTAAGAAAGAGATTAAGGACAATGATATCAATATTGGATGTTCCAAGCCCACGACTCTGATTTTGACTTTTAGATTTCACGCTTTTTTTTTAAACATAGTAGAAAGCAGAAAGATAAGAAAGTGTACAATATAGTACGATTTAAGCAAGATTATACTTGGCCTTACTCCAAAAGACTTGCGATGCATGGGTTTATTTTGTGTGTGTCTGTGTGTGTGTGTGTGTGTGTGTGTGTGTGTAAGGCCATGTCCCTTAGTTTGTCTGTGTGTGCACATTTGTGAGAAAATGTGCAGGACCTAATAAAATAATAGAGGAACAAGCAATTTGCTTCTTTGCCAAGCACCCTGGCACAAAAATGAGAACTTTCAAATTAATTAATGAACTAGAAAGGCAACAGTAATGAACACGGCTCTTATCTCACAGAGCGAGAGTAAAAAGGAGAGAGGAGGGGGCGGGAGTTTAAAATAGCTTCATCTGTTTGCCGGGGGGCCGGGGTGGGGGGGTTGTTTTCCTATTTTTTCGTGTTGAGCTCTGTGAGCTCTGGGGCTACAAACACGGAAGAAGGCCTTTGGAACGAAAGCTCCAGAAAGTTCACTTTTAGTACTGGGTGAAGGGGGCTGTTTAAATACTGGTACACTGTGTTCCACTGCAACTTCAGCACGGTGCGGGACAGCACGGATCAGCACGACCACCAGCGTGGGCAGTGTCCGGCAGGTAGCCGCCACATCGGAAGAGAGGACGTGCGCCGCTGCCCATGCCCCGTGCGAAAATGGCCACTGCAGAGGAAGGCGCCGGGACGACCGAAGGACGCCATCGAACGTTCAGTCCCGTTAGCTGGGTTCAGCGGTCCGCTCTGCCGAGAAACAAAAAAAGGATTGACCGGGTAATGATCCCTCTTCTCGGGCCAGGTTCAGAGAGCGTCAATGCGGAGAGTGAAAAGTTTCAGACTCGATTTGACGGTGAGAGCGCGCTGTCTGCCGTGCGACTCTAACCGGAGACGATCGCCTGGCGTCCTTGCCAAACAGCATCCGTCCGTCGTTTTGCGAGGCACGAGGTGTGATCGTCTGAGCTTGCCGGGGCTTTGTGTGAGACGGGGCCCCTGCGGTGGAGTGAAGGGCCGTTAGTGGTGAGGGACAGTTCAGACAGTCACGTCGGCCCAGCCGTCGTTCATTACAGCACTGTTGGCAGAGCAGTAGCAGCCAGTATGGAGGAGTGACGGCTCTTACCGGAACGGCCCTTCCCAGATTGCAGCAAAACACACACAGTGCAGGAGCCACTGGCTCAGTAGCCTCAGCAGTGTGTCTGTGTGTGTGTGTGCATGTGCAGGGTGTGCGTATGTGAGAAGAAAGATTCCTTAAACTTGACGGAAAGCATGCGCACAGATGTGCGAGCCGGTCTCCTTGTGAGAATAGCGTTTGTGTTTGCGAGTGAACATATGTGAGCACGCGTGTGCGTGCGTGAACATGTGTGCATGTGTGTACGTTTGTGTGTGTGTGTGTGTGTGTGTGTGTATTTCTCTGCAACAACTGTCACTCTCAGAAGGGTAAAGATGCCCCTGGGTTTAGAATTATGTCAGCCCCTCTGTTGTCTCTCGAGAATCTCATTTCAGGAAGAGGATAGAGAGCACAAACCTCCATCCAACACTATCACTTCTCAAAGCCGTTCGTTTTATTTGCCGTTTCTTGGACATCTGTAGCAGAGGCCTCTGCATTGCTGAGGTGCACGTAACTACAGCACCGAAATGTTCATTTCAACACTCCCACACTGACATGTCACCCCACGCTCCCTCGTATAGACGGCGCAAAGTATTGCCAGGATGAAGAATTTGAGATCTACAGATGTCAGGATGCCATTAACCAAACTAAGAGAGGCAGATTTAACAGAATGTGTATGCCAGCTGACGTGGGTGCAGCCAGCCCTGTAATCTCTTTAGCGCTAACGCTATTGCTATGACTCTAATGCTCCGCTGTGGCTTTCTTTCAGCCCTTTTTGCTTAAAGCCTTGTTGACTGTTTTGTACCATGTTTTCCTTCACCTGCAGGAGAGGTGTACACATGGCAAGGCAACGATGCCTTCAAATATTTCTATAGACGAATACAGCACATGGTTTGAGTATTTGAAATTGGCATCAGTTTCACTGGAATTCGCTAGCCTATCCCCTGAACATTTTCGTTCTGATGCTGAAAACGCTGCACATAAAATACATTTTTGTAAATAAAATTTAGGTTACAGCAGTAGCTTGTACAATATATTTGTCTGGAGGGGGTGGGGTGCCCACAGTTACGTGGAGAGTGAGCATATGGGACTGTCCCTCTTTGCTGTATATAATTGGTCTCCACCCAGCCCATTGTGAACGCAAGCCCACAATCCTCCAATCAGGTTGCCTAGAGGCTGGAACCATCCCCACTTCATTGGTCCTGAATTGGTGGCTAATCTAAGCGTTCTTGGCCATCCCTGTGTCTCGTCTGCTTCCTCACCCCTCCCTCTGGCTCCCAGAACACCTTGCTTCCGCGACTTATGTGTAGCCCGCTCCGTTAAACTCTCTTTCATTGCGGGAGCCCCTGAGACCGGGCGGGGAAATAACTCCTGCCTCAAAACGGAGACTGCACAGAGGCAGTATGAATGAGGGAGGCAGAGAAGGAGAGGGGGAGAGGGGAACGCTGTAAGGGAGGCAGAGAGTGCAGGCACAGGCACAGAGAGCGCCAGCGATGCTGAGGCCCATTCGGAAACCCTGACACACGCGCACACCCCGGGGAACGCCTTTCCTTTATCTCGGCAGAAAACGAATGTGACCAGTGAGCAGCCTCAGGTACATGGAGCCAGACGTGTATGTTCTGGTTTCAGCATTTGCATATGAAGAATTTTATTGGGTGGAAAACAACCAACTGACAGAAAAAGTGGTTTAGGCAAATAGGTACAATTGGTAACAAATGGCATGTACTGTATATCAGCAAATGATTAGACTTGGGGGAATCCTAGCCCACCTTTCGAGGCGTCCACCACCTTGGAGAAATGCAACGCGTATAGTAACATAAATAAGAGCATGGGATAGGATACCTGTCATTCTCTGGTAGGTAAGGCCAGGGGAGGGTGGAAAAACACTGCCCAAGCGAACAAGCAGGCTGGTGATTTAAATGAGCTTCTCAATGCTTCTGTTTACAGGAAAGAGGCAGGGAGGGCAGGGATTGGCCACGGCCGTGACAAGTTGATTGCTCGCAGTTGCTGAGAGCTTTGGGAGGCCGTTGCAATCCAGTTCTAATGAATTGTTACTGTAGGAAGAGTTGAGATGAGAGCAGTTAAAGGCATAGGTCACTTGAACATGGCTGCATTTACCTGAGAACCTGTGACAGTAATACAGGAAGTGGACTGAGGCACAGGGCAGGCCATGGAGGACACTAGTCCAGCTTTTACTTTTCTTTCCACTTTCCTTTCTCTGCACCTTTTCTATTGAATTAATCTAACATTTATGCTTTAATTAAATGCACAATATTAATACCTGCAGATCATTTCCTCTACTTTATTCCAGATTTTCTCCAAACTGCAGCAGAGATGATAATTCTGTACAAGATTCTTTGTGGTCTATGCAGGTCCCTAATTTTAGTTGTAAATAGAAGCTTGAGTACATTCTATATGCAAAGAGTATGTTGTAGTTATTAAATAATCATCACTTTGCCGACTCTTTGCACCCAGAAAGTTTAGAGAGTATATATAAGAAAGTTTAGAGAAAGAATAACAAGCTAGCAAACACAGCATAAGTAGAAAAACATGCAATTCAGAGCCTTGTCAATATTCCTAATATTGCATAAATTACGTTTTTCAATTTTACTGGGCAACGGACAGCACTTTAAAATAGTACTGCAATGTGTGTTTCATTAGACTCCACTCTTTGCTGGTGATTTGCTGCCTGCTCAGTGCTACATTAGCGTGGGTAATGTAGCAATGTTGGCTTCAAGCCGTGAAATCTCGACCATATTTTGTTCTTTCTGTGTTTTTATCATTGCGATTGTCTCAGAGCTCTCCCTTTTTTACAACCTAACTTACAACACAAATATTCCAGAACATTTCGAGTGTTTCATATCTGTATAGATAGGCGCCCGTTTGTCCCACGCTGCTTCCAAATTGACTGCATCGCTCAAAAACGGAATAAAACATTAATTTGCCTTTATTTTCCGTGCCACTCTCCTTCTCCCTCTCTCTCTCTCTCTCTGATGTCTTTGTTGTTCGCAAGACGAGCTCGGCGGTAGGCTCCCGGGGCAGAAACACACGCCACCTTTCTAATGAGAAAACTAACCTTTGGTGGCGGGAAAAAAACTGTGAAATATTTCTCCCTGCGTGGCTGAGAATCCTTCAAAAGGCCCCTAATGCCTCTGAATCCTCATTCTCTCATCTCCCTGTCAGCTCTCTCCGTGACCATGTCTGCTTTAGCTAACGCTGTTATATTAATTCCCTCTGACCCCCTGGTGACCCGGGACACTCCATCCGACGCGGCAAATTAAGCCGAGCCGCTCTCCGATCGAAACGGACCACCGCGTGACCGCGCTTCGCATGCCGCCGGACGCCCGCGCGTCTCTCCGCCGGCCCGCGTCTCGGCCTCTAATAGCGCCGCACTTCATTAGACCTTCGTCTCCTCGCGGGTCGGCTCGGATTGGAAATGCCACGGCGAATCTCCACGGGCCATTGTTTTGAAAATGAAGACATTGAGCAGAACGATGTTCCCCAGGAGGCGGGCGGCAGAGGGGGGCCCGGTGGCCACTGAAGAGAGGCGCGGTGAAGGTGATACAGACCCAGGGTGCTGTGAACCCCGGGAGTGAATGGGGGGGAGAGGGTCAGGGGACAGGACTGGGGAGAATGGGGACACGGTCGATAAGGCAGAACACTGCAATGAGGGAGAAAAATATTAAGTACCAAATTTTATTTGCAAAACTTTCAAAAACTTTTGAAGAAAAAGACATGATTAGAGGACTGTCAGGCTGTTGGTCCTTGTCGTGACAACCTCCCCCTGTGTGAAATAAAACGATCAGTATATTAACTTGTTTTTGAGTCTAAGGAACCCAGTTGTGAGCGTGAACCATTCCTACCTCTCCTTGTCGTGACATGCCCATATTGAACCAGCCACCAACTGACTGGTATCTCCTCAAGGTGGTTCATTTGCAATGGGAAGGACCTGTGTATACGATTGGGCTTTCCAAACTGGGAGAAAAGGGAACATCTGGGATAAAATCGCTTCAGAAAAAAAGACAATTACCTTAATAATTTGCTCAGCGCACAAGCCTATTCAGGGACACAGACCATTTTAATTTGTAATTTGTACTCTTGACATGGCCTATTTGCGCAAGCAGATGTTTACTGGCGTGTTCGGTGTAAAGTGCCTCCCTCAAGGGCACCATGGCAACAGCCCGCCTGGGTTTTGAACCCACGACCCTCAGGCGTCTGCCATACTGCGCGTACACGACGCAAATCACCGGAATGATCCGAATAGATAAATATCCCCTAAGAGGGGCTGCGTGCGTGTATGCAAAGTGTAATTTATGCTTTATGTAATATTCATGCAGGTGTTCTTTACTGTCACGCACACCAACAGCAACCACCTCCTCTTTGTGTCCCCTGCAGCATTTCATTTCTGTACCTCTGACTCCTCACACCAGGGGCACAGACACTGTTTAGAGCGAGAGGCACGGAGAAACTGCAAAACTAGCTCAGCAGAGAGGAGGCGGCCTGTGTTGAAAATGAACCAATTCTAGACTCTTGAGTTTTGATGCTTCAGGCCAGACAGCTGATGCAGATTAATGGGAGAGTTGCGCATTTCAGTCCGCATTCGGCATATCGTGCGTATTGAATGAAACGGATGAAACACCTTCTCCCAATTTACCTGTATAACTTGGCTGCAGCGGCACGGGGCTTTGAACAGTCTGTCGATTTTAATGTGCACCTTTTGCTGGCTTCGGAAAAAGGAGTTTCTCGACGATGTGGGGAAAACGGAACGGCTTGATACAGGTTCTACAGTGTGGCCGTCACAAAATTGCACCACTAAGGGGGATATTAAAACAATCTTGTTCAAAGTGTCAGCTACTGAGGTGAAAAGGAACACATTCAACCCAGTTATATAAAGTAACTCAAATATAGGCCTACGGGTAATGTATATGTTGAAACACAGATCACATACACAGATCCCAATGTTTTTGTTTTTGTTGAACACACTTTAGCATCCATCGGCATTCAATTGGCCCTCTGCTTGTGCTCAAAATACTATTATTTCTTCTAAAGTGAAAGCACAGAGAATCAGAGGCATTTGGATTCCATCCCTCTCCTGGGGAGGTGGGTTTTCAAATGAAGTCGGTGGTAAACTAATTCAGAGAAATAAGCACTTTCCACACTCCTTGGGTCTGTGATGAATTAAAACTACTTTCAAAGAAAAAACTATATGGAGATGTAGACCCAAAAGACCCAAAAAACACAATGTGTCAGATAAAATAGGTAATTTCTGTAACAAGGTTTTGTGAATTTTTAAAAAACCCTGCTCAGTTCGGTACAATGATTTTGTAATTGGACACTAATTATGCTTTAACTGGATTACATTTCTGGACATTTTTTCTTGGTCTGCGTCAAGTTGTAAGTTCATGTTGAGAACTGTTCAATAGGGAACCCGTCCTACTTTGATGGCGGATCATATTTAGCATTTAACTAATGTGAAACCAAACAAAACGTTCACCTCGTTTCGCCCCTAAGTGATGCATCACAAGATGGAATTTGAGTTCTGCGTGTGAGAGCGCTCTAAGCTAAGGAGGCTGGAAAATGGCTGAAAGAACTGAAGGGACTCTTTTGATAATAAGTGACAGAATTACAGATGTTTTCCACGAGAGAGCGAGAGAAAAAGTGAGCAGGGACACGGTGAGCGAGACGCAGTTTGACAGAGGAGCTACAGCATTTCCCGAGAGGCGTGGATGGAGGCGAGATGGACCTCCAGCAAACAGACAGCCCTTCAGCTCCTCCTTGTCTTTCCATTATAGAGAATTCAACCGAGAGACATACCACCAGGAAGATGAATCAGGCAAACACAGTGCGACGCTAGCGAACACAGACAGCCAGTCTGGCTAGGGAATAGCCCGTATCACAATAAGCAATAACAACTGGAGGCCAGGGTGCCGGTTCTATAACACTGGACCCGGAGCAAGATCAGCAGAGCTGAGTTTACTGTGGAGAGCTCCTTTGTACCGTTCCGGAAACAAAAATACACCTGCGTCAAAAACGGAGATTGCACAGATCCCTGCAGACCGCGAAGAGGCTTACAGGAGTTGAAGTTCACAGACTGGTTGTGATTAACTTCATCCAACGAAAAACAATTCCGCTGTTGTGAAACACAGCTATTTATAAACATGGGATGACCTACTAAATAACATTTCTTGTTGGAATGGGAGAGGGGGGGAACACCTTGGCTCTTTGGTCCCTTTGGCTGTGAGGGCTCTTTGTGCGCGGCCTGTGTGGCCGCTGTGTACGTGTGTCCGTCTCACCGATCGCTCAGTGGCCACAGAGGCCCTTGTTACCAGAGAGAGGGCATCCAGAGGACAGGCAGGCAGGGCGTGCTGCACACTTAATAACTATTGATTAGCCGCAGAGTCAGTCCCAGCACCCCCGGCTAATTTGGTTTCCGGCGCCACAGAGTCGCACGCATATGTCGAGAGAAGTCACCGCCACCATATCGAGAATCCGGCTCTCGAACATCCTTGTCTGACCAGCCGTCCCCATCTCTGAGCAAAAGCTGTGTTTACTGCGCACAGCTACACAGTTGTAATATATATGTTTTTAATGTGTTGTTTAATAAACGCATAAACTGGATCAGCAAAATAAATCAGGAAGCTACACGGTGTGAGTGTACACTGAATCTGACTTTGGCAAGGGGCATAATTGCAATCCCTGTTTGGGGATGCAGTGTTCCCTTGCTGTTGAGGCTGGGTTGATCATGGGCTCACTGAAATCTTGGGGATGACCCCCGCATCTACCAATCATAATTAGTGTTGAGCTGGAACATGATCAGCTCCCATCAGGGCAAAGTAAAAACACACACAGACGCAAATTAATATATGATAATACAGAATAGCTTTATTGCACTGGGTTTTTTGTAAAAAAATATATGATTAATTTTTCATAATTTCATGACAAGTGGCACTTGAGAAAATCAGTACAGAAAAGAAAATTAATTCCCACTTTGCCCTGATTTTTCCCTTAGCCACAACGAGAGCTCTCATGGGTAATTGTGTACTTCCATTTCACCAGCCAGTATAAAAACAGTCAGTTTAAAAACAAATTTCTGAATTTGAACAAATGTCTGTTTTTTGGGGGGAAATGTGTGTATGCGGTCAGTAGGGTATAGAATGAATCGTGAATACAGTTTTATCTTCAGACGTTCTCTGGTCTTCCCCCATCACAAGTTCATCCATGTCTTTCCTTGGTTGGACCGCTTGTGTCTTTTCCTTACAGTTTTTTAAAACGCAGCCTAACATATTTTCTTTATATCACTGACTGTTCATTTTATTATGCTTAATATATACTTATTTTTTTTGATGTTACTTTTTTGTGACTACCTCGTTGACCATTACCTCTATTTCCTGATCTGTAAATGTAAGTTTCTATTTCTCGTGGTTCCCTCGCTACTTGTGCCTGGTCTCCTACCTGTCTCCTAACGCAAAATTGCATTTAATTTCTTTGATTGTGTAATTAGAACCAGTCTTAGTAAATTGGTCGATAATGGGTCTGTATCTGCGACCGCAAAAAGAGCTGCAACATAGCGACTGTTGTTGCACTGCGGCTACTTCCTTAGTTGATCTGGCCCTCGGTCTCGGAAGCTGTAGGGTCCTGGCCCTCCGGTCCCATAGGTGTGTCTCGCGGTGTGCCCTGGCATTTCAAACAGAGGTGAGCCATGCTGGCGGTTTTGATATCTCACTGCTGAGGGTCCATTATGTCACAGCCCCGTGCCACTTCTCCAGAGCTGTGTCCCCTGGTCGGGAGCCTTCCCTCCTCTGTCTCTGGAATCAGACTCCTCAAACACGGAGCGCCACCTGCATGCTCCAGTGACCCGGTGGCACCTTACAGACCCCAGGCTGTGAGCGCAGTGGAGTACAACACAACATCGTCATCCTTGCTGACAAGCTGAGTCAACCCTAACCCTCCCCCACCTCCCTCCCGGGCCCCGTATTGCCACAATTACATCCGACATGAATGAAGCATCGTAGTACTATTGTCAATGTCGGATGTGGTTATATTACTATTAATATTACAATACTATTAAGCAACAATAATAGAGGTATGGCCATCCCAGTGCTTGCAGTGCAACATTTCAAAGGCACTCATTCATTCAGTATTATGTCATTTATATATTATACACATACTGTGTATATATGTGCATATATATATATATATATATATATATATATCATTCTTACCAATAAGCTGTCATTTGGACAGTGCCTTGTCATTAACTGTTTGTTGAGGATTGATGTAAAGGGGGAAGTGTTGGTCTCAAAATAGATGAATGTGTTCCTTACCAAAACACCTACTGTTGTTGAAAACAAAAGTGTTTGTCTATTCAACCCTCATCTATTCAACGTTGAATAGGTGGAAACATTGGTTTTTAACTGACACATTAAAGTTGGTGAGACTGGCAGGATATCCAGTGTGCAGGGCTTTTTTTTGTCATTTTTATCTGTCATCATTGTTCTCCAAGCACAACAAGGTGAGCGAACATTCACACTTTAAATATGTAATTGAAAAAAGAAAGTTAGAAAAGAGTTTTGGTCCATTAGAATAGCAAAGAGGTTTGGCTTTATAACATTAATTATAGATTCAGTAGTTACTTCGTCGAGACACACTAGTAGTGACTTTGTTACACACTCTTCCCTAGTTAATTGCCTACAATTACAGTACATTGGACACCCAGAAAGTATGAGATGATATTTAAATAAGACACATGAACAAGTAGCATGAAAAAGTGAGCAGGCTGTGATGTAAATAACCCAAAAGTGGCCAGGTCTCCTCATTAAATTACCTAATGTTTTATTAATTATGATTAAAACTATCCACAGGTAAAACATTGCTAAGCTTGCCTTTGAATACTCTCGAGGTGCTCATGCGTAATATGAATTGCTCTACAGACACCATATCAGCGCAATTACTAATGCTACGCAGCTCAATATTGCTGTGGATTTTACTCATGTGATTAGGCCCTCAGCTTTGATTATGTAAGTGAAATAAAGACGGGTGAGCTTTCTAAATAGATCAGAAACAGGAGAGTTCACTGCACAAACATAACACGATCAGACTTGCACAGGGGAAAGAAAGAAAGACTCACGGATGCATAAATAACAATGCAAGAGTGTTATGAGGAGATGGATATGTAACATATTGTACTGAAGATTTACAGTAGACCTAGTAGGGACAAATGTGACTTTGAGATTGACTGGAATGATACCATTGGCCCATCTGAGTTTAATCTGCTCAGACCTGTGGGAACAGATATTGTCTCACGGCACTTCACATGATGTCACAGTTTTTCTGCTGATAATCTAGCCACTCCCACTCATTTTACATCAAAAAGTATGAAATTTAAATTAGGAAATATATCAGAAAAAATATTAAAAAATGTGTCTGGCACAGCTTTCTCAATGCTAAACATGAAAACCAATCAGGTATTTCAGCAAAAAACATTGATCACTTATTGTGCTCAGATTTTTCTGCTGATAATCTAGCTGTGTCCTTATATGTCATCAAAACCGACATTTAGATGAGTGTGAACTAAAATAAACAAGATTTTGCAAAATGTATATGTTATTCATTGATTCACTCGAAATTTAAATATTTGTTATTGATATTTTACAAAGCCTGATATTTTTTTTAATCCCCACCACTAATTTAAATATTTGTTATTGATATTTCGCTGATATTTCCCTTTTTTTGTTATGAGAAAATGATTTGCAATGTATAAGCTTATGTTGTCAGCTTTGTAAAATGACTTTAAAATGCTATTCTGCCCCGGTGGCGTAACGGTAAAGGCACTCGCCTGGAGTGCAGGTTGCCCACTGCAGCCGGGGTCCTTCCCCAAGCGGCGCCAGCCCAGCTGTTCGGGGGCTGCCCCAGGAGCTCACCACATGCAAAAGTGGCTCTACGTGTATCGGAAGTGACAGCTTGGCGAGTTCCGTCTCGGAGGAGGCGGTTTGGTGCGTTTGTCACTGCAGGGTTGCAGCGGCGAGCTCATAGTACGAGGGAAGAGATAGTTGAATTATAAATAGGGTACAATTGGCTACAAAAATGGGGAAAAAGTAACAAAACAAAAAAATGCTATCCTTTAGATCCATAGAGGCCTTAAGAGACCAGTTTATTTTATTTTGTTCTCAGAAAATCATTACTTTTCAAACAACAGCGGTTGCCTAAATTGTAGCAAATGGGGAAAACCTTGAAGCTTGGCATCCAGTACGGAAGCTACAATGCCTGTCTGACAACAAAGAAAATTGACACAGTGAATTCAATTGAATCAATTGTTGGCACTTTATTATAGTGTAATGTAAAAATGACAAAGAACAAAATGGTCAAAAGGTTGTCACTGCTCGCAGGAAAAGCCTAATAAATCATTTTTCTGAATTGTTTCTGAATGTAAATATGTAAACATCTCAAATGTATAAATAATTTCATATTATTTGGATCAGTGTTCTAGATGAGTTATCGCAGGTCCATGAATAAGAATAGACTTGCTTTGAGTAAGATTTCATTGTTTCAGTAAGATTCATACTATAGGGAACAAATCTTTGTGCAACCTTCAAAACATAAAAAGAGGCACGTACAGATAACCGCCAAAATAAATGAAACACCAACATGTTTTGTTGATGGGGTGGAAAATGCTGTCTCAGGCGCTGCTCCAGAAGTGTGTGTGTTCAATTGGGTTGAGACCCGGTGACAGCCATGGCATATGGTTTACAACGTTCTCATGCTCTTCAAACCATTTAGTGACCACTCGTGCCCTGTGGATGCGACATTATCATCCTGGAAGAGACCACTCCCATCAGGATAGAAATGCCTCACCACAGGATGAAGATGGTCACTCAGAATGGACCTAGACCATGCCAGGAAAATTCACTCCACGCAATAACAGAGCCACCAGAGCCCTTAATTTACTCAAGAGTTTCCTTTATTTTGGCAGTTACCAGTAGTTGCCCCGCAGCAACATTGTTGGTTAGGTTTTTATCATAAATATATCAGCTTTACAAAAATAATGCAGCTGTATAATTAAGCCCACAGTGTAACGTGGGAGTCTACCATGGGAAGAGCAGACGGCGCCCCAAGGCTTCCATCTTTAGCCGTTACGGCATTTTATTATTTACAGATGGGGTAAGTAACAAAATAGAAATACTTTGTTGTTTATTTATTTACTTATTTGTGGGGGATTGGGGGTTTACTTATCCTTCAGTTTTATTAGGGTATATTATTGAATTCCAATGACAGCAATTTTCCCCAAGCCTCTGTCACATTTGTCCCCCGACCTGGCACAAGATGGCACGCATGGTTGATGCCGTGTAATACAAGGATGCGGAAGATTAAGACAATGGAAACAAAGATTTGTACATGTACATCTCTTTTAAAACTCCTCTTATCAAATTAAATAATAATTGAATTGAATTGAATTGAACATTGGATTTATATAGCGCTTTTCAAGGAACCCAAAGCGCTTTACAATGATAGGAGTAACTCACCTCAACCACCACCAATGTGCAGCACCCACCTGGGTGAACGCGACGGCAGCCATAGTGCGCCAGTACAAACTCACCACACATCAGACACACAGTGGAGAGGCGAGGAGGGAGGGAATGAATTATATATATATTGTCTGGGTTGGGAATTTGGCCAGGACACCGGGTTAACACCCTACTCTTTTCGAGAAGTGCCATGGGATCTTTTATGACCACAGAGAGTCAGGACCTCGGTTTTTACCGTCCCATCCGAACGACGGACAATAATGATACAAATGTCCTATAATTACTATTATTAAAGCTTTGCCGAATGTCCAAAAGAATCACTACAGATAAATGTATACATTTCAGTTGTGATATATTCTACTTTGATTGTTTAGTTATTTCAGTGATGTAATACCATGTAAAAAAAAAAAAAAAACATACCCACTCTAAATTCCTACGGCCTGGTTTCAATCAAAATAACTTTGACAAGTTAGTTTTGGTGATTTGTTGGTGAAGAGAACTTACTGGGGAAAAAACACATTTATATGTGAGTCAAAAATGAACATGAAATGTGGGTTGAATCCAGGCCAGACACTGTCTTCAGGGATCAGCAAAAGCCTACAAGAGCCTAGACAGCGACCGTTTACATCAAATAAATATTCAAAACGGGTTCAAAAGCAGTGCATCATTCAAAATTCACCAAGTTTAACCAATGAATGAACTAAATATAAATTTAAATCTTAAATCTCACAACTCACAACTTGTTTTGATTTCAAATGTATGTGTGTGTGTGTCTGTGTGTGTGTGTGCGTGCGTGTGCATGTATTTGTGTGTGAGTGTGTGTGTGTGTGTTTGTTTGTGTGTAGCAACAACAAAATTCACAGGACAAAATCAGTACTTTTAGAGCAGAAGTTTGGATTTGTACTTTTTCAGGAGGGTACGGTGTAGTTTTACCATTGAGCTGTAATATCATCGGCACACTGTCTTCACTTCCGTTGATTTTCTCATACAATATGTATCATGGAACTACGTAGTAACTATCCTGTTTGGCTATCAGCTTGTTATGATGTAGATGTGATTGTGATCATTTGAACGGTGCTACAGAAACCTAAAGACACAACAGAGGACGCATCCCCTCTGTTGATAAAGATCAATTTGAACCTATTAGTGAGTGTGAATGGGGGACCAAATCCACAAGTCCGTCTGTTGATAGAATTGAATGTAATTAAGCGTGTACTTGGATAACCCAGGATTGGGTGACTCAAGTACACGGTAAGTTAAAAAAATCACACAAATTCATCTCAGCAAGAACAGGACATTAAACGGGGGTGGGGGCTGGGGGGGGGAATAGCTGGCAGAATAACTATGATGGGCGATAATTTTTCAGTAACGTGGCGACAAACGGAATTGGGTGAAACTCTATGGATTTCTGCGGCAGATTGAATCTGGGAAGGTTATTACTGCTTTTATGTTTTTATCTGTTCTTTTATCGTTGTTTGAGCATGCAGTGTTTACTGCGGAACTCAGCAGAGGCACTCTAAAGTGACACTCGTACCTCATTCTGCATGAGGCGACGATCCTGGTGCTGGGAAAGTCTGAGCAGGACCTCATCCTCGTGGACCATGGGTTTACAGTGTCAAGTAATAACAGTAATAATAATGCATTTTATTTATCAGGCGCCTTTCTGCACTCCCAGGGTCACCTTACATGCACCTTACATTAAAAACAATGCACAAGTAGTTGCAGGCAATGCACAGACGACACAAGATCGATCAACTATACTGCACATAAAGGACAGGGCTCATAAGAGGCAGTAACTAATGCATTGAATGTGAATTTTTTGAGTGTGTGGAAAAAATTCAAAATTAAGTTCAAGACCGAATTGAATAGAAGAGAGTCATGTCATGCTTATGTGAATGCGAGAGTAAAGAGGTGTGCTTGTTTCTTGAAAGTGGGTAGTGAGTCAGCATTATGGATAGTACAGAAGGCGCAAGCATCGCACCCATCCAGACTGCATATCACATTATTGCTTATTCAAGGGAGCCGAGTGGCTTCCCAGATCATGCATCAGTCCAGATTAGTCACCACCAGCATGATAACTCCAAAGATAAGGGTGTTCTACATTACAGGTAGCAAAGTCTTTATCGTTTTAAAAGCTCTCGTGTTTAAGTGTAACCACTGTAAAGTAAAGCATTATACAATACAACTCATGCATACTGGTGCCCTATAGCTCAGAGCAGAGACGTTCGACCATATTGGGCTACTGTGCCCTTTTCTGCAAAACTCTGCCCTAGCTCAGGTATCTCTTAATGACGTCTGCCTGTTCAGTTTCATTATCTATGCTTATTTATATTGATCCCAAGTACCCCCGACAACACTTTGAAGTACCCCCTGGCAGTGCATCTATCTCACTTTGAAACCCTCTGGCCTAGTAGAGTATATTAATTCATGAATTAATCATAGCTGCTGTAATAACTAACTTAGTCATTAGGGATGGTGTTTATGAATTATACAATGAGGTGCGTGAATTGCCCTGTTTATTTTTGTGCTAGGAGAGCAATCAGACTTGTTGCAGAGTGTGAGGATGCCGGCGAAACTCACTGACACATTTTACAAGATGTAAGCTGTGAGACTGGAAATGAATCAAAGTCAAAGGCATCAATCATGGACATGTGGTGAGAGCCTGCCCAGTGAGGACACGAACAAGCAGGAAGCAGTGCGGTGCAGCATAATGTGCAGAGCCCTACAGCATTCAACATACAGGTGTATCTACAGACGGCTAAATCATGTGTCCCAATCGTGACTAATCGGCAAAAGTGCTACGACGAAAAGCCGTTCTCCTCAGTCTTGACCGTCCTTCTGTTTGTCTAACATTAAGAAATGACCAGCCCACTGCTGTTCCGCAGTGAAAAATTGTGATCGTTTCGTTTATTATGGACAGTAATGCTCCGGTCTGTCTCACGCTGACACCAGAGCGAGGTTTCTACTCTTTGTGTCAAACTGACATCTGGACAGGGCTCTCCTCTGTCCCCTCTCACGCTGAGTGAGGGGACGGCCCCTCTCTTACACATAGACGCGCACTAAGAGCATCACGGTGATTTTGAATAACTACATCTGTCGCAGCGGTCACCGTCGGTCAGCATTGAAAGCCTGCCCGTGTGAGTTCGAGAGTGCGCGGGGTGCGAGCGAGCCTCTGCCAGGCGGCAGGCCCTGCGGGGGGGGGGGAGGTGGCCCGTTCGCTGTCAGGGGGCAGGACCCTGCTCGTGATGAGACGAGACAGATAGCAGAATGTGCAGAGCGGGAGAGGTGCCATCCGAGCGTACGCCAAGATGACCCCGCGATCCCGGCGGCATGCCCAACAACTGCCCGAGCAAATACACAGACCCCATCGCTGCCGATTGGCCGCAGCGCCACGCGGCAGGGACAGCGGGGGTCGTGCACGCCGCGGGTCCTGAAGGAGCAGAGCGGAGCTGGGTGGGGGTCGTTTTGCATGACAGTCGCACAGAAGCACGTCCGCAGCGCGTTCGCTGAATGGCAGAGCGGGACTACGTTTGGCCGGAGGTGCAGCGACTTCAAAGGGGGAAGGTGTTCTGGTCCAGAACAATTAGAGCTCTCTTGTTCCAGAAGCCTCTGCCAGGTGAATCACTCAGCACTCGTTGGGTAGGATCGCTCATAATTACCTCCCCTTCATTTGCATTCCATAATTATCATGGTTAATAAACACTGAAGCCTCATTATTTAGGGAAAATAGAAACGAAACAAAGGAAAAGTACACTAATTATGAGTCTGCATGATCAAACCTACCCACTGGTTCGGGTCAAGGAACTTCTCGTAATTATGCGGAGCTCTGTTTATTCATTTAAATATTGCCCTCCTACCGACAACCAGGTTATAGATGAGGTGAATTTGGTGATTTTGTTCTCCCCTAACAACCCAATGTGCAAAGTAGGTGGCTGCGGAACAATGTTTTCCTTCATTTTCACTGGAATCTTCCGGTCTCAACACTTAAATATGTAATTAAATGCATCTTTTATTGCTAGGTTTGGGTAATCTTTGCATTGTATGCCGTAGGTCTTACCTAAAAATACGGAATCAATTTTTATTTATTTTTATAAATCCCCCCCATTCCAGACGCATGCCTTTTAAAAAATGTAAGTCCAACTTGTGAAGCAGTTGTCTTTATGGTTTGTTTATCTTTGTGTAATATTTGTTTCATGGTTTTATTCTGTTCATGTATTTGTTAGAACTACATTGTGTGTCGTTATTGTTAATATAATTATGGCTCAAGGTTTATCATGAAATATAGTCGTTAATCATTCTCCTTCACACTGGTTTACCATGACAAGTCATGGGCTAGCAGGGTCATATGAGATTATAAGAATATAAGAACATAAGAATACATAATGATGAGAACGGGTCATTCTGCCCATCTAGGCTCATCATGTCCTAATCTAAAGAGTATCTAGTACTACATCTAGCCTGGACTTGAATAGCCCAAGCGTTTCTGCCTCTACTACCCGACCTGGCAAGCTGTTCCAGGCATTGACAACTCTCTGTGTAAAGAAAAACGTCCTAATATCTGTGCGGTTATGATGTACAATAGACAATACCGGCTAGTGCTGATGTTGGGTAGCAGGGCTAAAAAACCCAAACCCTAATACCTAGTTAATAGAGACGGTAAACAATGCAGTATCACATTTAAGATGCCTAGTCGCAATTAAGCTATAGGCTAGGCCTATTCGGGTCACCTTATCGGCAGAGGAGTTCACAGCGATGTGTTGTCTGATATGCAAATGGGTTAGTCACCTCCACGTTGAAATCCAGTGAGTTCTATGACCAGCATTGCTGGGCCATTCTGTCCATCCTGTCCCATTGCGCTTCAGAGAAAGGACTTGATCCTCTTTTTACATTTTTAAAATGTTGTATCAGATTTTTTCCCATTTTTCTCCCAATTTAGTAGCTAATTATACCCTCTCTTTATGTTGTTTCGCCCTGCCCCACAAACTCGCCGCCAATCACTACGGGGCAAGCTATTCTCCGAGGCCAGCGATGATCCGCCTCCTCCGAGATGGAATTTGCCCACCTACTTTCTGGAGACACGCTTTGCGTTTCTCGACGAGCTCGTGCCGGCTCACCCTCCCCCTTCCCCCTGGGTCTGACGCAGTCGGGTTTCGAACCGCGACCACAAGAGGTAGCTCACACTCGCAAAACACCGCTACGCTATTCGAGGCCCCTTGGGACTTGATGCTCTTGAAGTGTACTGGAACACCTCTCTGACTCTTACATTTTTACATTTTACATTTTAAGCATTCAGCAGACGCTCTTATCCAGAGCGACTTACAAGATGGGCATTAATACATGGTAGGAACAATCATAGCTGATAGCTGATATCATGGTGGTTGCGTCGATTTTAATGTTTCAGGAAATGTGTTCTGGAGATTGTTCCCGATCACCATTCTCATCAGTGGCAGAGCCACCATCAGCTCTCATTTCAGTCTGAAAAGGAGAACCGGTCAACCAAGTGAAGAAGCACAGCCCTACCTTGTGCCCTCCACAATTGTTGAAAGCGAATGCCTGCTCTCCCTTACCAGTTTGTTGTGTCTCTGTAAGGAGATCCTGATAAGCCGACAAGCTAAATTAGCTTTCCCCAACGTTGACAGCTTGATGGTATTTCCGATATGATTCATATTGCATTTGTGCCTTTTCATTTTGTCTGTCGGATGTTTTAAATCCGTACTGCCTTGCTAGGCCCATGTCATCACCCCTCCCAAAAGCAAACATGGGAAACTTTGATTGCTTAGCTATGCTCACCAATAGCCAGGCTTTTCGTTCAAACCAAGAAATACAAAACTTGCGACTTTGTCGTTTGTCTGCGTGCTTAATTTGCGTATCCTCTGGATGGTGTGCCCCGAACCTCTTTATTTCCACCAACAACATCGTAGAATATCAAGTTAGAGCAAGTAAATACTCCACCTCACTAATTTGACCTTCCATTTGGCCCAGCATCTTCTCTACAAATGTTTTTGTTTTGTCTTCCTCAGACGGTATGGGAAATCTTCTTAGTAGATTTAGCCCCAATGGAAAAATCAATTGTGTGTATTTATATTTAAATATAAATATAAGTATAAACACATTCTTAAGATTAGGTTGTATAAGGGGGAAAACATGTCTTTAGAGATGTATAAATATAATAAACAATAATCAACAACTAGCTAAAGATTAGTAATATTTAACAGGAAATATTTGAAATAAAACAAACAGTAAAACAACTGGAAAATGATGGTTGCATCGCACTATATTTAATAAATAAAATGGAATGATCCATTTTTCTTCAGACTGGTGGTGCATGCAAGAGTAAACAATTTTTTGGGGCCACGGATGGCGCAGCTGGTCAAGGCGCTTGTTCAAAGCGCAGGTTTCCCACTGCAGCCAACACGGCTCTGGCCAGGGATCACATTCGGGGGGATAGAAATTGGCTGTCTGCCCCTAGGGGGAGGAGGGAGGGAAGCCAGCATGAGTTTGACACATGTAAATGAGGCTCTAAAACATGGATGACATAAAGAAATGTGCTACAGGTGCTAACAGTCTTCATGCCTGTATACAGCAAAAGGTGTTGCGAGGGGAAAAAGATGAGAAATTGGATAAAGCTCTGTTTACATGGTTTATGCAAGCATGGGACCAGGGTATTGCAATCTCTGGATGCATTTTAATTCTTTTTTTACATTTTGTTTCAGATTTTTCTCAGTTTTTCTCCTCAATTTGGAAGCCAATTATACCCTCTATTTATTTTGAATAACCCTCCCTCACAAACTCACCGCCTGTCTCTACGGGCAGATGATCCACCTTCTTCAAGCCGAGCCCCTTTCTGGAGACACCCTTACGTGCTTCACAGCGAGTTCACACCGACCACCCTCCCCCTTCCCTCGGCAGCGGACAGCCAAATGTTGCCGCAGTTCAGGGCTAACGGCCAGGGCCGGTCTGGCAGAGACAGGTTTTGAACCACATCCCTGATAGTACACTCGTACAGGACCAGCCAAATATGGGTTCGTTAGACCGCTATGCTATCCCCTCCTCTGGATGCATTTTAACCAAGAAAGCAAAGGTTTGTTTTTAGGTCATGCAAGGTAAATAAAGGCATGTAAATAAAACATAAACATTAAACGCATTTAAGCCAAAATGTAAGTTTTATAAAATATTAGACATTTCACATCGCATTACTGTGTTAAATTCGTTATTCGTGATTGGGTAATGTTACTTCTATTAAGTAGGGAGCACGTCCAATCACACCCTCACCTATGTCAGACACACACAGGGAATGGTGCTGTTGAGCCACTGTAAGAGATGCCTCAGTTGTCTTTCAGGCAGCATCAGTATGAAAAGCACTGGCATGGCAATGTGACAGCGCAGGTTACAAATGAAGTTTTCTGAAATGTCAAGGCATCGCTGATGGGTGAAAGAGGTGCATCACAGCCTGGGTCATTTCACAAGCTCAGGATCCCTTTCCTGTGCTCCATCCCCCTGTCACAGCCCCCCCCTGCTTCAGTTCTACACAGAGGGGGCACAGTAGTCTCTCCCTTTTTCTTCCCCCTCCACACTCTCTCTCTCTCTTTCTCTCCCTCAGTCGTCATCGCATTAGTCTTGCACATAATTATCGTTTTTAAGCGTCTGGGAGCATAATGATTTTCAAAAAAATCAGATGGCACATTTGTTTTGTTCTGTTTCACCGACTGTCTGGATTAATCCCGAAAATAAAGCACACCCTGCTTTTCATTCCTGCCTTTTGGAGATGCAATGAATCTCCCCGCTTTCTTTTAAACCTCATTATTTCCCAGGGTCAGCCTGTTGCAGAACTGTTGTTTGCAAAAACCATTCTGCGTCGAGCGTTTCCTGTGCATTCTGTTTAAATTTATTGCAGCCTCAGTGCGCTATTGCATATACAGTATTAATAATGTAAACGCAACATACTCGCTGAAGCCAAAGTATGAATTGTGTTGCTATTTTAATAAATGGCGAGGATGGACACGGAACGAATGAGACTCTGAGGCTGTCTAGAAAGAAAGTGAGCAGGAAAAAAAGCAAACCAGGATTTCTCAAGTGTTAGTACGCATGATATACAGTATTTGTCTTGCTAATTAATGTGAATGTGAATTGCCCGATGGTACGATAACAGATCTGACACGATTGATTTTCAACTGTTTATTTTAACTATGTGATATGAGCATGGACACTGGAAGAAATAAATGCATTTAAGATGTTTACAGAGAAGATCTGTAAAAGATCAAACATACAGCTATTTGTATCTTCAAAAACAATATGATTTTGGATATGAAATCGTTTTTTGTTCCATTACAGGGTAGTAAATTGCATGCGCACACATACACAGAGACACACACACACACGCATCATAAAGAAGTGTTTTTTCCTCTTCGCAGTTTGTCTTCTCCTTCGTGCATTGGGTGAGTATCATAGCTGTTGACTGGCACTATTTAAAGTGAACACGTTCTCTTTTAAGGGCCTGTTCACATTGTTACTAGGCATTTAATAATAATTCATCATTAAATGAAATATGCTGTGATATAATGAATATATCACAGCATATTAACTGAGTGGAGTTAATCCTTTGAAAGCGCTAATAAACAGTAAGCATGTTGGAGTTCCACTCAGTTTCTATTAACTAACATAGCTTCAGAAATGTGGTTCTCAAAAGGAATACCAAGGAGACCGCAGACAGGAAGGCAGAGAGATGAGGCAGTGCTCAAAAGCACAAGCACACCTAGAAAAATAATGAGAAAAACAGGCTTCTGAGGATACGCGCATGGAGAAAATGAAACATCCGGGTTTAATAGAAAAAAACGGAATGAAAAAAGAACTAGAGGAAGACAAACAATGAAAGTCCTAAACAGAGTTTTATTTCAAATTGAAAGGAGATTGAAAGGCAGCTGACACAGTGGTGGGAGGTGCCAGTATCAGGGGACACACCCCTTTGAAGCAAAAATAAACGTGATCCCAATCCCTGACTTTAATCCAAAAACAACAAATGTGAACATGCCACAAGTACATTTTTTAAAACCATGGTTTCTAAATCATATCTATTTCATTCAAAGTTAATTATTTATTAGCGAAGTGATAAAAAAGCAGGATATGTAAGAAATCTTAGCTAAGAGTTATAGCCAAAAAGGGAGAGAAAAAACATTGGCACTCCTACTCTGAGATTCTTTATACATATGGGCCCAGATCGTTGTTTTCATGGTTATTTTGAAGGAACACACAAGGCCTCCCTCAGTACATTGTTTCTTTGAGCTGTTGCTGCAGGTTTTTTTGCTTATGTGAGGCAAGGTTTTTTAAAGAGAAGGAAGGGCAAGAGAATGAAAGCAGGAATGAAAGGGAAGGCCTGAAAGATCAAAAATGGGAAGGGTCGGCTTTGATTAACTTCAGACCGAACATACTAAGGCCTTTCTTGGGAAGCTGCGCTGGCAAAGCTTATTGAGTCATAAATCACGCTCGAAATGACGAATTCGCACAACAGAGCTGATGAGGGAATTAATGAGCGATCAATCAATCAATAGAGCAAATCAATGAATTAATTAGTAGCCAAAAGATAAATGAAATTATACTAAATTAAATGGGAGGTTGGTTCTTATGCTGCCTGTGTGTTTGCGGGAGTGTGGATCCACCTGGTTGGTCATTTCTCTCTACCTAAAGTGGCACTTTGATCAGAGCAGGGCTGACATGGAGAAATGCATATTTGATGACTGAAGTTAACCTATTGGAAACTGGATCCCCGGGGGAAGAGAGCACTCGTCACCCATTTATTCTGCACCACCTGCAGTTTATTTGTCTATCAGTTATTGGATAAAAGACTTGCTCAAGGGCAAAAAGGATGTGCATCATTTATCACCCAACCAACTTTAAAGAGTAGCGCACCTGAGGAAAATGTTTGACGATTACCTGAGAAGAAATGGCAGAAAATGCTGTAAAATTCTGATTGCTGGAATGCATTTTACTAAATAGCTCATTTAAATTGTTATGCTACTTAAATGTATGGTGGTTCTGTGTGTGTGCTGGTGAGGGGGTCTGAACTGACCCTAATACATATGTAGTTACACTGTACCCACATGGGTATGTAAAGTGTACCTACTGTGTACTTACACATTATAGCATAGTACTTACCACCTTAAAGTCTGTTTGCGGTCTTACAAAGTAGTTACCCATGCATAACGATGATTTGTATAGTTTATTTGTATAGTTTATGTAATTACATATGTGTGACAAAAATATGTAACAAACATGCATAACAATGATTTGTATAGTTTATGTAAATGCATATGTGTGAATATGTAACAAACAATTGGTACATCGTGTAAGTATACATGGGGAATATAATTGTGTAACAAGAGTTGTAACTAACAAGTGAATCATCAAATCATGAACTTCTCACTTAAGGCATTGTCCAAAACCTGGTTCAATGATCAGTGGAGAACTGCTGATATGTATTGTATGTTCATGGATTAAGTTTATCTGTACCCACTGGCAGAGTGTATATACACAATAGAAATATGAATTCTACTGTACTGTTTGTTGAAAATGTATGACTGAGTGAGTATGAGTAGAAAGATTGTTTCAGGTGTATAGATCCAGATTCCATCCAGGGGTTAATTCTTGTTAAAATCAAGTAATAATAGAGGGGTGTGTGTTGTCAGAAGATGAGTCGTGTTTTTTTCGAACACAACAAGCATTCTGGTTTTAAAGTCCATGTTCACATGATGAACTGAATATATGTGAAGTGTTTGTTGTGCTTTGTAACACCGGGGGTTATTTCCCTAAGCATGACATGTGAGGGAGGTATCTTAATCACCTTCATGTGTACAGAAACTGTCCACTGAACGCAAATTGCAAAACCTTAGTTACCTCTGTGTAATAACAGTGTGTGTACATGGTCAGTGCACGGGAGCTGAAAGAATGAGATTCACACACTTATTAGATGCTCCAAAAAATAAAGTGTAATAGTTTATTTAACCATGCAGGTTGGTTAACATTTAGAACTTTCTTCATCAGAACACTAAGCATTGTAAGCACAGATCTATTGAAATACTGCACCATGGGGATCCCATACGTGCATGAGAGGCGCCACTCCCATCTACCTTTTAGAGGGCAGTGCATAGACCCTCAGACACAATATTGAAATTGCACAGTTAAATATTCGAGAAAAAGTGGTTAATACACACTTACAAATAAACTTGTAACACATTGTATATGAATCACCATGATCAACCATGGGAAATAGTGTTAAAGAAATCTGTGTTATGGAGAACAGGATTAATTTTGAGTGATCTTGTATCTACTCCATTAGTTACCCTCCTAGTCTCTTGATATTATATTGGTATTAATATTACTGTATCTGTTAAGACAATTATAATCAATAATACAGAGATCCTCAGAAATATGGTTTCATGTCAAATTCTTCATTGAGACCACTCGGGCTCATTGTATGTAATAAATATATCCAAAAAGTCTCTCTACAGAGGAGAAAATTATCAATGTCTCCTGCTCTGCATGGTCCGTCGACTTTTTCAATACCCCAGTATAGAAACAGTGATAATTTTTCACGAAATGAAGTGCAACAGTACCACCTGTTTTAATGTTACTGCGGTGCTTACTAATTCTGTTTTTTTACACTCTCCTGGTTTTACCAACATATGCCAGCGCACACGGACACTTCAGCACATAGATCACCTTGCTAGCGTTACAGCTGACTACCCATTTCATTTTGTCTAAGAATGCACCTGTACTTTGGGGAGGCAAATCTGGTCTTGCCATGTCTTCAAGATTGTGCTGAATCTTGGGGATCTTAAAAATACCAATGAGGTACGGATCAAAATCTATGATGTGCCAATGCATTCTAACAATCTTTTGAGCTCACCCCCTAACGGTGAATAGCCCGTAATGCAAGACACCGGCTGTGTGGGAGATCTACACTAGGGCTAATCGTACTCTCAGCCTTCCGTTTGGCTTGGCGTAGCTAATCATTTCTACATCCCCTTTCTTTGACCCGCTGTTGAAAAATATCAACTCGCTGCTTATATTCTCTGTCAATTTCAAAAATCCTGCAGATTCTATTAAACTGGCATACTCTTCTCAATGGGAGTAGGGTGGAAACTGCCAGTTCTAAGTAATACATTTCTGTTAGTCAGTTTACGGTACAGGTCCATAATCATTTTCCCACTGTCTTTAATGATTAAAACATCCCAAAATTGATTTTATTACAGTATTCCCACGTCAATTTCACATGGTTGTTGCTACAGTTGAAATCGCCTCAATGTATTGTTTACATTTTACATTTTTAGGCATTTAGCAGACGCTCTTATCCAGAGCGACTTACACAGTTTACATTTCTTTTCATACAATCCATTTATACAGCTGGATATCTTACTGAAGCAATTCAGGTTAAGTACCTTTAGCCCAAGGGTACAACAGCAGTGTCCCACCTGGGAATTGAACCTGCAACCTCTGAGTTACAAACCCAGCTCCCTAACCATTACACTACACTGCCAGCCCATTGTACATTTGATGTGTACATTTTGCTCAGAGTAAACCACATCATCCTCAAACAGCCCAACATTTAAATGCACTAAATTTGGAGCCACGGTGGATCCCATAGCTGTCCCTGAAATTTGAAGAAAAACTCATTTCTATACATAAAGCAGTTGTATTTGAGTACTATTTCTGCTAGCTCTTTTATACAATTAAAACTGGGTAAAACTTATAAGTCTTTCTCGGGCTAGGAAATGCACCAAAGACAAGCCCCCCGATGGAGTGTATCGGTGTAGAGGCTTTCTATATTAAGGGTGGTAAAGATATAATTGGCATCCGAAAGTTGTACAGAATCAATGACCTGTAACATATCCCCAGTTTCACGTGTAAAAGAAGGTCGATTTTGTACACAGGGCTTCAAGAAAATTTGTACAAATTTAGAAATATTCTAATTAAGGTCTACCAGGGACTGGTGGAATTAACGATTTATGAATGTTAGGTAGTGTATAAATAACTCAGTGATTAATCTTCATAAATTCATATTCTTTTTTTTGTGATCCCATCTTTATCAAGAAAATAATAAAATTTGTATGGGTATTGTATTTGTTTATTTCTTTCACTTCAACAGTGGGATGTGAGTTTCTTGAAGAATATACCATCACTCAATGGTCTTTGTATTTCACTCTCACAATCTGACAGGGATTGTAAAACAACCGCGCCTGCTGAACCACGGAGCAAATAACCACATCATTGTCATGTTGCAACTCAACAAAACCTTGCCTCTCAACAGCAGACATGTTTATTCAACACTTTAAAATTGAGATTTTTTTCCTGAATCAATCATGAATCAATGTCTCGCTCCACAACTCTACAGTAAGTCTCGAGTGAGGAATTTCTGCCGCTGGCCAGGACAAAGAGAGATTTACCTCTAAATTGAGTCCTCAAATGTGTCATATCCTGGTGGCAGGGGGGAAGATCAGCTGGTTGGCCTGTCATCTCAGAGATGGGGGGGTAGCCGCTTCTGGATTGGTCGACCCTGCCGATGACCTTGTGGCGGGAGAATTTGTGGCTCAAGGGTGTTGAATTGTGTCTTAGGGTCTATGTTCCGCCCTCTAAAAGGTAGATGGGAGTGGGGTCTCTCATGTCCCTATGGAATCCTTAGGGTGCAGTATTTGAATGTATCTGTGCTAACAGTGCTTAGTGTTCTGATGAAGAACCTAGGTTTGAAACGTTAACCAACCTGCATGGTTAAATGAACCATTACACTATACTTTTTGGAGCATCTAATAAGTGTGCAAGTCTCATTTTTTCAATTCTTGTATGCCACTTTGACTCGGCACCTTATGCGAAGAATGTTTTGGAGAGGATATATTTATCGTGTTACTGAGTGTATCGGAATTGTCCACACAATACTCTAAATGTGTTTTTTTCTTCTTACATTTAGAACTTTACATTTTACTATATTAAATGTAATTTGCCAGTTTTCCACCCACGTCTGGATTATTTTAAAATTTGGGTTAGATTCAAAACTGTTTGCTAAACCCTCAAGTTTTGTATCATCTGGAAATGTAACTGTTCTGCTACTGAAGTCCTCATCAAGATCATTTATGTTAATAAGTTAGAGTATTGGTCCCAAAACAGATCCTTCCCATGGCCCCTTGCTCAGATACAGCCTCTCCTACAGTTACTCTTTGTATTTTAACCTGCAGACTATTTTTAACCCACTCTGAAATAGGTTTCTGACTGATTTAGAACATAAGAATACATAATCGCGAGAATGGGCCGTTCAGCCCATCTAGGCTCGTCATGTTCCTAATCTAAAGAGTATCCCGTACTGCATCTATCCTGGACTTGTATAGCCCAAGTGTTTCTGCCTCTAGCTGTTCCAGGCATTGACAGCTATCTGTGTAAAGAAAAACGTCCTAATATCCATGCGGAATTTGCCTTAATTAATTTCCACCTCTTGTTCTGATAACCCGATTTATCTTTAAAAATCTTTGGTATTTCACTTTGTTAATCCCTTTTAGGATTTCATTTTGACAATGAGTCTCTTGCATGGTACTTTTGGAAGTCCAAATATATGATATCAAAAATCTGATTCACTTTGAAGCACTTTTTCCCCAAATAATTCCAGCAGGTTTTTTAGGCAGCCCCCACCCCACCCCACCCCACTGAAAAACTGTCCCCAGGGATATTTCTTGTGTATAAGGAGGTCCTGGGTCTGTGGACTCTTTGAACAACATCTGCCGTATGCCTGTTCCCCTGCTGATCAGTTTGTATTTAATCTGATTATGACTTTGGTGTCTGTCTATTCCTCAGAAATTTCAAGTATTTGATTTCATGGATGGATTTGGAAATATTTTCATCTACTCAGTGCTGTTATGCAGAATAACAAACAACACAACATTAATAGATCTTATTTAATTGCATTTTCCAGCCATTCTTTAACTTAATAGTCACACAAGGGAGAAAGTACAATACAATCACTACAGAACCCACCCCAATAAATTATAAAGTTTATTAGGTTGACGTTATATCTTATCCAATGTTCATCTCCCGAAATGAAAAATGGCTAGACTATAATCTGTACAATTGGGCCTTAATGTTCATCTTCGTCTGCCACGAAAGAAACGCATGATTGGCTGAGGAGAATTATGACTATAAAATCACAAAACCTTCCAGGGGAAAATTGTAAACACCACTCCATTTCATTGCTAGGTGATGAGATTATAGCACTTGTTGCATTGGTATGTTTGATGTTAAGCAGTTCCAGCTTGGTCATCATTACGCCATTACAGCCGGCTTCCTTATTCCTCTCATGCTTTATCTAGCCCAGGCAGCACTGAGATTCGTACGGATATAGGAAGCGCCTATGCTAGGGGCCCAGCGGATAAGGCGCGGCAGGAGTCATGCGGGCGGCTGGCGCTGCTTTGTATTCCAGAGGCGGCTCGCCGTCAGGGCACAAGGGCCGGAGAGTACATGTAGTTACGGACTGGCTGTACACGCGCAGGCTGATTCGGTGCCTTGGAGAGCGCGGGGTGGGGACCCCAGCAGCATGGCCGTGCAGCAGCAGCAGGACGGACTTCAGCAGCAGATCTCTGCCTAATGGGGGGGCTCATTACCACAGAGTCACCCATCTATTGCCTCCAGCTGTCCCTCTTCCCACCCCAGTCCTCTCTCTCCCCTCTCTCTCACTCTTTATCTTTATCTCTCTCTCTCTCTCTCTCTCTGTCTCTACCCCCTTCATCTTCCATCCCCTTTCCTGATTTGTATAAAGTGTGATGGCTCCCCATGGTAATGTGGGCAAAAAAAATCAATTACAAGTCAGACAATATTTTACTTTAATCAATTAATGAAGGAAATAAAAAAACCTCAGTCATTACCTTATTCCCGGCTGAAGGGTAGAAATAAAAAGTTAATGTAGTCGTAGTTATTCTTAACAATTCATTTGAGATATTAAACATTTTAATAAAGCTGGCCGCATGTTTGCCTGATAAGGCAGTAATCTCTGTTGCATCACGGAGTGGTAGGCATACACCGACATCAGAACTATCGCATGGATTCATTTGGCAGTGTGAGCCTTCGCAAAGAAAATCATCCGACATTCCTCCCATTCCTGATACGGTGCCTGGCACATATTGCTGCGTACTCAAAACAGTGAGATGATTGGCTAATTCAAAAGAAATTGTGGGAAGAAGAGAAGGGGTGTCGGTAAATAAGGGTCCTGGGGAAAAGCCAAGGCCCTTTCTTCAGGCCCATCCCATTGTATACGTCTGTGATTGTCCTCACCGTCCCCAGCGGATGTGTGCCCAGCGCTGATACAGGATGCCTGTTTTTCCCCTGGGGAGGATTGCGGTGACGTGGCTTGGCTGGCCCAGCTCCCGGCACAGCTCCTGCTCAGACTCCATCGTCCTCCTCCAGACCTGCGCCCACCCTCAGCGCAAACACAAAATGCCCTGATTCGCACTGTCAACCTGATCTGGATGGAAAGCAGACACGCATCCCTCCAGCTTTTCACCCAACATATTTAACAGCTCAAATCAGATACATTTCATTTTGTGTACTCTTTGTCAGCCGGGTAGGAAAACCTTCCTTCCAGCCCCCCGAAGCAGCACGGGCAGTTATTCTGACCTCCATTGCACCTCGATCTGGACAGACACTCAAACACATTGCAATGAATAGAAATAGAGGAAAGGTCTGTGGTCTTTAGTGAATGCCTCACCCATATGGCCTCCACTCCCCCCGGCCCCCTCCCGAACCATACCCCATCTCTTTATCATCCCTGCTCTCAACCCCTAATGCCAAAAGCAGGCCATTAACCTAGTGTATCATTGTAAAGCTAATGGCAACCACAGAGAAAATGAGTTATTTATCCTCCATCAACACAGAGTAGGAGCCACCGTCAGGGCGGTCATTTATGTTTTCAGCACATGCGGTAACATGCATACGTGTTTATTTATCACTCAGTATTTTGCTGTGGTTTAACAACATATTCATAATTAAGATGAAAGAGCATAATCAGTCACTGCCACTGTTCACAACGCTTGTATTACACCATCCATAATGCTCATGCACTCTAACACACAATGTTAAATGTGACAATTTAATGCAGCATAGAAATTATAGCATTTCACGGTTTCAAAGACGCTGGGTGGAAGCCAGTCATTGTTCAGTTCATGGTAGGAAATTCTCTTGATACAAAAATGCTATGTAATTTATCATTTTCATCGGGCATACACTTTTATCCAAAGTTACTTACAAGGGTGTGTTAACATGGCTAGAGAATCGCCACTAGATCTAACGAACAGTAAGCTTGGAGTCTAACCACTGTCGTCGCTGAAATGCACGCTGCAAAACCTGTAATACCGGGTTTTTTAAATTGTATTAATTAATTGAGGTGAAGTTGAAAAAGGGGAGTTTTACATATTTTGTGGAAGATGGTTCGAGATTCTGCCATCCTGACTGAGTGGGGAAGGTCATTCCACTACCTAGGGACGAGGGCAGAGAAGAAGCAGGGCCACGAGGAGCAGCCAGCTGGCCAGAGGAAGCTGATTGGAGAGATCCAAATGGGGTGTAGAATGTCATCAGTGACTGAAGGCAGTGTTGCCAACTAATTTTCATGAAGGCCAACTCGATTTGGTGCTAAAAAGTGGCTAAACAACATGATGACGTCACTGCGCAATGATGTCATTACGCAATGACGTAAATTGCGTCATAACATGGATTACGCGATGACGTAAACATTTACTTGTGCTTAACAGTTGTACAAGTTATATAATAATAATAATATGAAATAGAAGAATAGTTCCCAACTTGCTAAAAAATATATGTTTAAACTAAAAGCAGGCTACTACAGTTTGGATATAAAATAGCCTAATGTAAATCCAGATGTTGTCTATTCATGGCATACATGTCAGCCCAGTAATCAAAATGCAGCCCCCATTCCGCCCACGCTGGGAGAGCTGAGCTGTGGGGCCTGTGCTGCTGTCACTGCTAGTGCTGGCTCACTGCAGACAAGCAGACCGTGTGTGTTACAGTGAAAATCAGTTCTGCGTCACAGGGAGAATGTTCAATGTGTGCTGCGATTAGCAACTCAACCATAAGATTGAACATGAGTCATTTTTCAAAAGTTGCCAAAAGTCTCCAAGTAAATGTAAAAAGTGGCTAAATTTGTCGCTAGGGGACAAAGGCGGTGTTCTTCCCATTTGTGGTGCTCTCAAACACATAACATTCCCCTTTGGAGGTAAATATAAGTTGAGGCATACAATACTTTGACCAACAACAGAATGTTTTATTGTTAGTATTACTCATGGCCTGCGATGGATTGGCGACCTGTCCAGGGTGTATTCCTGCCTCTCGCCCCAATGCATGCTGGGATAGGCTCCAGCCCCCCCCGCGACCCTGACCAGGAGTAAGCGGCTGAAGATGAGATGAGATTACTCATGGCGTTTTACCCTGACATAGAACTAAGGGGTAGGATGACATTAAATGTATTTGTAATTACAAAAACATGTCTCATTCGATTTTTTATGTCATGGTCCTCAGTGTTGCTGAATGCTTTAATTAAGATTGCTAGTTTGTTGTAAAAACATTTGTTTAATTTCAAGTGGGACATATTAGTCTGGAGTTAGCCTGACCCTATCAAATGTATAGTCAGTTTGTTAAACAAGTCGGGCAACCACTGAACCAGTGTTCATGGTGAACCAAGTTCACATTTTGAGAGCAAGTATGAAAATGAATGTTAAATTATAGCAAATATTTCAGGTTTTACAGTAATATATTTATAGGTTACTCTATAAATTTTACAGTATACTTTTGTGCATATTGAATGTCTTCTACATACATTACAGAATTCAGTTGCACATGCACTATGCAGAGGAAACACTGTAGAACCTAACAAAAATATGGCCTCTCTTAATCTCTGCATCTCTGTTTCACATTTTAATATATGTTGTGCAAGAAAATAGTTGAGTTGGTTGGCCTGAATATTTTCTCCCCAGAGCAGAAACTTGTTATGTTTCCCTAGCATTAGACATAATGCCCTCTCAGTATTCCAAAGATCTGTTCTCTTTTACACATCACTGGCGATTCTTAAACTCCATGGTCCAATAGTATTTTCAAAAGACTATCCACAGCACATATCCAAACCATACTCCACAATAATGAATGTTATTTACATTATTAGGATAATAATAATAATATGTTGTATTTATAAAGGATATTTAATACAATATCTTAAAGTACTGAACAGGGTAAAAAGGCAGGGCCCAAAAGACAAAAATACACAAGACAAAACAAGATACAATACATTAGAGACGGTACAGTAATTACACAATTACTATTGCCAGACAAAGGCATGGTTTATGGGTGGGACAGGAAGGACACGCCCCCCCTTACTATTTTTCTAGAGCAATTCAGATTCACTAAGGGTGGGGGGTGACTTGGCGATGTTCCTGAGCTGGTGGGAGGCTACTTTAGAGGGGTTCTTCATATGAGATACAAAACTGAGGGAGGGGTTGAATTTATCATAATCGGTACCAGTAGTATAAGTGGTAGCTAGTAGCATAACTGGCAATAAAATATCTGATCTAAATACCAAAATATTAGTAATACAACCTAAAACAGTCTAAATTGCCACCTTCCAATGAAGGGATGGCAGGAACTCCTGTTGTTTTATTTAAGGGGACATGATGCTAGATTGGGGGAAGAGTGGGGAAGAGGGACAAGGGGACAGGGCTTAATTCTGGAACAGTGGAGACACTTGGGTGAGTTCAGAAATGCACAGTGCTTAAGACTCTGTCACATGTCACCGTCCACCTACAGAAGTGTGACTCGGGCTCATGGACGCCAATACAATCTAAAATTGTCTAAGCAGAATGCCGGTCACCTTCCAAAGAAAGGACCACTAGTTGTGTTTAGTGTAGTTTAGTAGTTATTGTGCAGGTTCAGGTACAGTTCATCTCAGTCAGCAGAACCCCGATACCGCTTTAAAATGTGAGTCTTCACGAGGCGTTGGAGGGCAGGCTGTAGATCCTTCCACTAAGGGACTTGAGGTGAAAAGAGCGAGTCCTTGCCATGGGGCAGTCCAGGGGAGGGGTCGAGGGATTCGCCGATAGAGATCAGAGAAGCTCTGGATAAAAAGGAAGGGCAGGGGAGGTTTTCGGGGAGGTTTTCGGGAGGTCAACCAGGAACGAGATGCAGCTGTCCAAACAAAAGAGCACCAGTCAGATGGAGGAGGAGGGAAGGGATTGGGTGGAAGTTCTGGATGTTGAACAGGAGGTCACACACCTGATGTTCAAACGAAATGAAACGGAAAAACTTGTTGGAACTGCCGGCACGGCTCCTGCAGGATTCCTGGAGCCCCGCTGTCACACGCCGATTCATGTCAGGCCTCTTTGATGTGCCTCGGGATCTACCAAGAGGCCCCGTGAGACTTCATGTTCTGTAGGGCTCTAATGAAGGATTCTGAGGAACGATTGGGAGTGAGCGAAGCTGCTGGGAAGAACGCCCCTCCCCTCAGCCCCCCTTCAACGACAGCTCACAATTAAGTGGGCCATCTTTAATTGAAATAAAGCTATTATTCACTCCACCTGCTTTTTCATTTCTATCACTCTCTGAAGTGTGATAATTGATTAAGGGAAGGCGGCAGGAGTATCAGTCACAGCCATATCTGGACAGCAAGTGATAGATGGCCATCGCATTGGGGCCAGCAACAGCAAGTAAATATGGAGGAGGGGAAGACAGTGAGAATGCATAGAAGAGGAGGATAAAATGTAATGCATCACAGTGCAGCAGGAGCTAACGCCTGCATCACTAAACTAAAGGTGCACACAGGGCCTCTTTCCTCTATGCTCCAGTGCTTGAACACCCGACACCCACACACACACATAGACCCACACGCAGTAGACACAAATACACACATAGAAAACACCCATAGACATAGTAAACAGCCACGTACACAGCAGACAAACACACACCACACATACACATACACACACACGCAGTAGACACAAATACACCCATAGACATTGTAAACACCCACGCACACAGCAGACACGCACACACACACCCCCCTTTGTTTACAAAACACTGTTGGGAAATAAATTGTCTATCAAAAGTCATTAATTAAGCCAAATGCACTCTAATTACAGAATGAATGATTTGTTATTAGTTGATAAGCAGCTCATTCATTACAGGGCTGTAGAGGAGGATGCAGGTCACTCGGCCATGGGGGCAGGCCTGGATGAGAGCATCAGTTTAGGGAAGAAGGGGAAGGGCGTCAGACTGGGATCGGAGGAAGAGGAGCGTTCTGGTTAGGGAAGAGAAGACTAGGGTTCCCGCAGTGACCCAACACAATTGTTGCGGGAGAGGGACATTTTTACTGTGTTGCGGGTGGGACCAGGTGGTCAGGGATCAAGCCCACAGGATAAATGTGGGATATTTCCATTTTAAATTGTGTTTATTAATATAGCAAATTTCTGCCTATTTATAATGGACTTGTTCACGCACAGAACCTTTCAGCTTATGAACGGCATTTACTCCAGGGTTTCCGCTTGCACACATGCACCAGTTTGTCTAACCTACAGACATGGATACAACTTGGGTGGCCATTTTTAAAACCTCGGAATGGAGGACACTTCAGTCAGTGTAAATTTCACATGTAATTATATGACCAATTTAAAACCATAACATAAACAGATTAACTGAGATTGAAAATGTGTACTCACAATAGCTGGATGGCCTACTTTTGTTACTTCTGTTCCTTCCTGCATTTTGCAGGGCTGGCTACAATAGCACCGAACACTCTCTGATAGCACTTAAAGAACAATCGCGTAGGAACATCATATTAAAGCGTGGTATTTGTTGATATTTATTAGACCAATGACACAGGCGATTCGTTATTTAACAAATACATAAACCAATAAGAAGCACATTGACATTGCCAGACGGAAGACAGAGCGCTTGCAAACCGGACTGTCCGGCATAATGCCAGACGTATGGCCACCCTAGTTACAACTTGCCCATCATCATCGTATGTTTTGGTCGCAGTTTCTCCTGAACATTCCTTCTCTTTAATAAATGGGCTTCACTTCTGCATGCACATGCCACATATGAACTCTCAAGCAAGCATTGTTATTGGTCACGATTCATTTTCCTGTCCGTCAAAATGACAGAATTTTCATTTTATTCACGTCACCTGCAATTAGGTAAACAATGGGTAGCTTAATTGCCACTCATTTTCATTTTTCATTCAAACACTCTTCTAAATATGTATTTTCTTAAAATGTACCCTATTTATATTTCAAAATATATTTCCCCCCTGTAGGTTATTCAAAGTTAAATTACAAGAGGAAAAAACAGGCTATGTGAGACCTGAACAAGAAAGACATGAATAGAAAGATTGATACAGGCAGGAGCGGTTAGAAAATCCTGTGGGAGCGGTCCGAAAATCCTGTGCGGGGTACCCGTCAGAAATGTGTATGCGGGCGGGAGCGGAACTGATCAAACAGTCCTGGCTATGGAGGAGACAGCATGTTGATTGGGGGCCAGTGTGCTAGATTGGGGAGAAGAGGAGACCAGGGGATAGGGTTTAATTCTGAAACGGTGGAGACGAGACACTCGGGTGAGCTCAGAAATACACGGTGCTTGAGACTCTCTGTCACACATCGCCGTCCACCCACGCAGAAGGGCTCGTGTGACTCGGGTTCACGGACGGCGCGCCTCTCCCCTCCAGCGGTCAGATGTCGCCGCACGCCGCCGACAAGAACCCGCCGTGCCAAGAAGACCCGCTGCGCTGGAAGCCGCTGCCACAGTGAAGCTCTGAGATCTTGATAAATGAAGCTCTTTTTCCCCCCAAACGCCAGAGGGAAATGAAAGAGAGAGAGAGAGAGTAGCGAGGAGCAAACGGCGCAGAGAAACTGGGCCAGCGGGCGGCTGCCAGAGGCCAGCGACTGCACACTGGGAGGCAGTTTGTGCAACTCTGATGGCGTAAAATTAAGGACTGGATGTGCGGTGCGATCGTTAGCGTTTGACAGGCTGGGTAATTAGGACCCTGCAGACAATCACCTGTTAATTACTGACTGATATTAAAAACTCAATTAAAGCACAGAAACAGGGATTCATTTTGTTCTCCCGCTTTTCTCTGTTTAATTATCGCTGTTAATTTATTCAAAATGGCAAGTCGCGCTACTGAAAATCAACCGCATGAAATTAAATGAGAATATGAGATCATATCGTACATTTCAAAGTAAAAAAAAAAAAAAACGGAAAAAAAAAGGTTCGTACGATGATTGACAGAATTTCAGATGCACTTATCCTGTTGCCAATCACGGCTTCATGTTGTAGCCAGTAATCACAGTAATTGCAGTCACAATGCAGACCTGCATCCACACCGCAAACACAGTGGAGATCTGGGTGATGTCAGTCTGCGCCACGTTCCTTATCCGTGCCTGACTTGCCTCCCCTGCCTGCACTGCCTTCTGTCTCCCTCTTGCCATATGTTTGTTCTGCTAGCCTCCTTTTACCTAGCCGTTCGTCTTTGCGAGCCTGTTCACTGCGCCGAACGCTGGGTGCAGACTGTGCTGTGATTCAGACAGCCGAGCGCAGGTTTTAACTCAGGTCCGCGATGCGGAGGCCTCATCCTCACGCAGAAGCACTGCCTCCGTCAGGACGTGAGGGGTCGGTTCACAAATTTGCTTCATCCGGAGCCCCGTGCCTCTAAACCTTAAGAACACTCAGGTACTCACAATGTGCCTTTGCCCTGGCAGGGCTAACACTTTTTAAAATATCTGTAGGCGCAGAAACTAATTTTTCAGAATATATATATTTTTCTCTTTTTTTGCTAAAGGAAAGAAATTGTGCAATTGCATTTTATCGTGGGCACAAAGTTATTTATTGTAAGTGCATTCATTTTAAAGTCGTCCCACATTGTCTTCTGAAAAAAGATAAATAATTGGTCTAACTATTATTCATTGTACATACAATAACTTTAATACTTAAAAGTGTTTTGCTGGACACATAAACTAGACTCCAATCAATAGCGGCAACAACAGAGTTTGATAAATGCCTTGTTTTGCAGAAACCTATTTGAGATGCCCTTTGCAGTGCCATTACAGACACACAGTTAAGCTTTCAAAACAAAATCATGCCATACAGCTAGATGGGGGCAGGCTGTATGGATCGGTTAAAGATGCCGGTCTTAGCAACTTTCTGCCCTGCCGCTCCAGCGCTCTGCAGAAACAATTTACTTTTGCATTACCGAGTGCAGGCATCGAGCGTTTCACTCACCCCTGTTGCTGTGGTAACCCAAATCATATTTAGAATCCTTCCAACAGGTTGTTAGGGAAACGCGAGCTTTGCAAAAGGGGGGGAAAAAATGCTCTGAGTGAAGTGGTGTAGTACGGCATCCCTGTATTTCTCTGGCACTTTAGTGAGTTAGTGTATTAGGTGTGTTTCAGAGTAGCAGCCAAGACCACATGGCCGAGTACACTTTAATGTGACTTCAGGGTGGCTCCATTCAAGCCCAATTTACCAAAAGGACAATCTGGGCACAGTTCAAGGCAGAGAATAATGCAGTCAAAGTCAATTAAGTCTATGACACAATCAAGACCGGGGAAAGAAAAAGGGAGCACAGTTTTAGTAGTACAAGGGATTTCTTACATGCATGAGGTTGATAAAAAGGATGAATGAAAATCATTTTGAAAGGTTGAAAATCAAACTAGGAGGAATAGCACAAATCATCAAATCTGCACAGATCACCAAGTATTGTTTTTCATTGAACCCCCATCTTAAATGTTTTTAAACTCTATGTTAAAGGTGAATAGCCTAATATTGTACTCTTGGCACGTGTATTGAATATGTAACACATGGTGTATAACCTTGTGTGAAATACTTGATGAGCATTTCGCATTAGCATAGTTATTTGTATATATTCCTCTTTGATAACACACATTTTTGTGATTTATACATTATACATGATTGGCGATATCATTTTGAGAGCATTTGGATTGATGGATTCATTAAAAAAATAAACAGTAACATCCCATATGGCTTCTTCATGTTGTTTTTATGCTCTGTACTGTATTATACTGCCTTCCATCAATTTTCTTCAATTGAAATTGCTATGTTAAACAAAACAAACAAAGAAATTCAGGGGAACAATTCATTCATTTGTGCTTATGTGATTAATCATATTGTTTCGCAGTAATTATGCTTTTGTGTTAAGTGATTAAACAAATCTTCACGTGAACAGCTGGGCCAATCACACAACACTTGGCATGATAGCATGATCTTTGCATACCACCATGAGCCAATCATATTGTAGCAGTTTATGGCTCCCACAAATGATTTCTCTCCATGAATTGTGGAGCTAATCAGCATGAAACTTCATCAACGTGATCTTTTTACTGTGGCTGATTAGGGCTGTAAATTTTCTAGTTGGCACATCCACATTTTGCTGCATACCTTATGTAACACCCATCTTTTAATGAGGCATTTTACACTCAAACAGTTCACAAACCATTGGCACCAGTCATATCTGCCATGTTAGTCTTTGTACTCGTCCCTTTTTCTGCATGAACAACATAGCAGTGACTGACCAAAAATTGGCAATTTCTTAAAAACAGTTTTGTATGTTTTTTTCCTGTATCGTGATATCCAGAACCATGGCATGGTACCTTTCAGGAAAGAGGCATGTACATTTACATTTTAGGCATTTAGCAGACGCTCTTATCCAGAGCGACTTACACAGTTTACATTTCTTAACATACAATCCATTTATACAGCTGGATATTTTTTACTGAAGTAATTCAAGTTAAGTACCTTTGCTCAATGGTACAACAGCAGATGTGTCCCACCTGGGAATTGAACCAGCAACCTCTGAGTTACAAGTCCAGTTCCCTAACCATTATACTACATGCCGCCCGATGTATGTATTATGTAAGATGTCACCCTGAGCAGTAACGTATGGATCTGCAAAGGGGAGGGGTACACCATTTTCACATTCCGTTATACCCAACGAGGGCAGCACAGAAAGTGTTAAGAAAAAAAATAAAAAGGGAGACATCACTAAGAAATGATAGAGACTTCCCTACACTAAGCAGATGGCAGAAAGAAATTAATTCACAGCGGGTTTGCAAAGAATAAATTCCCCTGTCAGTTTGCCGCTAAATTCCTCAAAATGATTTCCAATGTTTTTAATTCCTCCTGACAATGCTGCAGCTATGCTGGTTTTTCCAACAGTGGGAGACAACAAATATTTTTCAGTCCTTAGCCTATATTAGTCTCTGCGCAGTGCACACAGCTTACTCATTTTGCAAGCCTATTTGTGAATGTGTGCGTGATATGGGAAAAGATCAGGACGTCAAAACGCATAACCGTAATTAAGTCGCAGAGATCTAAAAGGGAACGGAAACGAGACCAATTAATAGAACATAGTGATTACCGTGACAAGGTCGGAAGTAACATCAGTAACTCCGCCTCCTTACCTGCCCGGGACATTTTCTATTGCATATCACAAACAAGGTGGCCGAACCAGCGTCCTTCGTGTGAGCGTGGTGTGGGGCTGCCGCGAATGAAAAGACTAAGTAAGCATCAACAGGGAAGCTGCATTGTTTGAGGAGTGTGTGAAACACTGAATTCCTTTACTCACTGTGAGGTTGTTCGGCCAGGAGTTGCGGAAACAAGTGTTACTGGTTTTGTTCGGTTGTTCACTTTGCGATCTTTGCACAAACTTTATGACATGATGTCCCTATTTTATATTAACGTGTTGTGGTGTGCACTTAACGACCTAAGAATGTATTTATTCGTCTACACCAACCTGTATGGTTAAGAGATTCCGTATTAGCCTACTACGGTTTGATAGCAATCCAACTTTTAATTAAATATTAATATTTGAATCTATGTCTATATTACGCATTTGTTAATAAAATCTGTTACTCTATTTTGTAATACTGATTGCATTATCATTTGGGGAGGGGACCTGCATAACCCCTGTAGGACATGCTTTTCGTGGGTGTTACAGTTTGGTAGTGAGAGAGCATTCATTTATAGGATATCGAACTAAAACAGTGGCATGGGTGACGGCAAGAACTGTGTTCATGAAGATTTTGTCATTTTCATTTTTCTTTTTTTTTTTTTTTTTCTTTCTTTTTTTCTGTCCCTTGGTTTTCTTTCTCCCACTCGGCTTCATGCAACATGTATGTGTCAGATTTGCAGGACGAATTAGCGGCCTTGAAGGAGAGGCAGAGATGGAAACTCTGGAAGAGGAAAAAGAGCAGTTACACCATGCAGGGACAGAGTCCAGGAGAGCCAGTGGTGGAAGTGCAGTTAGTGGCAGGGTAGTTAGTGGTGGAAGTACAGCGCAGCAGACCAACGGAAACCATGAGTATGTTACACTACTATAGAGTGTAGTTAATCAGCATTTGTCTTTAATAAAGGAGCACTCTGACCCAAAATCCATAATTTAAGTTAGCTTTGTCACGGCCAGATCCCACTCGCCTGCATCACAGACATTCGTCCTTCGTGGGTTTGGGAGACAGTGTCCGCATCTGCACCACCAATATTTTGTCCGATATTCTTCTTCCGAATCCGTCCTTGCACGTCCCAAAGCTAACGGAGCCAAACAACAGGAATTACAGTTAGTCTAGGTGATTTTGCTGTGTAGTTAGTAGATTTTGGTGTTAAGTTACTGTAATCTTTGTATGTTATTTGACTCCCATAACATTTGCAATTTGGTCCCTCCCAGCTCTCACGGAAACGGGCAAAAGTATCAACAGCGCCATGTGGATGGATCAACAAGACATACAGTAAGTAGTACATCATGAAATTATGGATTTTGGTGTGCCCCTTTAATTTAAACTCAAAATTAAAACCAGGGTTTTAGCAAGTTCAGCAATCAACAAAATTAACCAAGCTGTGTTTGGAGGGGGGAAAAGCAGACAAGTTAAAGGCACATTTTGATTCTAGGCTCCTTTGTGCAAAGCTTGCCTGAGTGATGCTCCCTGTGAGAAAACAGCTACTCAGCCTTGGTGCTCTAAAGAGCGGCTGATTGCTTTATATCACACAATGAGAAATGTGATTAAATGTTCTGTGTGAGTGTGTGGGTATGGGTGTACATTGGCTTCTGCTAATGAGTACATTTGTGCAATACATTTACAAGAACGAGTGTGAAAGTATTTAATGGACAAACTGCGGCAAGATTCCTGGCAAGAAAACGATTTTAGCCGACCGCAAAAGTTGACAAAAACATGTAAGAAAAGTGAATAAAATGGTTTGCTCAAAAAGTTGAGAAATTCAAGTAAGAGCACTATGACGCACTCACTTGGCCTGTGTCATTACAATGTTTTCCAGCACATTCTGATTTTCAAAATTGTGCTCTTCCCTGCGTGACCTCATTTCAGAAATAATGCGCTCACCACTCCGCAGGTCATTGGGGTGGGCTACTGGGGATTCAGCCTAAAAGATTATCTGAGAAGATTGTTAGCCTTTTGTTACAATATTATTTCAGTGTCTGTACAGGCCATGATCACTGTTACACATCATAATAAAAAGAAAATGAGTTTTGTACAGGGTGGGCTATGCTATTTCACACTATTTTTATTTTTAAATTAAGTAATATATATGTCTATAAACACAAAAGTGGATTTATATGGTTGTCCCATTGCACAGCTCTTTGATCTTGTAATATCTACTGTATCTCACACATTATACCTTACGCTCTCATATTTTCTGTGCATATTCAATTGTATGCCGTTGTAATATTTCAGTGAGGAAAATATATGGGACTGGAATACAAAGATGGTGAATAATATATGAATATTGAGTAAAAACCTTCATTAGCAGTTACGGGGTTGCTCAATGGTGATACATGAGTCTAGGTATGATTAATGCATAGGCATCCTATATATTTTAATCTAAAATAAAAAGGTTTTTGTGATGAAATGACATGATAAATTCATGGAATTATTCATTTCTTTATCATATTTATTTTAATAAAGTTTGTATGGCCCATTTTGTGTGTATCTAATATTTGTGTCAAATTTGTGACAGATAAAATTTGTGATCATATTTACAAAGTGAGAAAAATGTACAGGGAGGTGTGAAGCCAGGTCTGTTACATGCAGTATGTGGATTCAGGCAACCCTAGCTAGCCAGCTTTTAATGCATCGCTCTCTTTTTAGACAGTAATGTAAATTTATGTTCGTTTTAAGTCACTAGCTACTAGATTGTACGTGTGAGTTAATATACATACAGTATATTAAATATAAAGCTTGATCACCAATTTTTGTTAATAGAAGTTCAGTCTTGAAGTTGTGAAAGTTTGTTGCTGAAAAAGTCAGAAACGGGTACGGTTTTGTCTGATTTATTCATCTTTAGCTCATTTAAAAAATTCTACTGAGCTAGCTTGAATTCTCAGAAATGCTCAAATGAATCTGACAAATCAAATAAATATAAAAGTTTGAACAAGAATTGAACACAGAAGTGTGGGCAAAACGCGTTGCGCCTCTGTGGTTTCTCGATCCAAAGACCAAAAATCGAATCCCTCAAAATAGCGTTCACATTACATTACATTATAGGCATTTGGCAGACGCTCTTATCCAGAGCGACTTACAGTTTACATTTCTTTACAATTCCATTTATACAGATGGATATTTTACTGAAGCAATTCACGTTAAGTACCTTGCTCAAGGGTACAATGGCAGTGTCCCACCTGGGGATTGAACCAGCAACCTCTGTTACAAGTCCAGTTCCCTAACAATTATACCACACTGCCATGCCAGTTCACAGATCACAGACACAGACAGACTTTCAGCAACTCTTACCACAACGGCGCGGTAACACCGCCCTGCCTCCATTGCACCTGAGAAACCCTCAGGCCTCGGGGTCACATCTGGCATTTGTCATGGCAACCTGCTTTTCCCCAGAACGGCAGCAGTGTGCAGTGAGGAAGGGGGGCTGTGTAACAGGTTGTCGCACGTATGTTCTTCACACTCTGCGGTGCAGCCAGCGAAGACGCAGCATGAGGAGATTAGTCATCTTCAGGTTCTCTAACGTCGGCCTTGCCTTGAGAAGCTCCTCAGACCGTGGATGTGGTGGTGCAGGGGTACTGAGAGTGGGTGCTGTGACCGCTTTGCTACCCTGTCCTACTTCACCATGATCAATGCTGCTAGTCATTTTACCAGTTTTTAAATAATATCTAAAGGTCTTTGGTTCCGTTGCTTAATCATGTAATTATGCAACCTGCACTATAAAGACTGCCACGACGTCATTTATATGCTAATCGTGCTCTGTTCGTCCTCCCGCTTTGACAAAACTCCGAAACAGAAACGAGGCCGTAATTAGTGTTCTACGCGTTGTTTTCCGCTTGCTCATGGCGACTGCCCCTTGGAACCTGCTGCAAACACGCGCTCCCAGAAGTTTTGAGCCAAAAAAAACAACTTTAATCACAGAGTGCAATCAATTGGGTCAAGCATTTATCCAAATCAAGTAATTTTCCGATGCTCTGGAGCTAACATTATCAGGACCTAATAAAAATCACCCTACACTCTCTAATGGAGCCAGTAGGAAACTGTGCTTAAGCTTGCTGAACGAAAGAAACACCAGAGAGTCTGGAGGTGGGCCCTCTGGGAGGTGCACTCTAGTCTGTTAATCGCTGTATTGATAAATACTCTTCTGTTCCTCTCTGTTCCCACACACCCCATTGATCCACAGCGCTGTGAGCTTGAGTCGGGAGAGAAGTGTCTGCCAGCACAGGGCCAGCAGCAGATAGCGTATCGCTGTGAGAGTAAATGAAAGCCCTGCATCTGGGGTACAGGGGGCCAAGTTCGGCTCTGCAGAGAGACCCATTGGGACAGGGTTGGCAAAGGCAAGTGAGAATAACACACACATAGAAAATGTGTTATTCTCAACTGCAGCCTTCCTCAAAGGGCACCCTTTAATGGATCCCAGTGGGGCCTGGGCCAGACTGGCGGCATCGTGGCCGATCTTACTTGATGGGTGGGCATGAGGTAGCGTGTACGGTGTCCATTTTAGGACAGCATGCGCAGATGTCGTATCGAAGTCAGCAAAACCTCCCTCAGACAAACCGCTTTCATTTGGAGTTGGTGTAAAATGACAGAGTAGAGGCGCAAACTGCTTGAGTGTGAACATTCGGTTAGCTAGCATTTACCGAGCAAGCTTTTTTACCTCGTTCATAAAACACTTGTGACGGCAATTGTGTTTGTGTAACCCACTCTGAAGTAGGGACTGGTAAATCCAAAATGCACCACCTGCCTAACTTTGGCAAGGAACGTCTGTGTAAACATGCTGTGTAAAGCATTTGATGCTGTGTCAGCAGGAAGAAAAATGAAGGGGGGGGTGCATATCTCAGCAGGGCTGCTTTCAGTCTGCCGTTAACACTAGCAGTGCCGTGACGTTTTTCAGCTGTTTGGTGATTTTAAAATTAAAACAACGTTGGGGAAGTCACGTCACCCTCAGTCCCTGACTTTTCCTAAATATTCTTTTCAACACAGTCGCATTGCTTGAATTGAAATATAACAAAAGGAACGACTCTTTAGTAGTTTAATAATATTCTTATCTCCGTGGCATCTTTTGGCCATTGGTGCCACTCTAACGCAAATAGGACACACTCCCTCAAACAGGACAGGACAAAAAAGAAAAGCCATTATTTAGACACAGCACACACATAGTCTCCATCCAGTGGAGGCCCCTGCATGCAGTCATAGTGGTACCACCTCCCACAGATGTCTCATCGAATCATCAAACATTTTTCAAAAGGGTATCTTTAATTGCTATTATATCATCTTCAACCGGAACATTACCATTTAAGTCCAGTGAATTTTGCACTGCCACTTTTGGTTAGCTACTGCTACTTCTACCACTATTACTCATGCTAATAAATATTAATTTATCACCTCTCCACCACCATAACTAATGTGCGTTAAGTGTGCTGTAAAAAAGCCACCTGCATTGCCTAGGCAACCTTTGTCATGGACGAGGTCAGTTATACAATGTACAGTAAGATTTGAGAACCGCAGACAAAAATGCACTATATGAAACCATGTTAATTCATTTCTTCATTAATACTACTAGTAGTGCTACTATTACTAATAGTAATTATTGTTATAACCATCGTAATTACAGTAATCATAATATTGTTTAGACAGTACAGAAAAAATATTTCTTCTTTGCATTTTTTATTTAGTAATTTAGTTATAGAAATTACCCAGCTTGGAACATCATGTTCCTCCAACTCACAATCGTCACAGATCTGTTCAAAATAAATGTTCACTCATGTGGTATTTGTTATTCAAGACTGTCATAAAGCACTGATGAAATAAAATAAAATAAATGTTTTGTGAAAGGATGGTATGAAATTGAAATATCTATAAATATTTAGTTTGCCCACCATTTCCTTTCGTTTCCTCAAGATGTGACACCTTATGTTTCATTTAAGTTTTAATACATGGACACTCCTAATACACAGTGTGAGTTGTTTTGGTCTTGAAACAATTAATACCAGATATTGACATAATTACCATGGTCCTCTGTGTTCTCATTGCTACTGCAGGTGCTTTAATCTTGAAAAAGGACACTTCCTTTGCAAAAGTTTTTGCAGCTGTTTGTAATTATGTCAGCAGAGCTTAGTGAAGTAGTTAGAGGTCAAATTGGTCTCCTGAGTAAAAATGTTGTGTTAGTCTTTGATGAATGATGAAAACAAACAGAGCTTGGTAGTGGGCTCACACTTTTGGACCCCACTGTATTACAATGCAAAATGTGTTCAGCAGAGGCACTACTTCAGCATAATGAGTTTGGTTTGCTGAGAATAAAGGTGCAGTTATTGTAGAGGAGTGCATCGCCAACATACAGGGGGGAGATAAAATAAAGAAAAACACAGAAGAATATATGAAAATGTATTAACTAATAAGGAGTTGGGCCAGCTTCAATCATTCTTGGAATGCTGTTATACAAGTTTTTTGAACAAGTTTCTAGTAAAATATTGAACCATTCTTCAAGAAGGAAAGTCTCGGAAGAGACTGAAGGTGGTGGAAATCTACTCCGCACTCTACGTTCAAGAACTTCCCATAAAGGTTCAATGATGTTTACATCTGGTGATTAGGGAGGCCGTGTTTGACTTCATCCTGGTGTTCATGAAACCACTCTTGTGTATGGGGGCATTATCATCTTGGAATATGGGAACATCTTGAGGAAAAATGTTTGCACCTTAGGGTGCACCTGGTCACCTAAAATGGCCGTAATTCTACCATGCAGAGTAATATTGGATCCAATGACTACCACTGCCCATACCATCACAGATCCACCCTCATGTTTAACAGTTGGGAACAGGCAATGTGGGCTGAAGGCTTCCAAATATAAACCCATCCAGATGTTGAAAAAATAGTAAAAGACAAAGACTGTATTACTTTATTCCACTGCTCAGAAGTCCAGCTTTTGTGCTCATCACAGCAGGTTATGCGTTGTTGCGCGTTGGCCTTGGTTACAAGCGGTTTCCGGATAGCGGCCCTACCATAAATATCAGCTTTGTGAAGCTCCTGACGTGCAGTTTTTGTTGAGACTGAGTCATAGAGGTGTAGATTCAGTTCTGTGGTCATTTTTGAGGCTGCTGTTTTGTGGTTTTTAGCAACTATACTGTTAAGAGCCCCTCTATCCCTATCAGTGGGATAGCATTTTCCTGATGTCATCCTGATGCAGTTCTTCCTTGTTTGGCATATGCCGTCACAATTTTCGACACTGTTCTCCTTGACACTGTTCACCCCAGCATCAAATTCTTTGTACAGTAAAGATTTGGGGCCAGTATATGTTACCTGAGTGAGTTTGATGGGTGTGAGACGTTCCTAGCTAAAGTTAGGCAGGGGGTGCATTTCACAGAAAGTAGGAGAGCAGCACTGCTGGGAAATGCACTACCCCAGTAGACCAATATATCTCGCCTGTGTGAGTTAAAGTTGAGCAGGACTGGTGCGTGGACTGGCATAGTGGCATCTCTTTGCATCTGTGAGAACAGCATTGGAAATGGGTATTGCTTCGTAAGCCATACGAATTCATCATGAAGGGACAGCAGCATGAGTAAGCTAGTATGTTGTAATTTAGCTCCTGATATTATCTCGTATTGCAGTCTTTTCGGTTGCAATTGCGATTAGGGTTATGCTCCTATCTTGTGTGCGTGAGATAATGATTTAATGTCACTTCAGGAGCTCTGTACATTTGTCCTTAAACAGGCTAAATTCATTACATTGCATTTTGGCCTCTGTCTTATTGTAATTATAGGCGCCATAGTCAAGGCATGACACCATATTGCAATGAATTAATGAATTCTGTGTGAGCCTGTATGAGCCACCAGCTCTGTGAAGAAACAACAGCTTTTTTGTGTGCATGAATACTTAATGAACCTCACTAGCACATTAGTTTTCACATATCCTCATTATCTTTGCACAAACATCCCAGAAATACACACATGCATATGAAAAATGTATGCATACGGAAAATGGCACATTTATCAACACCAGAGCGGCGTGGCTTTGCAAGTCATAATGCACGTTCTTGACTACAGCGTTGACCCATTACGCGCGCCAGGCGAATCCCTCGTTACTCCTTTAGGGTATTTACGCCAGTTTTTGCAGCAGTTTTTCCAAGTGCAAATCTTTGTGAATATTCTCCCCAGCGCGCGCCACCGCCTCGTGCGCTCATGCTGCATAGTCATTATGTCTGTAGGTGTCTCTGATATGAATGAGCACTCATCCGAAACCGGTAACGTAGACTCACTTTGACCCCGTTCTACTTTTAATCAAGGTCTGAGCTCGGATGCACACGCGACGTGCGTGCGGAGGACAGTTCCGACAATCCCCTCCCGCCACAACTCGCCGGATTTGAGTTATGACCCCCAAAAAAAGATAAGGCGGCGACATCATGGGTTCCCGGCGCCGCAATTATTCGCCGCCCCATCGGCAAATGCTCGCGACTGAGCCCCAGCGAATTTCACCGCTCCCCGTGCCAGGAGACGGGATGAGAAAACGGCGGATCCGCAAAGGGTCGTTTGTCTTGTTTTTCGCTTTTAATTACCACTGTATCCCTGCATCTTCCCCTCCTGCGTTTCGGTTTTTTTGTGTGTGGGGAGCCGCGTGAAATGCGCAGCTCATTAGTCTGCGCGCCGCACTGCCGACTGTCAGCCCGTCCTTCACATCTCAATGCACCGCTAAGAAGTCATTTACACCACCGCTCTCCATATGGTTTGATTACTATTCCACAACAGTAACTGACGCTCATAAAAACCCAAGACTGTCAGCTTTTTAAAAATGGCATTATCCAGCTTAATGATGCAGCACTTTAATAGCATAGCAAAAAAAAAAAAAAAAAAGTAATACAGCGGGCTGCTGTTGGAGTAATGTCAATGTGAGATAATAAAAGGACTATTTGTCATTCCTGGGAGTGAATGGCATATCAGCAGACAGTCTTAACCAGCTGCCCCTCACTTGCTGTTGCGGAGATAGAGATACAAGTGCTCCTGGCGCCGGTTGCCCTTGCAGATAGAGGTGCTATGGCTGTTGTGGATTTGCCAAACTGCTTTTGCCGAGTTCTGTGGCAAAAAATACTCATCGTCTCTGCTCCGCTCTCTCGGAGAATGTGCCGCACATGGGTACATGTGGTAGATACAGATATGAAGAGATGTACGTTTTTTTTTTCTTCTCAGCTGCACTGAGCTGTTGATTTTTCTGCTCTCGGTGCGGTCATGTAGGCAGAGAGATCCCTGCGTGTTGTAGCACAGCAACAAATGCACACCAGAGATGCAAGATTAATTGTGTTCTGGGAAAGGACAGAAAGAAAACAAAATTAAAAACCGAAAGACAGATTACTACTGCTGGGCAATTGATGACTGTGGCTGCTGACAGTCCTCCGGTTGCCCAACTTTCCATTTGGAACCCTGTTAGGAGCCAGGAACACACACGAAGACACACACATGCACGTGCACCAGCACATGCACACCTACACACACACGGACACATTTACATAAGCATCCATGCATGCACACACGCACACATGTGCATGCACACACAAAGTTGCACACAACTAGATAGTGTTATCATGACCAGCTTTCATTCTTTATTGAAAACATATAAACAGATAGAGATGTGTACAGACGCATTTTACCAAAAATAGTACCAAATAAATAAACACACACGAGGTTGATTTAAAAAGGGCCTCTTGCCTCATTCCCAAGACAACAAAAAGCCATAGAAAACTATTACAATACAGATAAGAGTTTAGAAATGTATTTCGCCCTTGAGATGTGATTAGAGTTTAATAGCAAAATAACAGCTCTTAAGGTACTGGTTTTCAGGGTAATCAGGTTTTAAATTGCATGCGCTATTGTCATGTCCAGCAGTTAGCTGTGCGGTAGATATTCAGACAGATATTCAGAGAGCTTTACCGCCATGCCTGTTCTTTATTGATCGTCTCACACAGGCAGCGTTTGGCCCTCACCTTCTGTTACTCTCTTCGCTTGAAGTGGTCCTACGTGTGACATACCCAACCATGCCAATAAACGGTTCAAAGACACCGCCGCACCTGTGATAAACGTCAGATGTGATGGATGCCAGTGTTTAAAACGTCAGACATCAGTACCAGGAGGGCAGGATGCCAGGGCAGGTCTGCTGGCACCATTGCTTTTGTCCATCCGTGCATGTGTGCGCGTGTGTGGGTGTTTGTGTCTGTGAGCGCTTGCGCACACACTCTTACGCGTGTGTACCGTTTTGTTGCCAGAGCTACTGCCTCGTGGTGAAATGCACGCGTGGTTGAACGCAATCTGATTGTCTTTTGTTTTTTTGCTCAGGCTTTTTCTATTTTACACCTCATCCCTCGCTGTCAGGAATTTAAAAACAATTTCTCTGGCAGGGAGACAAATGAAATAAAGGGGTATAAAATGCAGCACGGTCTGGAACACACTATCAGGTCGTAAGGGATGGTGGGACCGGCACAATTAGAAGAAGAACTCGAAGCCAGGGAAGGAGGAGAGGGAAAAGAATAAATTGTATGTAAATTCTAACCTTTCTGTCAACAGCGGCAATCAGCTCTCCCGCCAGCCTAGACTGAAGCAGAGTATTTGTACCGCCATTGAGGGGGTGCCCCGGAACCACGGACTAATTATACTTGTAGGATTCAGCAACTTTTCTTTTCACTTTTGAAAATCCAAGGGCTTGAGGGGCACTCATTAATCGAGTATTGTGTATACACAAGCACACACAAGACACAAACATAATACACACAGACACATGTATACTTGTACACCCACAGACACATGCTCACACACAAACACACCCGCACGCATCCTCTTACACACACACACATTTTGACACTTTGTCCCTCTATATTCTTATTGGGAGTCTTGAGAATCAGAGCCTTCTCTTTCGCTGGTAAGCAAGTACAATTTAATAGCAGGTTTTTATGCAGTGTTCCTCTTGCTCACTTACCTATAACATTACTGTTGAAATGCCTAACATGGACACTCTTTTCACTGTGACAATTTGCATATGCCTGAAGGGATATGGTCAGTCAAGAAGTCTGTCAATGAGGCAAAGTCTACCACAGACATGTGCGCTAGAAAAAGGAAGAGGAACGCGTATATAATTAATGTAATATCATGAGGAAAATCACTTTTGGTGCATACTTATGCATACTCATTAAACACAGTGAACGCACACATAGACACACACACACACACATGCGTGCACACACACACGCAGACACACTCATACAGGTGTCGCTCACAGGTGCTTTGTCCCCCACTGCAGTGATTTTGGTGTAGGCAGAGTTTAGCCTCTGATACAGAGTAGAGGGATCCTGTCATCGCCAGACACAGGGGGCCATGCGCTGATGTGTTGAGTAGAAAGGCCGCCTTTCAGACGCTAATGAGCAAGTGAGACCTTCATCTCCTTTATTCTTCATTGTTCCCTGCGCCCGCAGCCTCAGAAATGACAGGGACTTTTTTTATCATCCGAAGGCCTTTTGCAGAAAACAGAGTCTCTCAGTGAAGTCTCATTTCTTTCCCAGTCGAGCACAAGCACAAGGTCTGCCGTAATGAAAAATAAATGAGTCTGTTACTTAGCTGAGGGGTTTGGATCCAGAAGAACCACAGTTGGGGGTTCTGAGTGGCCAGTCTGGGCTTGAGACCCAGAGAAGTGTTACCGCATATAACCATGTGATATTATACTGTATATATTATTAATAACTATATTACAATTATATGGCCAAAAATTCATATTGCAGATATGACATTTTGTTTACACATTTCTTGAAACAAAATCTCATGTTTTCAAAACAGTTAACCATTCCCAACATTTAACCTAAATGTCACTTTTTATCCCACATTTAAAACAAATAATTTATTTCTCTATTTATGATGAAATAATATCTAAATATGACATATGCTATGTGCTACCCCATAGGCTGATTGTGCTAGACCCACAGATTGCGTATATAAGATTGATAGATTGTTTTTATTTTCTCAAAATTCCAAATACCCACATCCTCTGAAAAATTGGCAGAGTGCAGACAAGCACCCACTCCCCTCCAAATCCACCAGCTGAGCTGTGTGCGTCGGAGGACTACGCCTCATGTGCAGTTGTGTTCCATAATCATAGATTCATAAATGTGTCAGTTTGGGGGGGTTTTATCAGAGGGTCATCATCATCATTTCTGCTTACGGTGGATATTTGTATCAAAATGACATTTTCCCCCGTGGACAAACTGAATATGAATAGGTCATCGGAAACCTTGCAGAAACAAATTCACGAGGGAATCATTAGCTGGCTCTCATCGCTACAATCAATGCTTTCATCACCCATGATATGCACAACAAGAGAAGCAGCCAATTGAGAATTCAGATTCGGTGTGCAGCTCGAGTCCTGTATTTTCAGTATTTCAGGCAAGAGTGGAAGTGCACTGTGTTTTGAATGTGTCATGAAAGGATTTGGTAAGCCCATGTAAGAGAAAGATTGTTTTCTTTATTTTTGCTTGTAAAACAAATACCTCCTAAGTTTAATTTATTAAAGTCTATAGCCTTGGCCGCAATCATTTTTGCCAGGATACATGCTATCAATTTCCTTTTACACCTTTGACAAAGAAATCAAGCTCAATAGCCTATCTCCGACATCAACAAGTGTTTGCAATCCCATTCCTGCTAAAGGAAGGTGATGCACAAATAAATTGCCACTTTTTGTATGTCGCACTTGTTAAGTGGCCCTATGGGCATTCTCTAATGAGGAAATATGGCACATTGATGAATATGTAGGCAGTGAGCAAAATTTGTCATTTTCAATGACGCGTGTGTCCATGCACAGACAACTCGGTGCTCTCTGTTCCATAAAAAGATGTCAGTTGCTTTACTTTATTTTCAGATACAACCCTGAAATCAGATGCTATTAGTTTGGAAATATGGCATGTCAAATTCTCAAATATATTACCAGGGGTGTCACTTTGTGTTGAACATTGGGGGGGACCCCAAAAAAAGGGGACAAAACATGAAATGACCTTATGATTTCTTGACTCATCTTGCTCATTGACTCAAGGTGCTCAAGTGAGAAGATTGCAAAACGGACTTGGGAGAGGAGGGGGATTCACAAGTGGCAGATATTAATGAAGAATTATGCTTTTTGGCCATACACACCAGCGGTGGATCTGGCTTTGGAAGAAGGGCTCTTATGTTGAAAAGGACATCATGCCTATGGTGAAATATAGTGGTGAAATTGCAGTTTATGCAAAGTTGTTTTGCATCTACTGATCCTGGGACTCTTGTTAAGGTCAATGGAATCATGAACTCCAGAAACTACCAATACATTTAGGCTAAAACCCTGTCCCCTCTGCCAAGCAGCTGAAACATGGTCCGAAGTGGATCTTTCAGCAAGACTAAATCAACCAAGAAATGCTTAACTGACAACAAAATTACTGTGTGGTATTAGCCATGTCAATGTCCAGACTTGAACCCGATCGAATTGGGAGATGGCATTCCACAAGCGCAGACTAAAGGATCTTGGAAGATTCTGTTTGAAGGAATGGTCAAGGATCCCCCCCAAATATCTCACCATCTCATATCATAAAACACTACAGTAGTGTTATCCTTGTGATGGGAGGACTACTGAAAATAGGGGTGTTAATAAATGGCTTTATTTTTTAAACAGTCTTTTTCTCAGAAATTAAAAAAGAATATCATTTCCCCACTTTTTAGCATAAAATTTAGCTAATTACCTGTATTGTTTATTTTATACAGCCTTCTTTGCTCATTTTTATCAAGGGTGTGAATAATTTAGAGTTTGACTATTCGGGGTCCGTTTCAGCTGAAACACGTTGAGAGCTATATATGGCATGCCACCAGATGTCACATTATTCTTTTTGTCATTTTTATGTATGTTAATTATATACAAGATTACAATATACACTTGCTGTGTTGTATATATTCCCATCTCAAAAATGCCTATTGTAACCTTCTGTGGAGTTTTCTCAATCTGGTCACCCTGACCTCGTATTTGCCAACATGATTTAATTGGAAGTAACTGCAACAATGTGTCGTTAATTATTCATAAAGTGGTTATTAATGTTTTATTAAGGATTTGTGAGCAAATTATACTCTAAAGTGTACCAGTGACAGTTTAAGTGGTATGTTGTTCTTAAAGTGAGTGAGGCTTGAGACGGAGAGAGAGACAGAACCCCCTTTCCCCCCACTAGTGTCGGCCGACTGGATATTTCCAGCCCAGGGTAACCTGGGGGGAAAGGCAGATTGTGTTTGTTTAGGGAGGAGAGTGAGACATTATAGGCAAAGAAACTGACAGCCAGGAGGGAAACTGCAGTCCCTTCTGTGAGAGCTAGTGGTGGCCACCCACTGTGGGTCAACGCCTCTTCCTCCGGGTGCCCGCCAGGAACGCTGCGCTCAGGGATCATAGAGCGGCATCACTGCCGCTTCACGCCTCGCTCTGAGTGCCTGAGGTGACCGGTGTGGGTAACTCCCTCCCTCTCAAACGCGCTCAGATACCCAAATGCAGCACACACTCAAATAAGCACACATTTATTCATTAATTTACACAGGAGACCATTTCTTTTGTGTCTGTTTGTGTTCTTTGCTAGTGCATAGAATTATATGGGGGGGAGTCGGGGCTCTGGCTTACAAATAGGTGGTAGTGCAATGAGTTTGCTGGATTTTGTTGTCGCATCCAAAATGAGGAATAACGCAACAGCTTAGCATCTATCACTTGACAACTCTGTTATTGCTCTTCTCGCTTTTTGCAACCATTCAGGCATCTGAACCCATCCAGGGATCTGAGCCCATCCAGGTGTCGGAACAGTGAAGTTAGAATAAAAATGGTGTATTCCCTGAATTCAGTAGCCTTAACAGTCAAACGCTCTTGTTTAAAGTTCAGCACTCTGAATACTGAACACAAGTGGTATTATGTGTTAAACCCCCTCACTTATCCTACATGTAAAATATATTTATTTGATTTAATATAATAATCGCTACACAGGATACCAATTATCAATTAAATCTCCAAATTCGTTGATCGGCAGAGCAAACTGGTGGATCAACCTTCATCAAAATATACAACTCACAATTCAATTAAAATTAACAGCTGGTTTATTCAGTTACAACAGTTAGACAAAATATTCAACATCCAATCTACAGACGTAGGTTCAACTACCTTAACAAATACTAAATCGGAACATCCAATATGTAGGGTTTAGTTCTGTCTCCTCAGATATGGAACATTTATTGCTACCATTCCACAAGCTTGCTCGTACCACGTCAAGCCCCTCTCTCATCTGGCCGCAACCTAAAAGACGTAAGTTCCAAATTGGATCGCCCAAACAATTATCACCCATATGGAAATAAACATATAAACATATGGCTTAACAAATACTAAATTCTAAACATAAAATTAACAACAATCAATGTAATTGATCATTTACAATTTGGGGGAGAGTTCCAGCGCAAGCCAGGTTTAGACTCCCTTTTTATACTTTTGTTTTAGGTCGCCTGCTACCACAATATATATTTTCATATATATATATATATATGCTCCTCTCATGTTGAGAATCGTGGTGATATCAAACATCACTAGGGCCTGGTGAAGCCAGCTTCATTTATGCCGAGATGTTGGTTGAGCTGATATTTGGGGAGGCATAATATTCTCAAGAGCATTGCTACCAAGTGAAGAGGCCAATCATACCATGTTGACCTCCGCTTTAATCAAATACTCGTATATATATTCAATATATGAATTCCGCGTCTTGTGACTACATATTCCGCGTGTTGCAACGTAACAAATTTCAATAGGCACACAAGATCTATGGAAGAATACTTTTCAAACAGCCTAAAATATTATAAAAATCGTATGTAGCGGTTTCATGATCTCACGTCCTTGTAAAATCGATTCTTGTTTTTGTTTATTATTAGAGTGCTTCTGTTTAGTTAAATCCGTGTTTGGGATTACGTTTTGGATTTGCTGTTTAGCTAGCTTTGTTTGTTCAGCTAGCTTTGTTTGTTCCAGTTCGTTTATCATTTTGGTTTGTTTTGTGAGTTATTTGCGTGTCGCCTCCGACATTGTTTTGCCTACGTTTGTGGATAATAAAATAAGAGCCAAAATGGCTGCTGCCACAAGAAGCACTTGTCGTGAAAGGAGAAATGGTAACTCAAATATTGCTTAGCCATTTAAAATCTAAATTGTGAGTTGTTGTTTTAACTCTAAAGTGAAAAAATCACAAAAAAGTTTAATTGGAAGACCCTTTTTTTTCCTTGGGTCTCAGGAGGATATTATGTGCATTATTGTTAGGCTGTATGACTTGTAATATGTGGCATTCCCTGTATATACTGTATAGTAGTTTGTGTGCTGTTTTCAATAAATCTTCCAAAATGAAAAAAGCATATATTCTTCTGCATGGCTCACTGACTTGCTTACTCCTTTGAGAGAGAGAGATGGCCCATCTGACAACTCTTAGAGTGTGGACAATGAATAATGAATATTCAGGTATTTAGCATTTAGCCCTCCCACAGCCTGAAATAAATGTGACCAGTTCTGATAAAAACAGGTTTTTAGCTATTTAGATCTCAGATGTGCTAAACTGTTTTCACACCCTTACATAACCAAGACCTTGATGAACAAACGCACATTGGCCAAACAATTCGTCACTATAGTTTAGTGTGTGCTTTCACAACTTTTGTGACAGCAGAAAAATTTACTATTTTTAACTTGTGTGTTTGTAGATTTAATCTGGCGGACTATAATTATTTTCTCCATGATCCATAATATTCAGCTCAACTGTAGGTATAAACCTGAAGTTGTGGGGTGTGGCACTGGTTCACCAACCCAAGTGCCCTGGCTTCACTCACAGAGCCATAAACCCGCCAAAGATGGCCCCACTCTGTCTGCCTGCGCAGGATGGCTAAAATGCGCCTGCCCGACACAGGTATCCTGATTTAACCCAGTTTCTTTTACACTGCGCCTGTGACACTATTGCATTGACTTTTTTGCTTTTGTGCAGGTTTGTTGCTCAACGAGCAAAATGAAAACAATACAATGTAAACAGGGGGCTATAAGCTAAATTCACATTTGTAAGATGTTTTAGGAATTTGCTAAAGAAGCTGAAATAATTTTGACAATGAAGACAAAGCCCTCATGTCTTCATTGTTGTATGTTCTGAACACCTCACTGAGCCAGACACTGCCACCCTGTTGCTTCAGACAAGCAATTAAAATGAGGCACAATTCTGAACTGTGGTCTCACAATCCCTTCACAAAATATATTAACATAAAAGCAGGTTTTAGACCTGAATTAAAAAAAAACAGTAATAGTCGCTCCTGGATGTTGCATCCATCTGGAGGCACTTCGTCCAGTGCTAATTCTGGCTGTAGCATCACCCAAGTGAGGAAAAGTTCCAATCGGCAGGATATTTCTATTATTTCAAATAATTTAAATGTAGGTATTCCAAATTGGTGAAGAAAAGGAAGATGGGGAATGAAAAGCCAGTGTCAGATGTCAGATCTAGGGTCTCTGAAACATGTAAATTAGTGTGAAAACAGGGTAACACTTTTTCCCCATAAAATGACACTTTGCTGTCATTAGGTCAGGTGAAATTCAACCGGTGATATTTTAGTGCCATACATCTTGCACTTCTGTGCGTGTAAGCACCATTTCATGTCTGTATTCAAAGGAGAACTTTTACTTGAACTTACATTCATCCACGCTTACATACACCCAGCCATGTTGATGAAGTATGATGTGCATATATTCAATGGAGAATAATTTAGGATGAATATTGATATCCTACTAGCTGGCAAGTACGTTATCAAATACAATAGCAATGTCAGGTTGTGCTAATGCAGAAATCTTAGAGATATTTGAGTATGAGAGTAAGTCAGAGCAATCTGACAGTGACGATGAGGATTTGTCCCCCACATTTGTGGCCACAACATATTTTTGACTGTATACTATGAATACAATGTATACACTAATGCTCGCTGACCCCATCACGTCTTGTGCAGAAAAAGGAACATATAAAACTACCACTTTGACCCACGTGTTAATCATTCATGCATGCAGAGAGCGCAGAGATGAAGAGAGAATTCGACGCAAACTAGGGAGGATGAACATAAACGGAAAACGGCGCAAAAAAGCGCTGACGTGACGCGTTTTAATTTCTGCGCCGGTCCAAATTAACGAGCGCATAAATGAACGGATGAATTAATGAAAGGATGAATAAGTGTGGAGGCACAGCAGGGGCACGGGATCACAATGCCGTCTCGTTACGGGCACACACAACAATGAGGGCTGCGGGGAATCTGGCGGGGAGCGGGCGGACCACAGATCGGCCTGATTACAAGGTGTAATGGATGGTAATGGATGTGCTGATTGATGTCTGCGCACGTTCTCACTGTGGTCGCAGGGAGCGGCTGGGCGGCCGCCCTGCCGCGGGTGATTACGCAACGTGCTCGAGCTCATTGTCCATCTGCCACACAATCTAAATCAGTTTAAAAACAAATTAAACATTTACAAGGCTGGAGTTTCATTTATCGCTGAATTGCTCTCATCTCGTGAGAATCACGCGGGGCCATCGCACACTTGAGAGAATGAGAGAGAGAGAGAGAGAGAGAGGAGGGAGGGAGGGAAGTGTGACAGGGAGATGGAAAGATAGAGAGTGTGCAAATAGGGGCACTACAGTCAAAGTGGGTGGGAGGCAGAAATATTAATCAATGAATCAAAGGAGATCAATTTTGGCGTATCGATCTTTACAATAAGGCCATGTGCATGGTATGAATTATGGTGGCCATAGGCAGTTCACACTACTCCTCTCCAGCACTGAGAGCAGTCAGATAGAATGAGCAGGTTCAGTGCACTGAGCAGCTATTTGCCTTGCCTCGCTCCCTCATGCCCAGTGTAAAGGGCCCTCACTGGTATGACTCTCCACAGGGCTGATGTCATTAGCGTAACTGACACAGTGAAACCATCACCAGTGCGTGAACTACTTTCCAGGACTTATGGGGTAATTACACCTTTTTTACAAAACGACATCACTATCGACTTACTTTGAGTCTTACTCAATCGATCCGGGTGCTCCTTCCATTGTTTTCAGTAAGAGCCGTGTGCAGAAAACCCTGCTTTTAATGTGAGTCTATGGGTCCTAGTGTAAAGGACAAATACACATAAAATTCACCTCATACTAACTTAAAATCCACTCGTTTGGCAACGTAATGTATTTTAAAGTTGTATGTGTTAGATTCGATGGCTGAAATGCAAAGGTTTTTGTGTATCCTCAAGATGACAATGGAAATATCACCTGAATAAGCCATTTCCTTATCTACTGGGACATTTTTCGATTTCCCCAATGAAATACGTTACTCCGTGGACAATTCCATCCCAGACTCGGGTGTCTATTTGTTGACAACCAGGTAGCCAGCAAGAAGCCACTGACGTTCTCATGTTCTAGATAGTAGGAAGCAATTTTGGCAAAACAATGTCAGATGACAAGGTGATGTCGGATCACATTCAAGGAGAAGTAGATATTTATGCAGCTGAGCCATATCTTTTCGAACTCCAATACGCAGAAGAGGAGCTATGGCAATTAGAGGCTGAGGAGGCTGCTGTTCGAGAGCCTTTCGAGAGAGAGGACTGTCTCTAAAGAGCAAAGCCGAAAAATTGACAGTTGTTGGTGCAGGTGTGGGCTCTGCCCAATGATGCCAACTGAGGACAAATGTTTCTGCTGTTGCGATTGGGAATTGGCTGCCCTGAAGTTAGCAGAAGTGACCATTGCTCATGACTGCGACAGAACTCTCGATTACCCTGTCTCTGCTTGACCAATCACCCAAATTTTGATGGCCATTTACTAACCGGTGTCCTAAAAACATTCTTCAAATTCCATCAAGTGAAAGAGAATATCTGCACCGGCTGGGCTCATTGACCAGTTCTCCTCTGAGTAAGTGACACACTGCTATGTTTACAATACTGTTAGCACCACAGCTAGCTAGCTAAAATGTGATCGATGTAAACAATTATTGGTACACAACATTCTTTATTTAGATATCAATATTTGGTTGGCTTAGCTTTCTGATAGACAAAGATGTTCACTGTGTTCCAGAGTTATCGTTGATCTAGCTATTTGAATATTTTACATTTTACATTTACATTTTAAGCATTTAGCAGACGCTCTTATCCAGAGCGACTTACAAGATGTGCATTAATACATGGTAGGAACAATCATAGTTAGCGCACGAGATCAGTGCAGGAATACAGCAATAGACATCATTGCAGGCATCTGCGTACCATACCTGTAACACCGGGAAGGAAAAGGTTAGTGAATTGTTTGAATTATTATTATTATTATTATTTTATTTTTTTTTTTTGGAGTATAGTGTTGAACAAGTAAACAGTGGTGAAGACAATTTAGCTAGATGGACAGAGTTCAGTGGTAGTGGAGTCTGAAGAGGTGGGTTTTGAGTTTCTTGCGGTAAAGGGATTTTACTAGGTATTGACAGCCCAACTCCAATACCAAGCCATGTATTCACAATCGGGCTCAGTAATTAAGTTACAGTTTAGATAACAAATTATCTACTATGTGAAGAACAAAAATCAAGAGTCAGCCAATATCAAGCGCAATAATTTAATTCCTTTAGAAGCACAGTTGCCCTGACGAATGTTGAAATGTAAAGCTATTTACTGTAGAATGTTGATGAAAGGACTGATTGCTAAATTCACTGCACTACTGGTGCGGTGGCAGATAATGTCAACATAAAACAGCAGCGTTATCAGTGCTGGCCAGAATGCATAGGGCCCCCAGGCCATTGGGGGCCCACAGACAATGCTTTTGGAAATTTATTTTAAATAAATACCATTTATGTACCTTTTTCAGAATGAATTTATTGATTTGTTTTATGTTTACCAATAAAAGTAAAAATGCAACTTTTGTACACAACGACTATGTCAATGCTATGCCTAGCAGGCTGCTGCCTGTTGGCACTTGTTGATTGTCTGACATCCCCTTGAAGGGGCGCCAGTTTCTTAACATAGAACATACCCATTGGGAGTGCAAAAAAAAGTACAGAAACAGAAAACAGACAGCGAGAAGCTAGCACAGGATGCAGGTTGGTACTATAGTTGATGAACTAATAATAACTTGACAGATCACTACTACTGTCATATTTTTATTTGTTATTTTGAGAGAGCCGTATGGTGGACTTCATGGCAACAAGCCACAAAAAGCACATCCCTGGGTCACGAGGATGCCTCCTCTGTTGAAGCAGCCAGGCACAGCACAGCATAGTGCACCATCAGCATGATTATGTCTCTTATGGTTAAAAAAAAAAGTTGACTGCGAAAATGTCTTCTTCCTCTTCTTCTTCTTCTTCTTCTTCATAGTTTGGTCTAAAGCTAGCTCTAGGGGTAAAAATATCCCAATGGCTTGATTTATCTCACACTAGAGCAGTTAGCGATTCCTCTCCTTGCTAAACGTTTGTTGCTTAGCCACCAGGATCCTGTTCCTCGTAGCTGACTATCTATGTTAGCCAGGTAACTTTCAGGATAACTTCAGATATGTCTGGCTTTTCCCTTCCTCGAAGCCCGCTAAAAGGCTAGCCAAGTTACCATGGCAATACGTCCTTAATCTTAAACCTGCTCCATACAAATGTTGGTACGAATATCCTACATCATCCTAGGGTGACTCAACTCAGGTTTTTATTTATTAAAGTCATCCTTTATCTGATGCACGCACCCATTGACTTTGAATGGTGAGCTACCAAAAGTTAGCATTTTGACAATGCTAGCAAACTTTGGCACCCACATCCAATGTTCTATCAAAAAAACTAAACCAAAGCCACAACACCGTCAAGAGCAGGTGTCGCTAGGCAACTGGGAACTACTATGGTTGACCTGAAGGAGACGGACAGACAACAAGCTAGAATTAGCTGAGCCTAGTAGTTTGTCAAACCACACATATAACACTGGACAGGACAAAATGTCATCATTGAATGAAAAAAAGTAACAACAGTGCTAGCTGACATGCTTATGTTGCTCTTGAACAGGGTTTTCTGTGAACAGCTCCTACAGAAAGTGAAAGAAGGGAGCTATCAACAAAAGAAACACCTAGATCCAGGCGTATTCAATTAAAATGTCCTCCCAGGAAAGGTCTGAATCGGCCTCTCTGGTGGTCTAGGGGTTTTCAATTCCACCGGCCGCGCCAGAGTCGGCTCTGGCCGGGAGTGCCACCAGGGGGCGGCAATTGGCTGTCCGCCCGCAGGGAGATGGGAGGGAAGCTGGCAGGAAGTTTGCGCTATGATTCAGGGGCATATATTGTATGACTATCAAATGTAATAAATGAAGTACATTTCAATAACATTTCAGCAATATTTATTGTCAATTTTCAAAGAACTTTCCTCATACAGACACATTAAACAGGAGGAAAACTAAATAAGTAGCCTAATCATAAATAAAATGACTCACAACTCACAATGAGTTTCTTATTTCAAGTAAATAACTGAATTTTCTGAATAAAATAACTTTAGAAAGTGCCTCTTTGAAAAAGTGCTCAATTATAACCCAGCTTTAATGTCCATTTTTCTCTTTCTTTTTCCTTTTCTCCTACTTCACCTCTCTTCCTTGTTTAGTGAAAGAAATGAGCTTTTGCTTGGCTTGCTGCCAATAGTTTGGATCTAGGCTGGAATGGAGTCAGTGCCATTCTGATGCACAAATGTCGGTGCTCATTGGTGAGTCTGGAACAATATTTCGTTTTAATTATGCTCATAGTTGAGAAAGCTGACTCACAATTGTATGTGGAGCCCAACATGGTCAAGGTGTGTAGTGCTACTTTGGTTAGACCAGGGAAAACAGTCTCAGACACAGTCTGTAGCCAGAAAGAGGCAGGGTCAGTTACCCCAAATGCTCTCTTAGCATCATTTCCGTCTGGAGAGGTCCAGCAGGTGCCCACTTGAAGGTCTGGGTCACCTCCTTTGAAAAACGTCTGTGATGAGGGCTGGATTCTGAATAAGCTGGAGGAGCTACTGTTTAAGGAAGAGGTTTCAGCTTGTCTATGAAATCAACATGAGGAGAAACATATCTCTTGCCCTGAATCTGTTCCAGCACTTTTGGGAAGTGTGCACAGTCTCCTTGAAGATCGTCCTTGAACACTTCCAGTGTCCTCTGGAAGGAGCAGACAGGTGTCATTAAATCAGAAACTGAATTGTTATTGCCCTGCAGCTTTAAATTGAGGTCATTAAGGTATGATGTGATGTCTGCTAAAAAAGCAACAACATCCATTTTGCTATTGTCTTGCAAAAAAAGTGAAAACTGTGTTGCCTTCTGACTCTTGAGCCGTGTTGAGAAAGCTGCTATTTCATTCCGAATGGACCAAAAGCGCTCCAACACCCTGCCTTTGCTGAGCCATCTTACGGTGTTGTGCAATAGTAAGTCATTTGCATTTGCAATAACATCTTTCAGGAACTCTCTAAGCAGGTGGTGGTGTTACAGCTAACAGGTCCTCACAGAATTCTTTCTTCTCTTTGTGGAAAAATCTAGCATACACCAAAAGCTGGGCATTATCACTTACATCAGTTACACCAGCTAAGGCCATGCATGGTGCACTCTGGATAGCTGTATCAAGCTGTGCTAGTACATCCTCTGTTCATATTTCAGTCTTTTTTGTTGCTGCTGAAGCTGACATTGGGATTTGCTTGATTTTTTCACACAACTTGTCCTTTTGTTTACCCTCAAGTAATGTTTAAGCAACAGCATTCATGCACTCTTTAACAACCCCCCCCCCCAAAATGGCTTTTTATGTTGACCCAGAATCCATGCAACTTTTACTGAACATTTGTTTGTGCGTTGCTGGGCCGTGAATGAATGGGAGAGGATTCTGGTGGACCGATCATTCTGGGCTCTGAGTTTGTTTATTTTTCGTGTCCTCACCTCTGACTTCTGTGGGTATGTTTGCTCAAAAGAGCTGTGCCTTGTTTCATAGTGGCGCTTCACTGTGCCGCTTTTTATAATTGCCATGGTCTCTGAACATATGAGGCAGACTGGTTTTGCACTCGCTGCGGGAAGAATGAAGACGTATTGGTCTGTCCATTCATCCTTGAACGCTCAATTTTCTCTGTCAACTTTTCTCATTTTTGAGCACGCCATTCTGTCATCTCTCCTCTCGCTCCTGTTTTAGTTTCTCTCTCTGACTATCACCTTCTCTAGCAAGGTTTCTGAAAATGTGTATGTCTCCTTCTACGCACTGTAAACAATCACTTTGATTGGTTGAGTTGCGTGAAGTGATTTAAATAACGCATGTGATTGGTCTGGTGCCTAGCAGCTCCGCCGAGCCAGCGCCGTACAAGCTGGACAAACTGCAAACAATCACTTTGATTGGCTAAGTTGCATAAAGTGATTTAAATAGCGCATGTGATTGGTCTGGTGCCTAGCAGCTCTGCTGGACAAACTGCAAACAATCACTTTGATTGGCTAAGTTGCATAAAGTGATTTAAATAGCGCATGTGATTGGTCTGGTGCCTAGCAGCTCTGCTGAGCCACCGCCGTACAAGCTGAACAAACTGCGGCCATGAAAAAAGTGCTCCGTCAACATTATTATTATTAATTCCTCAAAATTGATCAGAAATGGGTCGCGGTGCGGATAGAACCATCACTCGGTCCGGACATGGACCGCGGTCCGCTAATTAGTGATGCCTGACCTAGGTCAATTCGCAAGACTCAAAGTAAGTCAATAATGAGGTCATTTTGTTAAAAAAAGTCTAATAACGATTTCATTTTTTTAGCCCAAAAATATTTTACTGAAAGATCATCCCTCTAGAAAGTTTGGCAGCCTGGATTCCTGCAGGGAAAATATTGCAGAGACGTGGTGTAACTTGAAGGGAGGCGGGGGGAGCCTGTTCAGAAGCTGAGTGATTGACAGGCCTGCAGTGAGAGGCAGCACATGGCTGTGTGTGGATAGCCAATCGGGTGGGAGTATTGACCTGGTACGCACATGGAACAGGCCTCACTCCCGACCACAGTGGAATCTGACTGCCAGTGTGGGCTCTGCCACCCACCGGGAGGGGTGAATTCCACACCTGCAATATTATCGTTGTGTGGCATCCACTCTCCTGACCTGCCATAAGTGTGTCAGTTTTAATTGTCCCCACACTTGTAACAAGGGTGTTGGATGCATTGCTCTACAATGTTTCAGCAGTTTTGAGCCAAGTTTGTGCTGCCAAGCCATAAGGTGCCATTGGCTCCTGCTGTACACGGAGTCACCTGGGTTTCTATGTGGTAACACCAATTAAAGACCCGCTCCAGCAATTTATTTTTTATTTTCAACAATTTGCATAGCATCTGCTTTGCTACTGAGAGCTCCTACTGTAGATGTGCAGGTAACTCCTAAAATAAAGGAAATGCCAATATAAAGTGTGTTAATAGGGCATTGGGCCACCACAAGCCACCAGAACAGCTTCAATGTGCCTTGGCATAGATTCTACAAGTGTCTGGAACTCTGTTTGAGGAATGCAACCCCATTCTTCCATGAGAAATTCCATCATTTTGTGTATTGTTGATGGCGGTGGGAAATGCTGTCTCAGGCTCTGCTCCAGAATCTCCCATAAGTGTTCAATTGGGTTGAGATCTGGTGACTGAGACAGCCATGGCATATGGTTTACATCATTTCCATGCTCATCAAACCATTCAGTGAGCACTCGTGCCCTGTGGATGGGGGCATTGTCATCCTGGAAAAGAACACTCTCATCAGGATAGAAATGCTTCACCATAAGATGAAGGTGATCACTCAGAATGGCTTTGTATTTACTGGCGTTTACATTGCGCTCAAAGGGGTTGAGTGGACCTAAACCATACCAGGAAATTGCACCCCACACCATAACAGAACTACCAGAATGCTCCGTTTACTCAAGTGTTTCCTTTATTTTGGCCGTTACCTGTACATTTCTACCCCGGTTTGTCAACCTGCAGTGTATTTGAACCTACAGTGGTTTCAATATCTCACATCGATTTTCATTTTCTCTGAGAACAAGCAAGCAGTATTCTGTTTTTGTTTTTGTTCTGATAGCAAGCAGTACTTCTCAATTTCCCATGTTATCCTATCCTCGTTAATAATCAGATTCCTGCACATTACATAACCTGGCAACATTACATTACTGTATGTGTTATGTTAATCATATAAATGGGTTTTTTTCAGTGTCAGATACTTTAGTGTCACCACAAAATAACAGATATAGTACTATCAGTCAAGGAAATGTAGTCACACAGTGCTCTTCATGGTGTTGTTTGCATCATGAAGTGCCTGTTGTTGAATTGGCTCTGTTAGACATAACATTCAGTGTATCATTCTGAATGTCTGCGGTACAATTTTGGACATGCATCATGATATATAAAAACCTTGATTCATCACTGAAGAGGATTTGGCTCATTGCTGAGGTCCAGCTGATGTATTGCTAACGCCATTTCATTCATTCACCCACTTGATTGAACATTGATAAAAAGATCAGGCCCCTCTGTGGTCATTTGGCGTGCTCAACTCAATTAATGGGGTGCAATCAATTGAGGGTGCTGATGCATGAATACACACAGCAAATAAAGATGGCTAGTGCTCCAGAACACAATGTTAAAATCTTCACAAGTATTTGTATTTAATTTGTTACCTTATTAAACGAAAAATATGGAATCATGAAGCGCTACGTATTTCTTTTGAAAATTAAAACAACAATACTCAAAGGGGACCCTCATTGTCTGGTCATCTAGACTGCAAAAGATGGCTGTGTGGCTGGCCTCCTCATATCTACTGCAGTGGAGTCAGAGGTGAAGCATGATGGGGTATTGTGGTATTAGGTATTATTTATTATAGGTATTATTCAAACACAGTATTGGAAAGTAATGACATTAAAAAATGAATTCCTATGAAAAATGTTCACATTAACAATGCAAAATATTGCAAATATTAACAATGCAAATATTAGCAATGCCTGAATGAGCCAAACTGAAGGTAAGATGGCTAGCTAGCTATAAGTAAAACCAGGTTAGCCAGCTGAATTAAATGATTTTGCCTCATCACAGTGTGGTCAAACAACACAGTAAATCAAACATTTCGGAAACAATGTACAGGAGGAATATAAGCCTTAAAAATGGTTCACTAAGGGCCCCCGGATGGCACAAACAGTAAAGGCACTTGTTCTAAATGCCCATTACAGCCTGGGGTTCAAGCCTAGGCTGCACCAGCCTGGCTCTGGCCGGAAGTTCTGTTCAGGAGTGTCGGGGGTTGCAGTGGTTTGGCGTCTTTGTCACTGCCGGTCCCAGGGCTGCAGACGAAAGTTCCCAATACGAGGGGAAGGAGTCATTGAATTAGAAAAGGGTACAATTGGCAACCAAAATGGGAAATGGAAAAAATCTGAATATATATTTTTTTAATGGTTAGTGTGACAAATGATAAGATTTGACCAGCAGCTTCTCCATTTAACTTAGCTAATTTCCTATCACCTCTCCCACTGATCACTAGTGGTCTGTCTTGGAAGACAGGAAGAACACTTGCTAGCTAACTAGCTTGCATGCTAGCTCAGTTGAGTTGAAGATGCCACATTCAATCTCAAAGCTACCAATTCAAAGCAACTGATGCCGTACTATTGTTCTTATGAGACTGATTCGATATGGCAAGATATACAGAAAAATGTAAATAAAACTTGTACCTGGCTGAGAGTTGTGAGGTGTGCTACCAACGTATGTGCAACAAGGCAGTGGTACATAGCACAGAGGGGGCGGATCAAACACATGTCCTCCAATCACAGTGTTCATGTCCATTTGGCAGTAGCACTATCCAATGAAAATGTCATTAGAAATGACTTTGCTTGCCATTATTTTTGAAATACGCAGCTATTTTTTATTTTTTTTTAACTTACAGATTTCTCCAAAAATAGTCATATGACGGTTGTGGTTATTATTTTTCCCTGAACATTCCTTTACCCTAAAGTTAAGTTTCGAACCTCTAAGATTTTTTTTCTCCAAAACTTTCCAAAGACTGTAATTAAAAGGACATCACACTTAAAATGTGTTTGCCAAGTTTGGGGTGTATACGAGCAAAGCTCCGAGAGAAACAGCTGTTTCCCACATTAGAGCCTGTTCACCACACACAACATGGCCACCATGCCATGTGGCACGACTAGTTTTTTGTTACACATACTTAGGAAGTAACATTTTGAACATGTTTGCCAAGTTTGAAGGTTATGCAAGTAAGTAACAGATGACGAGAAATGGCTTGAAATGGAAATAATGCGCATCTGCCGTAAGAAAGATGGCTTGTGTTATGTATGGAAAAGGAGTAATATTTTGAACCATTTTTGCATGAAGCTTGAAGCTTATACAAGCATTGGATCAAGCAGAATGTCATTGTGTAAAATGCAAAATGGTAAACAATTAGTGTAGCCCTACTTATTTCCTCAAAGCACGTATAGTTTCAAGTCCCTCCAAGGTGTGCTTCAACCGTCTCTGTGCCAGGCATCCAATGTGGACTCCATGTAAATCATTTGACTTGAACAGGGACGTATCGTAAAGTTTGATCATTATCTCATACGCTTTGCCAGCCATGCCCCCTAATGTTTACCATCCACTTTTCCCTTGATTATTTTGTGACACTCTCTATGCAAAAGTTTAATTTGCACCAGCTGTATACTGCTTGTGCATGTGTCGCCTGTAATGATCCGCTGCGTTTGTGAAGGAATAGTACGCATCTCATACGGTTTTGTGGCCACGCCCCAAAATGTTTTTCCATATGTCGCTGGTACTTGTAAGCCTCCTGTGGCACACCTTGCAGGGGCTTGAAAGCAGATACATGCCAAGTTTCGTTCCAATTGAGCAAAGTGGTGATGTAGAAGTCCACACCGGAAAGAAACTGAAAAAAGTGGGCAAGTCCCTCAGGCTTGGAAGCCTAAAAATGAGACTGCTTACGAGAGCAATCATCGCTGGGTCCAGAGTGACATGAAAGAGACAGGAAAAATATGTCTCAAAGCAACTAATGTTTATTTATATTGCTTGCTGGATCTGTTTTTAAGGAATTTTGTTTTGCATTATGTAAAAATATCATCCCCTTCGTATATGAAACAAACTTGTTTTTATTCAGCTCCGCAGTGTGGTTAAAGGGAAAACTGTGTCTTGGAGATAGAAATTGCTTGCAGAGCAGTATGCTGTGCCCAGGCCCTCTGGGGGTGGAGGGATAAATTAAATCCCACTTGAGAAGGAGCGTTTTGCCAAGGCAGACAGGCCCGGGTGCAGTCATAGTTTGTCATATTCCTGATGGAAATCACAGTGTTGCAGCGAGCCAAGTTGGCTCAGATTGTTACATCTCGAACAGAGTAAAATCCCACACTGTGGGCAATACTGACAGTAGACCGATGCAATGAACACAGTGGTTCTGTGTGGCTCAGTGGGTAGAGCACGGCGTTGGCGACGCTTAGGTTGTGGGTTTGATTACCACTGGGATATATACTGAAAAATGTATGCATTCACTACTGTAAGTCGCTTTGGGTAAAAGCGTCTGCTAAATGGCATATATTATATTATATATTATGAAGAGCACAATAGCAGAGCCTCACTGAGGTGAGCTGGTCACTTTGTCGTATACAAGGGAAACCACCTTTTCAGTTAAACGAATGAAGAAAAGTGGCGAATTTTTCATCAGGAAAAAGAAAGGGAGAGAAAGACACAGGATGGAGGTTGAGGGAAGGTCGAGGGAAGATTGGGAATGGTGAGATGATAAAGGTGGACAGGGAATAGGGGAGACTCAGAGAAAGGAAAGACGGTTGTAGAGGGACAGGAAGTGGAAGAGGCACGCACAGCAGGATAAGACCTACCAGTTCCAGCGGCAGACATTCCCATCCCTCAGGTTTTATTTATGTGAGGCTCCTTAATCTCCTCTCAGTCATCACCAACCCCTCACCGAGCTATCATCAGCCCCTGCCTGAGACCCAAACAGAGAAGGGGAAGAGCCTGTGTGTGTGGGTGCATGCCTATGTGTGTGTCAGTGCATTTTAACAAAATGAGCAAAGAATGAAACTAGCTGTACCACAATTACTATAAGTCAGAAATGTTTACATATAAACAGTACATACAATGTATGAATTGAATATAGAAAAAATTATCGACTTCACACTTTATATTTATGTGTATATTGCCTGGTAGGAATCATGGGAAAATGGGTGATAAATCCATGGTGGAAAAGTATTAAAATGTTGAGGTGTCCCATGTTCATGATATCAAGCATTGGTCACCATACTCTTGTTGGAAAAAAATTTGAAATAAATTATTAGGAATAGTCTAATTTAATCTTAGGGGAAATTCACTGCTAAAGCATGATTCAAATCCCTTGAGAAGGGGATGAATGTAAAGTAGGTTTGGCTTGGATATTGCATCGGGAAGAGTTGTGCCAACCTGCCTTCAGCAAAAAATTGGGCCCTTGGATGCGGCCTGAGGTTGTGCATGATTTTCTTTTTCAGAGATGCCAGCAACCTTGGTCAAAGTCTTGCTGGCACCCCCAAAAGAGTATCTAACCAGCACTCCTGCTCTTGGTTTCAGGGATATATGATGAGCAGGAGCCTATGTACGGACGGCTGCAGGAGGATTTGTGTGGTTAGGGAGAAGAGTGCGTTTTATCTTGGATTGACCAGTTTGCATCGTGCGCGTCTGATGTGGGATGAATTGGAACGGTTGTACCGATTGTATGTGTCTGATGACCTGCCAAGCGACTTAATTATAGTTTCGGGAAGACTGTTGTGCACTATGGTGGTGATGGCTCCAATTCTGAATGAGTGAGAGGAGTAGTGGTGCACTGGGTAGCGAGAGTGGATGAGGGAGGTCCTGAGGTGTGATTGGAACCAGTGTCAAATAACAGGGAGACCAGTGTTGATTATGAACACGGGGCGCATTGGTGGATATATGCCCTTTAGAGATGAAAACTGTTCATGGAAGAGGGAATGGTAAAAAAGGAAACAGAATGGCTGGCACCATTCTGGTCGGTTTCGCTGTATTTGATATGGTATTGGATTCTGTGCCTTCAAGACTAGTGAGGTTAGAGATGCAAGGATGGCAGAATGAATCAAAATCGTTTGTAGGAGTAGTAAATTCTGAACAACAGAAAGAACAAAACAAAAATCTAAAATAAATAATGCTCCCAGTGTCAGGGAAAGGCCAGTCCTCAGTGTGGTGATGGTGGAGAGGATGTCGCAGGTGATGGGTAATCAGATGGGGCTTGGTGAAGGTTGCGGTTTCCGGATGCTCCTTAGTAAAGCGCTGTCTCGATATGGATGATAGCAGTGCAAAGGGAATCGCGGAGCAGTTTGTGTATGAAGTGTATCCCGGTGAGGTATGGTGGACTGGTGGAATGGTGGGAGTGGAGGTACTGGTGGGCATAGGTGATGAATGAACTGACTGCTAGGGAAGGGCAGTGAGTAAAGGTGGTGAAATGATGTGTATGATTTCTGCGGGCAGCACGTAGGATGAAATTGTTACTGACTGTGTAGGAGGGGGGCGATGTATGAAGAAGTGGTGCGACTCTTTTTAATGGTGTGTGCAACAGCTGTATTGTGTGGTGTGAATTAATATAGATTTAGTGGCCCAGTGAAATCCCAATAGAGATGCGGCCATGACCACTGGGTACAACTTGCAGATCGCAGAGGAGGCAGCGGAGTGGGGGAGCCGATCATGGTCGGAAAGGGCAGGGGGAAACGCAGGCAGTGGAGCGAAGGAGGGTGGGTGGAGGGGTATGGGTGCCAGGGGGTAAGATGGGTCACGGGGCAGCTGGAGCAAATGCGGCAGCCTGGGTGACGAGCCCAGGGGGGAGACGGAAGCGTCGAGGAGGAACAGTGTTGGCTGTGGGAGAAACCTGGGCAAGGAGCCCATGAGGAAAATGGAATGGAGGTGCTGAGGAGGCAGTGTCGGCTGTGGGAGAAACCTGGGCGGAAGTCGATAGGCAGCTGGGGTATCCGGAATTAAGTCATCCTGGAATTCGTCTCCCAAGGCGAAAAGATCCACATCCATACTTCCAGGTTTAGGAATGTGAGATGCGTAAATAACACAACGGGCAGCTGTTTGTAGAGTCAGAGACACAAGGAAGTGGGGTAAGGCACTTGTTTATATGCTACTTGGGTGGCTTATTAATGAGTGGAGGCAGGTGGAGGGGTGCAGTTGTGAGTTGGTTGTATCATCTGATTACACGCAGCTCTCTTC